>JALMQS010000128.1:1495530-1823914 GCA_024734495.1 Forficula auricularia
ATATATAATAGTCTAGATTAATTTGCCGCAACGCTGACGTAATGCTGCCGAGAGAGAGCGCCATTGGTATATTTGCGGCAAATTTGAAATATAATCGTAATTTGGACTCAAAATTCGAAATGAAAGACTCCATTTGATTTTAAATTAAGAAACATTAAATATATTGATAATTATTTCTCCCCCCTTCACCACTCAAAAATTAAATATTCAATTCGCTTTTCTTTGTGCACAGAAAAAGAAATCAATCACATCTTATTTGATTTATATATTATTTGATTATTATTATGATTAATAATTTGCCCCTTTTTTATAATTTTTAAAAATCTAAATTTTGTTATTCTTGATTTTTACAAAATTAAACGACTTAAGACACGCATGCCCATGTGAGTTTCTCATGGCAATACTGGAGGGAGCAGCCTGTCATACAAACAACACCTGATCTCTTTTAAATATTTGGAGCCATTATATCCATTATCGAATTTAAAAAAATGATATAATATGATTCTCCTCCTCACACGATCCCACTTATTTAAATAAATATATTTCCACACAAAAAATATCACAATGCTGTAGATTATAGAAAAAAAAATACTTCGAGATTCATATCTAGAGCCTCATTTCTGTAGCTGTGTCAGGACGAAAATGAGGCGAAACTTTTAAGAGACTATGTATTTTCGGGAGATTACAGGTATACATTTGGAGTGTGGTTTTTTTAAGAGGAATAAAAATTTTGGACCGAGAGGCCGCCCGTCAGAGCACTTCAGCTCGGAGGGCCGAGCTTCGAGGAGCGTGCCGAAGGCACGCACGGCTCGTCTTTATATATTAGAATTTGCCAATTTAATTAATTATAAAACTCGATAAATTATTATTTAATTAAAAAAAATTATGCGGAATTTTTTATATAGCTACATACGTACACATAATCTGTGAGACACTAGAAAGCTAGAAATGCAAAAACTGGGTGGGGGTAGATGTGGCGGCTGCGGAGGTGGGGTGCACTGGTGGGGGTCCGGGGGTAAGCGTGGATGTGCATGAGATGGGGTCCGCGGAAGGGGGGGGCGAAATGTGGGATTTCGGGATTGGTGGGGGTTCCAGGGGGGGGTGTACTATATATAATTGTATTTTTATCAGAATTTTAAATTAAAAATAATATTAATATATAGCTTTTAACTGAAATAAAAAGTTACCGAGCATCGCTCGGTGGCTCCAGGTACTTAGTTTTACAAACGCAAGGTATTCACGCCTCCAGATAAATGAAATTGATAAAATAATATCTCCTTCTTTCTTATTTAGCTTTATAATAGATTAAATAGATAATAGTTATAGTTGAGTTAATATAGTTATATTAATTTATTATATAAATATATTATTATATAAATATATTATTATATAAATATAATACTTATATTAATAATTAATATTTATTATATAACTCTATATATATCTAGAAATTTCTTTTTATTCTTATTATTATGAATTCACCAAATTACTTGGACTATCTACAATTTTGGAATTATTTTACATGAATTAATGTATACATTGTATTTGAGCTTCGACTCCGGAGATTACTTCTCTACCATCGAGTGTCTTTGATCATCTTTTTAGTCCTTGTTTTTAATGAGAGGAAAAAACTAATTAAATCAAAAAACCACTTTTCAGATAATTATTCCAATTCCATATTCCTTTCCCTGTTCATATCTAATCAATTAATTTTTTTTTATAAATTTTATTAAACCAATTATTTTACATGAATTAATGTATACATTGCATTTTAGCTTCGACTCTGGAGATTACTTCTCCACCATCGAGTGTCCTTGATCATCTTTTTAGTCCTTGTTTTTAATAAGAGGAAAAACTAATTAAAGAAAAAACCTATTTTCCGATAATTATTCCAATTCCATTATTGCCGTCAATCCATCAATTCCCCTTTCTAATCAATTAATTTATTTATTAAACCAATTATTTTACATGAATTAATGTATACATTGTATTTTAGCTTCGACTCCGGAGATTACTTCTCTACCATCGAGTGTCCTTGATCTTCTTTTTAGTCCTTGTTTTTAATAAGAGGAAAAAACTAATTAAAGAAAAAAACCTCTTTTTCCGATAATTATTCCAATTCCATTATTCATCCTATGTCCTTCTCGATCAATTCACATTCTAATTAATTAATTTTTTTTTATAAATTTTATTAAACCAATTATTTTACATTAATTAATGTATACATTGTATTTTAGCTTCGACTCTGGAGATTACTTCTCCACCATCGAGTGTCCTTGATCATCTTTTTAGTCCTTGTTTTTAATAAGAGGAAAAACTAATTAAATAAAAAACCTCTTTTCCGATAATTATTCCAATTCCATTATTCTCCTTCTAATCTCATTCAATTCCTTTTCTAATCTAATTTAATTTATTTTATTAAACCAATTATTTTACATGAATTAATGTATACATTGTATTTTAGCTTCGACTCCGGAGATTACTTCTCCACCATCGAGTGTCCTTGATCATCTTTTTAGTCCTTGTTTTTAATAAGAGGAAAAAACTAATTAAAGAAAAAACCTCTTTTCCGATAATTATTCCAATTCCATTATTCATCCAGTCAATTCCCAATCCATCAATCCTAATCAATTAATTTTTTTTATAAATTTTATTAAACCAATTATTTTACATGAATTAATGTATACATTGTATTTTAAGCTTCGACTCCGGAGATTACTTCTCCACCATCGAGTGTCCTTGATCATCTTTTTAGTCCTTGTTTTTAATAAGAGGAAAAACTAATTAAAGAAAAAACCTCTTTTCCGATAATTATTCCAATTCCATTATTCGTCCGTCAATCCATCAATTCCCTTTCTAATCAATTAATTTATTTTATTAAACCAATTATTTTACATTAATTAATGTATACATTGTATTTTTGCTTCGATTCCGGAGATTACTTCTCCACCATCGAGTGTCCTTGATTCATCTTTTAGTCCTTGTTTTTAATAAGAGGAAAAATCTAATTAAATAAAAAACCTCTTTTTCCGATAATTATTCCAATTCCATTATTCAATCCCAGTCCAATTCCCAATCAATCAATCCTAATCAATTAATTTTTTTTTTTTTATAAATTTTATTAAACCAATTATTTTACATTAATTAATGTATACATTGTATTTTTGCTTCGATTCCGGAGATTACTTCTCCACCATCGAGTGTCCTTATTCATCTTTAGTCCTTGTTTTTAATAAGAGGAAAAATCTAATTAGATAAAAAAACCTCTTTTCCGATAATTATTTCAATTCCATTATTCCCCAATCAAGTCGATTGGATCAATTTCCATCTCCTCCTCTTTTCATAATCAATTAATTTTTTTTTTTTTTATAAATTTTATTAAACCAATTATTTTACATTAATTAATGTATACCTTGTATTTTAGCTTCGATTCCGGAGATTGCTTCTCCACCATCGAGTGTCCTTATTCATAATTAGTCCTTGTTTTTAATAAGAGGAAAAATCTAATTAGATAAAAAAACCTCTTTTCCGATAATTATTTCAATTCCATTATTCCCCAATCAAGTCGATTGGTTTCCTTCTCTCCCCCATCTCCCTCTCTCGAGACCTTTCATAATCAATTAATTTTTTTTTTTTTTTTTTATAAATTTTATTAAACCAATTATTTTACATTAATTAATGTATACATTGTATCTTTTGCTTCGATTCCGGAGATAACTTCTCCACCATCGAGTGTCCTTGATCATCTTTAGTCCTTGTTTTTAGTAAGAGGAAAAATCTAATTAGATAAAAAAACCTCTTTTCCGATAATTATTTTAATTCCATTATTCCCCAATCAAGTCGATTGGTATCCTACCTCTCCTCCTTCTCTCCTCTCCCTCGTTCCCTCAATCAATTAATTATTAAACCAATTATTTTACATGAATTTATGCATACATTGTTTTTGAGCTTCGATTCCGGAGATTACTTCTCCACCATCGAATGTCTTTGATCATCTTTTAGTCCTTGTTTTTAATAAGAGGAAAAAACTAATTAAAGAAAAAAACCTCTTTTCCGATAATTATTCCTATTCCATATAATCCCACTCTCCCTCAATCAATTAATTTGCCCAACTTTTAATATATAATAATAATATATAATGATCTTATAGTGGGATATAAAATTAAAAAAACCAATTAAAATTAAAAGGAAATTGAATAAAAATGTAAATATACATTTTTATCGAGACAACCACCTGTGAATAATTATTTCAATTAACAAAAAACCCATCAAAAACAACTTAGCCGAAGATAGATCGAATGTCCAAAACAAAACCCTTCTAACCAGTGAATTTCATCCAAATCGTTAGAGCCGTTTTCGAGAACCCTATTGGATATATATATACAATTTTTGCTATTTTAATAAGAGTAGATATATATATATACAATTTTTGCTCGTTAATATAATAAGATTTGTAGATGACACTTCTTATAACAGGAGTATAACTTATCTATTCCTTTCAGGCTTAAATTGTTAAAAATGCATTAATTCGTTCTTAAGCCATTCAGCGAATTCATAATTCCACAATACGGTACAGAATATAAAATAATATTGTGAAATCTCTTAATAATGGAAATCGTTTAATGATGATTTCTATTTTTGAATGAATGTTAAATTAATTCTCTAGCTGATTTCAATTTCTTTTTAATCTCCTCTAGAATAATAATTCGATTTCCTTCAAACGAATCTCTTCTTTATCAACTAATTTATGCATTTAATTCAAAAGATGGAAAAAGACAAAATGGTGATGGCTCAGGAATTGACAATCCAGATTTGATTAAATATCCTTTCCGGATTTATCTTTATATTTGCATTTTCAAATAAATTCCAAAGCCAGGCAATGTTAATCAGCTTAAAATAAAGTGGAAAAGATTATCGCTTTATTATAACTATAAGTGGTGAAAGTTTAAAAAATGTTTTATTAAAATTATTTTAGTTTTGAGCTTAATACTTTGATCTAAATGTTGGAACTGAAGCCAACTTTAATTTTTAATAAAATAAGTTATAAAAATTTGCGAATGAGCAAGTTAGTTTGCTAATATATTCCTAAGTCGTCAATGCATAATCGGATCAAAATAAAGGATGAACATATCTTTCTTAAATAAGCGAACAATTTTATTCTAGCAACTTTGAAAATTATTTAAGTTTTACATTCATAGCTTAATCAGATGAGTTTTTTTACTTTATCCAATGCGAAGCATGGGAGAAAGTATTGTAATCGGTCTAGCGGCAAGCGTGACTTCAAAGGGTCCTCAGGTAAAGACTTCGGAACCCATGGACTCAATTAAGCTCACAAATTGAAGTATTCATGAGATTGAATTTTTTAGCACGTGACGGTTTTGCCAAAAATTACCTGGAATCTCGTCGAGAGGCCAAAAAGTGCCATTTTTTTTGGAAGTGCGTGCGGATGGATGGATGATGTTATCGTTTTTTTCGTCCACGATTTTTTCCACACCGTTGCACTGATTGAATTGAAATTGAAAACCTACTATTAGTTTAACAAAATGAAGCGCTGATTAGTTTTTGGTACATATCGGTCCACAAACATTAGTACTTTATTTCAGTACTTTTTTAGTTTTTTCTAAATATCTTGAAAATGACTTAACCAATTTTGATGAAATTTAATATCCTAATTAAGTACCTTGGGGACCACAAAAAGGTTAAATAAAGTTTTTAGTAAAATCATATTTTAAAGTACTTTACTCTAGAGTAAAATAGTACTTTTTTAAATTTTTTATTTTAAATTCTTTAAAATTTATTCATTTGATCGTTTTAAGATAGCTCATTTAACCTAACTTAAGTAAGAATGGTTAGGCTTCTCGCTGTGAAATGGTAAAACTTTGGGAGGAAATTTTATAAGTAACCATAGCAACCGCGTTGTTTTCTTATCCATTACCATTGCTGAGGACATGGAGGAATCAACTTAAAATCAAAAATAACGATGATTCTCATCTAGTACTTGAGGAATAACCATTCTATATTGGACTTTTGAGGTTTCGGTTTTTATTGGTAACCATTGCGGAAGACATAGAGGAATCGAGATAAAATCAAAAATAGTAATGGATTCTCATACTAGTACTTGAGGAATAACCATTCTATGTTGGATTTTTGACGCTTCGATTATTATTGGTAACCATTGCTGAAGACATGGAGGAATCGGCTTAAAATCAAAAATAACGATCGATTCTTATCTAATACTAGAGGAATAACCTTATTGCATTCCATTTTTGATGTTTTGACTATTAATGGCAACGTCTACTGAAAAACGTGGAAGAATCGACTTAAAATCAATAAGACTAAATTCTTTTTATGGCTCAAACATAACAACTCAAACTTGAGTTAAAGGAATAAACATATTAATATTTCAAATGAATTTGGATAAAAGTTTAGCAACGATCCGTTGCAGTTTATTTTATGTTGGACTTAATCGAATATTGAATTTTTTGTGCTTATTCAATTTTATATATCAGGTGAGTTTTTTTCTTGAGACAGTCTTATAACACAAAAACAGTGAATTACAAGAAAAAAGTTTCAAATAAAAAGTTTATTTATATCAAGGGGGGAAACTAAACTGCGCTATTGTTTGTTGACCTAGAACAAGCATTCCAGGGTATTTCGAGGTCAGGTTCTGTTTTTTTAAATAGAAACATATATTAATCGAGATGTTTTTCTACATTTGATTCAATCACGAATCTAATGTAGGGTCTAAGCGCGGTGAAAATAATTATCGTTACCAGAATCAATTATTCTTTGATATATTAATGAGAAAAATTATAAAACTTATTTAAAATAAGATTGGAGTAATTTTTGGAGACGGACTGATAAGTGAATTAAGTGGATAATTGATGAGGCAGTCCAAAAAAAGAAGAAGATAATTTACACTATCTTTTTATTAATAAAACCGACGTTTCGGAGGCTATTCCCCTCCTTCTTCAGGGTCTGTAATTAATTAAAATGGGATTTGGCCATCATTACAATCAAGATCATTACAAATTATTTTTTTATATAAATACAATTAATATATAATTATATGGTATACAATTTTTAAATCAATAATATTCTACTCACTTTGAAAAGTCAGTGAAGGAAATCAATGCGGCATTCCCCTCTGTCTCCTCTTTTCAGTGGCAGTAACAATAATATCTTGTATTTCATTCTCAGCAGAATTCATAATGTAATAATGATTTGGAAATATTTTTTTACCCGGCTCCCATATTTAAATTTATTCAATATAATATTCTATTAAAAGTAAAAATATTAAAAACACGTGTTTTTTCATTAAATTTCCCTTGTATTGAATATCCTAAATGATAAAAAATATATTAGTTAAAAATAGATTATCATTGTAAAATTGTAAAAATTGTGGACCTCGGAGAGTCCTTGACCAAATAGTTTACAATATTTAGTTTCAATAAATTGAAAAATATATTTTAATTTATTCAATACAATATTCTATTTAACCACACAAAAAGTGGTTATGAGACCACAATACTAGACACGAGACTCTCGCGGTATCGACTCGGTATCGTCTCGAGCGAAGCCCTAGTTATACTCGATAAAATTTTTTGCTTTAGTTAAAATTGATATATATATATATATATATATATTTTTAATTTATTTTTGATGTTATCCTTTTGATGGGCTCCGGCCACTATCAGAGGCATCGCTATAAGCAAAATTTTGAACTTGATTGAAATTAAAAGACGTTCCTTCGTTAACTCCTTTAAACCCCGAAGAAGGAGGGACGATCCTCAGAATCGTAGAATTTTTGAGAGAATGAAAATGAAAATCTAATCCAATTCTAAAATCTAATTCAATTTTCAGTGTTTACTGATGTTGAATTTCTTCTATTTGCGGATGATCTAAAAATATATAAAAGAATAACCGATAATATTGATACTACTTGTCTACAATCAAATCTTAATAGACTATATGAATGGTGTGAGAATAATGGCATGGAACTTAACATTGATAAGTGCTATGTTGTATCTTTTCACAGACATAAAATTCGACCTATACTATCATATTCAATAGGCGGTAGCTTTCTTTCTCAGGTTGATCACATATGCGATTTGGGAGTTACCTTCGAGTCTTCTCTCTCTTTTTCTCTTCATATAAAAAATATTTGTGGTCAGTCTTTTAAACTTCTGGGATTTATATATAGAAATACAAAAAATTTCAAAAATTCCAACTGCCTAAAAATACTATTTAACTCCCTAGTAAGAAGCAAGCTGGAATATTGCAGTTTAATTTGGTCACCGCATGTCCAACATCAAATTGACCAAATTGAAAGAGTGCAAAATAAATTTTTAAAAATTATATCATATAAATTCTCATCAACTAATAACTCTCTTACCCCATATAACTATCCCTCTTCTAGACTCTTAAGAATCGAACTAAATATCCAAAGTTTGTCATCCGGTAGACTACAAAATGACTTGATATTCCTTAGCAAACTGTTGAATGGTCTGATTGATTGTTGTGAAATTCTCCAATATATTAATTTCAAAGTACCTCAATATTACAGTCGCATTGTCGAAACCTTTTTTATCCCCATTTGTAATACTAATTATTCAAAAAATACAGGGCTGAATAGAGTGATGCTAAAGGCAAACTCCTCACAATTGGACTTCTTTTCATGTGGTGTGAGGGATATCAAAAGATATTGCTCACACTACGATTAAATGTCTAATAGATTGTATTATATTATTACATGCTTTATATTATCTTCACTTGTATGTATCTATCTGTGTACTATTTATCTATCTATTAATGTGACTTTTGTCTGTTAAATTTCTCTATAAAAATAATTAAAGACTATAAATTAGTATTTTAGTTTTATTAAATTGTTGATTTATTGTATAAAAATGTATATTGTAACTGGGATAACTCCCGTATATCGAATAAAATAAAATAAAATAAAAAAAATTTTATTCGGAATTAGTGGCTTTCATTATCCTTGGGCTCCCTTTTCATCAATTCAGCCTTAAGTTCTATACCAACTCGCTTTCAAATACCTCTAATTAATTAAATTTCCTAATTATAATATACCGGGTGAGTTTTTTTTTATCTTGAGACAGTCTTATAACTCAAAAACAGTGCATTACATGAAAAAAGTTTCAAATAAAAGTTTATTTATATCAATGGGAAAACTAAATTACGCTATTGTTTGTCGATCTAAAACAAGCTTTTCAAGGGTAATTTCAAGGTCAAGTTCTGTTTTTTTAAATAGAAACTTATATTTTACTTTTACATTTCCTAAATCTAGAAAAATAAACTGCAACGGATCGTTGCTAAACTTTATCAAATTCATTTGAAATATTAATATGTTCTAGAGTAAAGTACTTTAAAATATAATTTTACTAAAAACTTTATTTAACCTTTTTTGTGGTCCCCAAGGTACTTAATTAGGATATTAAATTTCATCAAAATTGGTCAAGTCATTTTCAAGATATTTAGAATAAACTAAAAAAGTACTGGGAAATAAAGTACTAATGTTTGTGGACCGATATGTACCAAAAACTAATCAGCGCTTCATTTTATTAAAAGAATGCTAGGTTTTTAATTTCATTTCAATCGGTGCAACGGTGTGGAAAAAAATCGTGGGCCAAAAAAACGAAATATACATCCATCATCACATCCGCACGCACTAAATGAAAAAATCACTTTTTGGCCTCTCGACGAGACCCCTTGTAATTTTTGGCAAAACCGTCACGTGCTAGTCAACCTAATTGAATACTACAATTTTATTGACTTTAATTGAGTCCATGGGTTCCGTAGTTTTACCTGAGAGCCCTTTGAAGCCACGCTTGCCCCGAGGCAATTACAATACTTTACCCATGCTTTGCATTGGATAAAGTAAAAATGAACAACTTTCATTAAAACTATTTTTATAGGACATCAAATAAAATAAATATTAAATCAATTAGATCTCAAAAAAATCAAATATTTAATTATTAATTAAATAATTATTACATTGAAAAGTCACAACAATGAAAATAAGTGTTTATATTTAACTTAAAATTTAATTATACACAGAATTAAGGGTTATTTTCTCCTTAATAGTCTATTTAAAATTCTTGAGCTTCAAAAAGTTTATTTCTCGTGTCAATTCAGTAGTTATTTTGTATTACCATAATAAAAATGGAGGATTTTTTATTGAAGAAATATGTTTCATCAAAGGTCTTTAGCGTAATCAATTTTGTGGGTTACTAATGCAAACATTTTGGTAGTTTTAGTTATTGTGATTATTGAAATTCTGATAGCTGAAAAAAAATCATGCAAAATTGATTTTAATTAAAGTTCAAACATTATTTTTTGGAGGGAGGGGTTAGTAGTGTTAGTGATTGGTTGGCTTCGGATACATAGTTCATTTTAGCCAGTGGGGACGAAGTATGATTCGTGAGGAAGTTGGGTTTTCATCGGTCAAATTTTTTTATTACTATTTACTGAACTTGTACCTCCCATTCAAACATCGTCATCAAAACGATGCAGAGCGGTAGATCTAATTCGCGCGGTCCGCTGAACTCCCCAATCAAACATTCTTAAACAGAGATAAAAACAGCATTCCTTTGAAAACAAACCAGGATTTGGGGTCAAAACGTTGTGCATTTTTTTACTCGTGAGATTACACTGCTCGACAAAAATTAAATTAAAATTTCTCCCATAAAACTTAACATTGGAATCAATTGAGTTTTTATACATAGTTATGATAGAAATTTTGATTTTTTACAGCATCAAGTTTTGAATATTGTCAAGTCAAAATAGAAAAAGGCCATTTTGAATTATTTTCAAGTCAATTAGATATTAAACAGCAATATTTGAAATCAAAATATTTTGTGTTATAATAAGAAAACAGCGTCCTCTTTGGTTTCAAATTACTACTTGTTTAATAATTGAACTCCGAGTTATATTTAAAACTAAGATCTTATGTTTTTATCAATGTTTATTATCCTTTAAAAACACATGATTTTTATTTTTTCTTTAGATATAACTCAGGCTATGTTAAATAAAAACAAATGATAATTTGAAAATCAAAAGGGAAAGCTGTTTTCTAATATGGCAACAAAATATTTTGTTTTCAAATATTCCATATTTAATATCTATTAGGACTCGAAAATAAGTCAAAATGGCCTTTTTTCGTCATTTTGACCGATAATACTCTCAAAATTCTGACGTGTTGTAAAAAAATTCGAAGTACATGATAATCAACATAAAAATTTTATAGATCACATTTATTTGATTTACAGGAAATTTTTGTCAAACAGTGTTATATTATCACAAATGTCTGTACTAGATGGTATCAGCCAAAACTTGTCTTTTGATAAGAAAAAAAATTGAGAGTCCCCAAAATTATTTCTCAGTGAAGAAGATTCTTGCCAAAGGTCCCAGTTAAAAAGCGGAATAAACCTTCCATACCATATTTTATATTATGCCAATATAAACTTGGACAGGCAAGAACAATAGAAAAAGCCTAACTGAAAGAATAAGAAGAAAGGTGAAAAGTTTTCTGGTACCAATTCCTTTTAAGGGTGGGGAGGGGGTAAAGAAAACTGAAATGAGTCAATACTAATTGGCAAAAACACTGAATGAGAAGAACAAGGAACCAAGAGGGTAAGCACATTAATATATTTAAGAAAGTATGGCTTTTATTTATTATTAATTAATTTTAAATCCAACTCAAGGGTAGGTAAGGGGATGCCCTTTAAAATTTCAACAAGTGAAAAGATTTTGTTTTATCAAGTATGAAGTTGTTCATTCATAAAGATATTACTGATCTTGTCTCTGCCAAATAAACATACAAAGGTACAGGTATATATTAGATAGAGTGTGTCAATTTGAAAACTAGCCACCCCTACTATCGCTAAATTGGCAGATTATTTCAAAAATCGCTGAGACACATCGAGAGTTGACTAGAAGAGGAAGAAATTTTAAACGATTTCAAAAAGGAGGTTCTCAATTTTACTGAATTTTTTGTCTGTATTTTTCGGAAATATCTTCGCCAATTGTGAAGCGATTTTGATGATTTTTTTGCATTGGGTTCCGTCTAGTTTCCGTTGATCCGTTTTTTTTTTTTTGGCATTGGACCTTTTTTGCCATGTTTATTTAGGCATCTTATTTGTTTATGAACCGATTTCGATGATTTTTTTATTGAACGGAATTTTTATAGGGTGGTCCAGTAATTTGGTCAAGTTCCGTTGATACTGATCAATGACGAATTAATGTAAATATCCAATTATTATGACCAAATAATCGAAATAATAATAAATAAAATCATTTATAAAATAATCAATCTTCAAGCAATTGACTTACAAACCCGCAAACGTTTTTAGAGAATTTCTATTTTAAAAATTTTGATTTTTGTATCATTTCTGTTTCGCCCGAGGCTTTCTCTTCCGATTCACATGCAATGTATTATATCAAGTCCTATTGTAACTATCACTAAAAAGAGAAAAATAAAAATAATTTTTAGAAAAAAAATAAAACCGACACAAAAATTAAATGCAACATTAAAATAATAAAAACTCAAAAATAAAATAAAACGCACTAAAAAAGGTATATAAAATAATTATCTAATTTAATTACAACTATAACGACTGAAATATTAACATGAAATTACTTTTTGAAGTCGGTGCCAAACAAACTATATAAGCGAGCGTACCCGCCAATCGTACTTAGTAAAATCAAAACGAGTTTGATTCCTATGATAATATTTTTGGCACCGACTTCAAAAATTAATTTCATGTTGAAAAACCTAATCCATTTAAATATATTCATTAAATAATTATTACACCTTTTAGTGCATTTTATTTTATTTTGAGTTTTAATGCATTTTGAATATTACAAAATTGAATTTTTGTAATTATTTATCGTGATACATTAAACTAACTAACTAACAGCAGACAGACTAAAAGACTTTGACAAAACAATTATTATCTCTAGAAGTCCAAAAATCTTGAAATTCGTGAGACATAATTTATGGACGGCCCTTTACGACTAAGAAAATAATTTTCAATAAAAGTTTATAAAAATAAAATTACATTTTATACAGTGAACATAGTCTTCTCTATAGAAAATCAAGAAAGATAGTCATCTACTAAATCCGAGTTGTTATTTGTATCACGTCAGAAGGGTTGTTTTTTTTACCATATATTCAAATAAAGAATAGTCGTTCTATTGATATTCGATTTTTTAACCGACTTCAAAAAAGGAGGAGGTTCTCAATTCGACTGAATTTTTTTTTGTGTCTATGTTACCTCATATCTTCGCCAATTATGAACCGATTTCGATAATTTTTGCATTGGGTTCAGTCTAGTTTCCGATTGGTCCCGTTTTTTCCATTGGTATTGTACATTTTTGGATATGTTTGTTTAGACATAACTTATTTGTATATGAACCGATTTTGATGATTCTTTTTATATTGGAAAGAAGTTGCCGGGGTGGTCCCATAATAATTCGGTCTGAAAAAATAATCAATGACGAATTAACGTAAATATCCAATTCTTATGAGCAAATAATCAAGTATAATAAATAAAATCTTTTTTATATAAAAATCAATCTTAAAACGTTCATTTAAAACCCGCAAGCGTTTCTAGAATTTCTATATTTATGAATTTTAATTTCGTATGATTTTCTGATTCATTCGCCTGACACTATATTTTAGGAGATACATGCAAGCAAGCTATTATATTAAATCACTATTAACAACATCACTAAAAGAAGAAAAAAATTTATATAAAAAAAATAAAACCAACTTCACAAACATTAAATGCAACAAATAAAATAATAAAACAAAAAATAAAATAAAATGCACTAAAAAAGGTATAAAATAATTATCTAATTTAGTTAAAACTAAACAAATAAATATTAACATGAAATCACTTTTAAAATTGGTGCTAAATAAGCAATAAGTGAGCGTACCCGCCAATCAGACCAGAAACAAAATCCGTAGAGTTTGATTCATAAAATCTATTTGTTTGGCACCGACTGTAATTTCATGTTAATATTTCGACGTTTAGTTATACAACTAAATTAGATAATTATTTTATCTTTGCCTAAATCATTACTACTATTGCGAGATTTATTTTTTTATTTATTGCATTAATTTTTTGAAGTCGTGCAATTTTTTTTTATAAATTATATTCTCAGATTTCTGACATTTTTCAAACTAGAAAAAATAAAAGAAATTAGAATTTTTAGAGACTATTTATTTGAAAAATTAAGTATATTTTGAAATTTCGTGACACACTTAGTGGTATGGGCATTATGTGTGTTAACAAGGAAAAAATTATTAACCATTTTCTTAATATTAAATCTTGAAAGAAAATTCACGAATTATTTTATGACTTATATACATACCATAAACGATAATAGAACGTTGTATTAAACTTAACAAAATATCAAAAAAATTGATTCAAAAGAAACATCAATGAAGAAACTTAAAGTAATTAAGTTTATGAAGTAATTTAACATATTTTATAATGAGAAACGCTTTGCGCATATAAATATGTCTTAAAATTGAGCTTAAAACGTCGCCTATTATGGCTTGTCTGCAAAATTTGCTGCAAGTAAGATGTGATGAGGCAGTCAAAAAAAGAAGATAATTTATACTATCTTTTATTGATAAACCGACATTTCGGAGGCTATTCCCTCCTTCTTCAAGGTCTGTTGTGTTGATATTCTTAAAGATACTGATGCCTTCTTTCCGTATAGACGTAAGATTTCATTATCTTATTAGTTATGTAATCATCAAGAGATGTTTTTAGCTTGAATTTAGTTAATTTTTGGATCATGCCAAAATATACTCATTTAACTCTATATAATATACGAGTAAAAAATACGTTTAGGTTTTTGAAAATTAATATTTTATTTTTTCTATAAAATCTCAATCAAAGTTGATAAGAACCCCCCTGTGAGTGTGTGATTTCGATATTTATTCGAAAGACCATATTAGAAGTCTTTCATTATGAAACCGATCATATGATCTAGTCGGTTGAGAAACGGGTGAGGTCTTGAAGCAATGTGTAGGGTTTCGCTTGGTGCACATATGTTTGTTCGATGAGTTCGCACTTGTAAGTCGGTTAAAACTGGGTGAGATTCTTGAAGCAGTATTGTAGGGTTTCGCTTGGGTGCATATGTTTGTTCGATAGGGTTCCTTTTTTTCAGCAAAGTCGGTTAAGAAACGGGTGAGATTCTTGGAAAGCAGTATTGTAGGGTTTCGCTTTTAGTTTTATATGTTTGTTCATTCAGGTTCTTTTTTAGCAAAGTCGGTTAAAAGCAAGGTGGAACCTTGGGAAAGCAGTATTGTAGGGTTTCTTGGAGTACATACTCGTGTTTGTTCGATAGGTTCTTTTTTCCGGCAAGTCGGTTAAAGAGCAGATTTGAGATTCTTGGAAAGCAGTATTGTAGGGGTTTTCGCTTGGGTACATATGTTTGTTCGTGGGGTTCCTTTTTTCAGCAAAGTCAGTTAGAAAACGGGTGAGATTCTTGGAAAGCGATATTGTAGGGTTTTAGCCGTTTTATATAATTCCCGATGGGGTTTCTTTTTTTTCAGCAGACATACCGTAGAACCCTTGAAACGCAGGCTGTTTTCAAACGGCCCAGGAGTATAAAGGTACCTTATTAAAATACCAACAGCTGATAATAAATTAATTTGGATATTGATGAGGCGGTCAAAAAAAGAAGATAATTTATACTATTTTTATTCATAAACCATGATTTTCGGGAGGCTCTTCCCTCCTTCTTCGGAGTCTGTTATTGTTGATATTGTAAAGGTCACTGATACCTTCTTTCTCTTTGGACTGCTATTAATATATAATTTCACTTATCAGTCCGTCTCAAGAATTACTCCAATTTTACTTATTTTGGCGTAAAATTATTCTCAATCACCAAACATTTCAGCACTCTCGCTTCTTGAAGTCAAACTGCACCTACCCATTGATCTTCAAGTGCCATCAGTTAAATTAGCTTAAGAAAGTCTCTTCTATTTTTAACCCGGCTTCAAAGGAGGAGAGTTCTCGTTCAATGAAAGGATTCCATAGCAGTTGCTTAAATTATAGCTATAAGGATATACAACAGTGATGCCAAAAATTTATTACGTGTCTTTGATATTAAAATTTCTATAACTAGCATGAATATAATACTCAATAACTTACGTTTAACCTGATGATATTTAATACAAGCTTAAAATTTAGCTTTGCTAGTTGTTCTATTTTATACTACATACAATTTTAGTTGGATGTAAAACTTGCCAAGTTATAAATTTAATATCAAAGAACGTAATAATTTCTTCTTTTAATCAAAATTGAAGAGCGTGAAATTCATCCTATAGTTATAGTTAAAACAACTGCTATGGAACTCAGTATCCGCTTTGATATCGACACTTTTGTCGGCGAAGCCGAGAATTACTTCCGAATTTGGCCAGTTTTTCACATTTATGTTTTGGTGGAATATCATTAGAATTTTTGAAAAAGTTTTATCTTTTAATTTATCTAAATAATTACATTTAAATATTTATATTAATATTTAATAAATGAGGGGCCGGTATCGCAGTCGGTTGACCGAAAAACGCTTTTCTAATCAAATTGAGGAGAACATCAACCTAAACTTCATCAGTTTGATCAGCAGAAGGAAAGTGAAATTAATTTTATTAAAAAAAAAAAAAAAAGTATTTTCAACCAAAACTGAAAATCTACAGTTTCTACAAAACCTCGCGCATGCAGAACGAAATTTCGTAACAAGCAACCATGAATCGTGAGAGGCAAAACAAAATTCCCCAGGTAGTAACCAATCCACCCGCCTCGAGTGTCAGCCGGGAATTCGGATTCTGGGGGACAGACCATCACAAAATCAAAGAAAAACAAATGGAAGAATAACGCCAAAAAATACTTGTACCTGGGCACCTTTAACATCAACATCATCCGACAGGAAAATTACATAGCTGACCATGGAACTCGATAAACAAAAAAATGGTCTATTTTACCGAAACAAAAACTGCATGATCTGATGTTAAAACGCAAAAAAAAAAAAAAAAATATTAAATATTTCTCATGAAATATCTTAAAATCCGGTCGGTTTTTCGCAGAATTTCTGCTATTTCAGACCCGAAAGAGGAAAGTTTTAGTTTTTTCGATTTCCTCCTTTATTAATGTGCCAAGCTTTACCATCAAGTATACAAATTTCAAATTCTAGCTTGATTGTATTTTCACTAAATGTTAATTAAACCTATAATACAATTTCACCCCCCTTCATTTTAGGTCCTGAAAAAGGTAAGATTCACTTTTTCGATTTCCTTTCATTATGGCCAAACTCTTCGAGTATACCAAATTTCATCATTCTAGCATCAGCAGTACTTTCTAAGAGTTTTTGATATGTGAATCAGTCAGTATTTGATGATACTTTTAGACCTTAATAACTCACCAACTATAATAGGTTATTATTGAAATTTTTAGGATTTAGGTGAATTTCTAGTGGTCTTATTAGGCATGCAAATTTTCAAGTGTCTAAGTCTAATAGGTTTGTGAGTTATGGAAGTCGATATATCTCAGAGATGGTTAAGTAACATATATTATATAATATTTTATGGACGATTTTTGTCATACATTTTTCGAACTTATTTTGACACACACCTTTGTGTATTGATACATTTATATTAACAGATTGGAGAGTATATAGTTTTAATTTGTTTTTACTGTGTTTTTGTTTTTGTTGCATGGGAAGGTGTGCATATTTTACATCATGAATATCATATATTCATTTTTTTTTAATCAAAATTTAAAATAAAAAATAAAAATGCCGATCAGAAAAATTACAATTTTGAATGAGTATTGAAATATTCCAGGAAAGTTTTTTGTTAATAACTATTTTGCCAATGTAGTGATAGGATAAAAATGCTGGTAGGTTTCACATTCGTTCTCAAAAATAAAACGAATTTATTTTTGGAGAATCTTTCGTCGATATCTCTATTTCAATTTAACTATGTCTCGGAGAAACGAGAAGGCCAACTTAGTTATGATTACTCTGTTTTCTCTGAAAACAGGTTAGTCACCGAATATATATATCGAATTAAAAATTCTCAAAAATAAATTCGTTTTATTTTTATATCTGTATGAAATTTCCTAAATATTAGTAATTTTAAAAATAGTCACAAAATTACCGCTTGCAAATTCCTTAAAAACTAACTCACATTAATGAATTTTTCATTAATTCAATAAATGTGACATCAGAAATATTCACAGCCGGGACATATGCGTTATCACGAGATTTTTGCTGCCATTTCTTCAATACCATTTGGAATAAAATCGATATTTTCAAAAATGAAAAAGAAAGATAAACTAATCGTTGCTTGCTTTACCCATTAGGTCTATCTTTCCGTTTTGCAATTGCATATTATCAAATTTAGATATAATGCGAAAATTTATAGTAATGAACCAAACAGGTTGTCCTTAACATTTTTGGCACCGATTTGCAACTGCATTTATAATTAAATATTTCTTTGTTTGATTAACCTCAATGAATAATTACCAATTCTTTGTAAAAGTATATATATAATATTTGATTATTATTTTTATTAAAAGAATTGTGTGAATATCTTATATAAATAAAAATCAAAAAATCTTAATTATAATAAAACTTAGTTACGCAATCGTGCTTATGTTCAACCTATCGGTTAACGATATTAATGAATTATTGAAGAAAACTGAGAGATAATATCGTTTAGAAACCGTAATTCAACCTAGATGAACTATATGAGAACTATGTTCAATACAATCAAAAAGTTGCATTTAGGTTTATTTTGAATCTATGCTATACTGGTAGAAACTTTTATCATATCATTTTTAGTATTTATGCCATTTAAATGATATGACTGTTGTGCCAGTAGGTCGTGTGTCGATTTTGTAGCTCTATGAAGAACATACTTATTCAAGAGACCGGTTCGGCAAGATATTTGAACATCTCTCCTCTTGGAAATGGCCAATAAACTACCAGAGTAAACTATGATCCTTCTCTATTATTCGTTCGGAATGGAATTAAAAAGTAGGACCCGTATATCTGTATCAAACAATAACTTTTTTCAACACGAATTATGTGGAGGAGAATGACAATCAGGAGACTTGATATGGCACTTAAAGAAGAAGAACAATATTCCTAAAATAATCAATAAAAGGATCTTCAATATCTAGGTATATATAACTCCAAATGTGATTTTTACGAGTGTTTTGATAATATGTCTCTAGCATATGTTCCATGAATTAATCTGATTTTCAAGTATAAAGTAGTTACTAAATTTTTGGTTTCAGGTTCATATGGTGGTCCAATGACCGGCATCCAGAATATTGGAATTATTATTTTGGGATTTTGATAATAACGTCTAGCGCTTTCACAGGTTTTATATCACTTATCGTGATGCCAGTTGCGCCCACACGTGCTGTAATGGCAATCCTTCTTTTGCCATTTGCTGGGAGGTTTGGAGGGTCATGCTGCTCAGACAGAACATGATCTCTGGACAGGGGTGATGAACAACCCAGCCTATTTATATTAACCTTACATCTAACAGATGGAAAATTGGACAAAATTTACACTACTGAATTAATATGTGACATGAATCATAGTGTATTGTTACTTAGGGGATATCACTACCTGCTGCCTTTCACACTATCTTTTTCTTTATACTTATCCCTTTCAATCATCTGTCAGTCACTAATTTATTTTTATTTTTTTTGATAAAACTCTTAAATAATATAGAACCAGATTTCCAGGCCTGGAAATGATCTATTTTTTTGTGACATCTCATGGAAGGGCTAACAATCAGGTCATTTGTTAATTGAAGTCAGGTTTAACCTCTTCTTGTACCTGTACTCTAAGACCTAACAGGAAGAATCTTCATTCCTCCGTCACACCCCCGATAATGATTAAGACTGTGTGACCTGGGCTCAAAAATAATAAATAAATTGTATTGTAAGAGGTTTATTTGGGGGTATAGTGTGAACAGAGGTTAAACCCTTTGTCATCTAAAGGTAGAGTTAATTGGCAAAAGATGGCTAATGATTCAAGTTTTTCAATTGGCAGTCGTGGCCGCTTTTTTTAGTAATAGTTGTGACTCTAGCTGTTTTCCATTTTTTCACTCAATTCAATTAAGCATTGTTACTTTATAAATTTGTTATTATAAAAATAAGAGATAAATCAGTAACATAAAATTATAGTGAAAACATGTCATTGTTTTTGGGACATTAATCCGTCAATACAATATTATTTATCACAAAGGAATTTTCAAAATGCTCATCAAATATTTTAAATCCTTCATTCTTTGTATGCTTCATACTTGAAAAATGATCTTGAATAAATAAAGTTATTTAAGATCACTTTATGAATATCTCATTGAAAAAATAACGTGTTAAATTCCAAAATTCATTACTCACAAATTAATAGCAAGTTAAAATTAAGTGGATATCGATGGGGCAGTCAAAAAAAAAAAGAGATAATTTACACTATCTTTTTATTCACTAAGGATTGCGAGTCGAAATCTCCGAAAGTTTGTAAGTTTGCGATTTTTTGTCGTGGCACATTGATAGCCATCTTGGGCCGCGGATTAGAGAAGCCTGTGTTAAGAGGATAACCCATTAAGTAAATATTTATATTACTAGTATTTTTGGTAAAATTATAGTTTGTGTATGTTGGTCTGTCTGTACCCACTTTATCATCAGCAAATCCCTACGCACGGTGCAAAAAATTAGAGCCGCCAATAAAACTTTGTTAAAATAGCAGAATTATTTTTAAAATTGTTATAATAACCATTTAATTTGTTCTTTACTCTTAGACTAACATATTCAATAAATAATGTTGATAATTTTAGAATTTTATAAAAACAAAATCTAAATTAAAAGATACAATTACAAATTATCATACATTCTCAATATCACTTTAAATTTAAATAAAGTATGAATAAAAAGATCAAATTTCATTTAAAATATCAATAAAATGAATAATTTTGAATTAAGCAACATTGATAGAAAGTTAAAATATACAAAATGGATATTTCTGAAGTTCAAGTAAGTTCAAATTGTGTACCTAATTAATCAAGGGCTAAGTCAACGACAAGTGGCAATTATACTTGCAATAAGCAATAATTTCAATAATGTATGGTTACTTGTAAAAAAATTTAAAAAATGATTTACTATTTAATAAAGTTTTTATTGCTGGCTCAGGTTTTTTTGCACCCCAGTGTATTTAAGTTCGTTTGTATGACAAGGGGAAGGGGTGGGGGGGGGGGGTTGAGAATTATATTCTAAAAATAAAAACGAGTCAATTTTTATAACATCTACAAAAGATAATAGAAACCTCTTCTAATTCTTTAGAAGTGAATAAAATATACCGGGGGATGGTAATTTCCATGAGGTTGGGGTAAGACGAAGTTGTTGAGGATTACTTTTCATGAAACTAGGGGAGGGGAGGGGAGTCATAAGGCAAGAGGGGATCGGCACCCCTGAGTATGAAACATGTCTTTTTAAAGTAGTGTTTAGAATCTCTCAAAATCCAATATCAAAATTTTGATTGAATTATTGCCTTCCTGTTATGATTGATATCTTTTGTATTCTATCGGAGAACTGTCATAATAGTAAGATGATTGGGTGAGTTCATTCAAGTTCTGTTGTGATATGCCTTTTCGATATGTTACATAAGTCTACGCGGAAGGATTAGGCTTATGTAATTACGGAAATAACAAAGCTTGACCTGAATATAATGATACTTAAGCGATGAGTTTCTGATAATCAGGGCGGATGACATCGATCGTGAGGCCTGTCACATATCTGGCTACCCTTCCTCTGTACTCATTCTCAATAAAACTTGTATTAAATAATACATCTTGTTATAATTATTTACCAACCCCTAACAATATTATAACAATTGGCACCCTCACACAATATATTATAACAGTTCATTTTGCATAAAAACAACAACATATTGTATCCTAAATATTTAAAGATTACCTTGTGTTTTTTAATTCATCTTCTGTAAACTCATCTTTACTAATTGTTACTTTCTACTGATGAAGAAGTTTTCATAATATGACTTCGAAATAGGTATTTAGAATTAACCATTAAAAATTTCAAAATTTGTACATCTAATATTTTCTAACACCTTACAAACTTAAATTAATATCTGACATAAGTAATTTTTTGTGACTATAGTTTTGAAGTTTTGTCCTTCATCATTAGTCTTTTAATTAGAAATGTTTTTTCTTAAAGCAATTTGAGCCGCGAAAGTTAAATAATGTAATCAATAATTTCTTATGTTAATTCTACATATTCAGAAAATTATTTTATTATTTTTTGAAAAAGAATAACTGAATTGAGCACCTGACGGGATTCGAACTCGTGTCTCTCCTCTTTAGCTGAAGAGCGGCTTTACCAACTAGACCACGGATGATACCGCCAGGAATGCTCTTTAGATCGAATGTCATTTTTCCTTTTATTTTGTTCTGTTATTTCTCATGGGTTCAATTACACGATTAGATGTAGAAAAAATTGTTTTGTTGTTATAGCAATCTAGCCACATAGCAAACGATTGCTAGCTATAACAACAAAACAAATTTTTCTACATCTAATCGGGTAATTGATCCCAATAGAAATAGCAGATAAAATGTTTCTAATTATAAGACTGATGATGAAGGTCAAAACATCGAAAAAAAATTATATATAGGTTCTACCCAAGGGGTGATCCGCGATTGGAAGTAGGTGTGCACCTCTTTGGAAGTATTTTGGAAGTACTTGGAAATATTTAGAGGTACTTGGAAATATTTGGAAGTACTTGGAAATATTTGGAACTACTTGAAAATATTTGGAAGTGGGAAGTAGGTGTACACTATATTAGTTCGCGGTTCACCCCTCGGGAATACCTATATCTATTGGCATCAAGCAGAGTACAACCTCGTTGATGACTTAAAACTTTTATTCAATATGTCTATTAGTTTAAAATACAATCAACTAGCTGCAAGGCCCGCCTTCGGCAGCCCTCTTGCTAGCCAGGAGGCACGCCCTCTGGACCCCACCCTCATATCCCACTCCCCCCCGAACCCCACCTACCTCCTGGACCCTAACCTGAACCCCCCACTCCACCCTGCACCACCCCACCCCGTGGCCTCCACCCCCGCCCCACCCGCATCCACCCCACTAAGCCTCTGGATCTTCACCTGAACCCTTCACTCCACCCTGCATTTCTTGTTCTCTAGAGGCCCACAAATTAAGTATACAAAATTTGGTTGAGTTTGCTCCAAGGGTAAGAATTTTCATTTTTGACACTTCCCCCCCCCCCTATTTTGAGTGGTTAGTTTTTGAATTTCTAGCCTTCTAGTGACCCACAGATTATGTAAACAAAATTTGGTTGAGTTTGGTCTAAGAGCAAGAATTTTCATATTTTGACCCTCCCCGCCTTTTTGAGTAGTTTTTTGGGGGAATTTTTTTAAACAAAAGTTGTCAGAAATCACATCCCCTACAACTCTGCTCATTATAAAACTTGCCGTGGAGTTAATAGTTTAGGAGTTATTTGATCATTTTCATTCATGTGCAGCCTCAAACCCCCTTTTGGGGTCAAAATATAAAAACGTTATATAGCTAAAAACGTAAGTTAGAAGACATCTGATAAAAATATGAAATTTTATAATAATCCCTTCAACCGTTTTTACGTGAATCGTGAGCACCTTTTCGCGGAAACCACGGAAACATACAGACATACAGGAATTTTGTTGAGGGTGGTTTCGTTCATAACTTTGCTTGAAACGTGCGCAACCAAAATGTGGTGTGATTTGGAGCAATGTACAGACAAAACCTTTAATTTTATATATATAGATATAGGTATATGCTAAGTCTTTTAGTTAAAAATACACAAATGTAAGTACATATATAATCCGTGCCCTAGTTATCAATGTTTCAAATTTATGAATCAAAAAGGAAATGTGTATAAAATAAAGTAAAAAGGAAACGATATTTAGGGTCACTGAAATTGTATACGAAAAACAGATTTAAGGATTCTTTAATTTTTCCACATATAGGCTATTTTTATTTATATTTTAGCTAGCCTCTGTGAGAATGTGTTAGAAGGAGAGAGAGATTTGTTTGTTAATTCGTCCTAACTTTGAAATATATCAAATGTTTCTTCATTTTGATCAAAGAGAGAACTAATAGTAGGGACGTCGAAATAGACACAAAATGCTGGATCTTTTTCTCTCTTCAAAGAAAAGTTCACATCAATGCAGGTTTTGTTTCACTCACAATAGCATTTTATTATTCAAGCAAATATTTGATGTATCTTTGGGAATGAGATTGTTAGCCATTTGAGAAGAACAGTCTGAATTTTTTCAAAATCTGAAATAAAATATAGAAAATAATTATTATTTTGATTATTAATAAGTAGTTGAAGAGAAATAAGCTTATGCAAATAATTTTTATTTTTTGCCAACGTTTCGTCAACTTTGTTGACTTCCTCAGGGCTCTAAAAATGAAAGGCCTCCATTACTACATGTTATAACAATTTTTAAATCAAAAATAAACTTTGAACTCAAATCACCTCAATACATACAAAAACAAATCAAAGACACACAAAACTCATTTAAGATACCAAACAAATTAACTTCTTTGCATATTTGTCAATTTATTAATATTCAATCTTAGCAAACACATAAGAGGCCACTCATAGCACAGGTTGAAAATACTTTCCTATTTGAATCTTAAAATATCTTTCTTTGTTCTCTTCTATATATATATATTTTTACTTTACCATACAGGGTATGGTCAAGTATTGTAATCGTGCATGAAAAAAGTGTATTTTTCCTTCTTTTTTTCAAAATATCTAAAAAACGGCTGAAACTATTTTGATTAAAAAAATTGAGCAAAACCATGGCATTTCGCTCTACAAAAAAGCCCTAATAAGTAAACATCGACAAAATTATATTTTTCGAGATAATAATTGTTTTGTCAAAATATCTGTTAGTTAGTTAGTTAGTTAGTTAGTTAGTTAGTTAGTTAGTTAGTTAGTTAGTCTGTGCGTTACCAAATTTGTGGACGAGCTAGCTCAAAAACTAGTGGGAATAACGAAACCAAATTTCACACGTAGTTTTGGTTCATTGAGATTAAGAGCTGATTAGATTTTGGTGCATATCGACCCAAAATTAAGGGGGGTGGAGGGGATTAAAAATTAAAAATCTAGGCCATTTGAGCAAACTCAACCAAATTTTGTATACATAATCAGTGGGACCCCAGAAGTCTAAAAATGCAAAAACTAACCGCTTAAAATGGGGGCGGGGGGAGGGGTCAAAAAATGAAAATCTTGGCCATTTACCAAACTCAACCAAATTTTGTATACATAATCAGTGGGAACCCAGAAGTCTAAAAATGCAAAAACTAACCGCTTAAAATGGGGGCGGGAGGGGGGTCAAAAAATGAAAATCTTGGCCATTTACCAAACTCAACCAAATTTTGTATACATAATCAGTGGGAACCCAGAAGTCTAAAAATGCAAAAACTAACCCCGCCACCTACACGATTTTAAATAATTTTAGGGGCCAGGTTGTATGGTAAAGTCAAGTGAATGGTCACATCAGAACAGGTCAGCTTATTTTTTCTATATTTATTTTTTCTCAAAACGAAAAAACGAAAACACTAGATTCACACAAAAATAAAATAACTAAAAAAGTAAATTGAACAAAACAAATTTCAAATACAATTACACCCATAAAATGAAAAAAAAATTCTCCATTATTATCTTAAAATTAAAAACCAAAACTCAAAACCACATTATATACACTTTTTAGTTTTTATAAATGACAGTAGCAAATCTATTAATTATAGCACCAAGTTATAATTTATCTCACCTAACAAATGATTTATTTTTATCATTGTATTTTTTTAACAATAAGCTATAAGTTGCACAAAGTCCCTGAGTCTCTGTTCTGAAATTCACTGTGTCACTCAAGGAGATATGGATCATTTCACTAATCATTCTTTTCGCGTATACAGGCTCAAAATCCAATATTGTTGCATTATCAAACTCGAACTGATGATCAAAGTCAAAATGATGGGACGCTTATGCTGTCTTCTCTTTTCAAAAATTAGTCACTCTGCAATCTGAGACATGTTGGGCTAATCTCTTTTTCAAATATTGGGATGTTTGGCCGACATAAGATCTCCCACAGGAACAAGGTATTTTGTATACCACACAATGAAAATAATAATTTGAATATAATAAAAATATGTGATGTGGCCATCTCATGAATTTATCATACAACCTCTCCCTCTTCAGCCATTTTAGAAACCTAATTTTTACACGTATAAATCTCCCTCAAGGCCTTATTTAAAGACTAAGTGTGCAAAATTTGGTTCAGATTTCATTCATAATTAAATTGGAGGATTTTTTTTAAACACCACTTGGATGTTGGCAATTGAAACTACACTGAAGTGCGAAAAATCGACCCACCAATAAAAAATTTATTAAATATTAAATCATTTTTAATTTTTTTACAAGGAACTTATACATTATTGAAATTATTGCTTATTGCAAGTGTACTTTGCCACTTGTTGTTGCCTTAGTATGATTAATTTGGCACACAATTTGAACTGCTTGAACTTGAGAAATATCCATTTGTATATTTTATCAATGATGCTTAATTCAAAATTATTCAATTTATTTATACTTTAAATGGAATTTGATATTTTATTAAAATTTTATTTAAATTAAAGTGATATTGAAAAATTATGATAATTTGTAATGTATCTTTTAATTTAATTTTATTCATTTTTTAAATAAAATAAATAATATTTATAATTAAAAAATAATGATGATGAAGACCAAGTCTTCGAAACTATAGTCTCAAACAAATAAATAATATATATACAGATATATAATTTCGGATATATATATATATGTGTATGTTTATTTGCATCAAGCAGAGGACAACCTCTTTGTTTCTCTTAAAAAATAATTCAAAAAGGATATTTGATTGAATGCAATACTTCGGGCCTTCCTGCCGAGCTTGTACCGAGTAATATTAAAAGCCTTTTAATGTCATAATGGAAAGGTTGTTGAGGTTTCAAGAATATAATGTACTGCTAAAGATCTACCATTAAATAAGCAAAAGAATCAATTTCCTCTCTCTTGTTTATTGAGAAAAGATTGCAAAATGGTTAGAAGCGAAAAAGCAATTGAGAATTATTGGAAAGCGAAAATAATCCATTCAGTGTCAGTCATGTTAAATTGACAAGACTGAGAGAGAAGAGAGGAATTTGAGATATCACCCACCGTTAGCAGTTTGGATTCAAAACGGAGTAATTTATGACCAGAGAGAAAACTTGTGGGTGTTCTATATCTACTGTAATGAAATGGGAAATGTTGAACGTTAATAGACTAAATTATGTGGTTATTTATGACCACTTACTAATGAAAACAAATCGAAATTGATTAATCGGAAAAATACTAAAAACCATTTAAATCATAATTTCTCTGGATAATTTCAATAATGTTTTAAAAAATATTTTGAATACCAATAAATAAATTGCCTAAAGAAAACAATATGTTTAAAAAATGGTATGGTTTAGAGGAGTCTATTTCTATTATTCTGCCCTTTTATTAAACATATGTTTCTTCAATCTGCATGTCGTGGAATAACGAATCTGCCAATAGAAATTTTGACTTTCTTTAACGGCGGTTAAATATATATATATATATGTGAAATTAATTATTTAATTAAGTAATTTAATTTAAAAGTGAATTATATTGAATTCTGTTTAAGATCACATGTTTGGCAAATGTGTAGCTCCTTCCTGCCCTTTTATGGTGGGAGGTCGCTCTCTTTCTTCTTGTGATATTGTCGAAGATCTTTATGTTCAGGCTAAAAGCATGTAATAAATATTATTATGACAACTTGTGTCCAAGGGCTGTCAGCTGCCGACACCCTCACCCACTTGTGTATGTGTGTGTGCGCTTGGCTGGGGGGCAGTCGTTGACAGAGCGTCAGTTGGTTGAAAAAACGAGTGATGGTTAAGACATGCTTGTCGATTTGATATAGTTGAAAGCCAGTATGTTCTTAGATGACACGATGTATTAATTAACGATGTGTATTATGATGTTTGACGACGACCCCTAGACGCGATTATGTATAAAACACTTTTGTGTCCAATATATATATATAAAGAATGAAAAAAAGTGTATTATTTCACCCCTATGAGCGAAGGGGTGAAACCCCCCCGCCTTCCCGTATATATATATGTATATATATATATATATATATAAATAAAATCCAGGCGTGCCTCCGGCACGCCCTCTGCACCTTAGCCCTCCGGGCGGGTGGCCCTGGCGGGCAGCGTCTCGAGACGGCCAAAAGTTTGTTTGCAATATAATTTTGTTCAACTGTATTTTAATTAAATATATTTTATTAATTAAAAATCAGCTCCAAGAAATAATTTAACTCATTGCGAAAGCAAAATAAAAAATATTTTTTATAGATTGTAGATATTATTTATTTTGAGCATATTTAACAAAAAATTGATATTTAGGTACTAACTAAATTTATTATATAAAAATTTCATCTATTACATTTTTATTTAAATTTAGACAATGATCTTAACACATTTTCATTAGGGCTATTAATTAATTTTTTGAATTTAGGAGGGAACACTTACATATATATTCCTCCGTTCGAATATATAAGGCTCTTCAATAGTAATTAATGTTTAGAACAATGAAATTCATGGATTCAAAATTTGTGATGGTTTAAATTTGTTTAAAATGTACTGAACAGCGTAGATAAAAGATAATTCTACTGTAATTTGTATATATAATATTAATAATAAAAATTATATTGATATTGGATATATCTATGTATTTATATAAATTATATTAATATTATATCATTGGATAAAACTTTTCAATTAAAAGAAAGTGTAAGACTGAATAAAAAAAAAATTATAAATTCTAATAGATTGATTGATATGATTAATTGATAAGAATAAAGATATTGCAACTTAACAGGGGTCATTTTTTTGTTTTTAATGAACTTTTTGAAAAAATTTCATAGAAATATATAGAACTTTTAGAAGAAAAATCCTTAATTTAAAATTCAACTAACTAAATAATGCAATATAGAACATTACCTTAAAAAAATGGTTTGTTGTAACTTTTTTTTTAAAATTTCATAGAAATATATAGAACTTTTTAAAGAAAAATCCTTAATTTAAAATTAACTAAATAATGCCATAAAGAACATTACCTTAAAAAAATGGTTTGAATGCACTGGGATACTGGGAAATGTATTTATAATAAGAAACATTGATTAAGATTTGGAATGTTTCTTTCCGACAGGCTCAGGTTAGCCAACTAATAACAATAAAATAATCACATTTAAAAATATAAATTTTCCTTTTTACTTAAGAGAGAATGGTGTATTTCTGTGAAACATTTTAATTCTAAAGTTTAGGGAAAACAAAATATATCTATAATATAATCATAATACTTCTTCAAGGCCTTTGAGAACAATGAATTAACCCAAACCCATTGTCTGCCTGGGTACAAAAGAAAAGAGAAACCTTTTTTAAAACCCCAAGATTGGAATTCTTCTACCTGAGAATAATTAATTTAATTACGTAAAATCGTGTGAAATCAAATCAAACCGATTTGGCCCAAAATTTAGATAAACCATCCGGAGCACTAAACAAACATATGGTGTGAATATGGTTTCGATACGTTCAGTGGTTTAGGCGTGGGTCGATCACGCACATACACATTAAGGATTATATATATATATATATAGATAAGTATTTATATATTTATTTATTTATATCTGGTATACCAAAAACGAGACTTTTTTAACGCATTCCCCTTAATTTTTTTATTTGATGTCTTAACAATTATCTGAACAAAAACATAAATGTGAAAAAAGGGTCAAGTTCGTTGCGAAAAGGCTTCGCCGACAAAAGAGTTGAGAACTAATCAGGTACCAAGTTCGATAGCAGTTGCTTAAATCATAGCTATAGGGATGTACAACGTTCTTAAATTGATTGAAAAGAAAATTTGTTACGTTCTTTGATATTAAATTTATAACTTGGCAAGTTTTATATCCAACTAAATTGTTTGTAGTATAAAATAAAGAACAACTAGATAAATTTTAAACTTGTATTAAATATCATCATATTAAACGTAATTTATTGACTATTATAACTTGCCAAGCTATAAATTCAATATCAAAGAACGTAACAAATTTTCTTTTAAATCAATTGAAGAACGTTGTTCATTCCTATAGCTATGATTTAAGTAACTGCAATGGAACTTAGTACCCGTTTAGATCTCAACTCTTTTGTCGGTGAAGCCGCTTGTACCGAACTTGGCCCCTAACGAACGAAAAGTGTAAGTAATTTTTGACTTATTCTCGTATATAAGTGTTTTTTTAATAGATCATCATAACCGTTTTATTTATTTTCATGGCATATTTATGAATTTTAGTGTATTCTATAAATGTCAACTTGTTGTTATTATAAATGACTGGCGAAAGTCGTGAACTCATAAAGTGATTAATAGCGAGTGTGTGAACCGGTTCATAAATTTCTGCACAAACATTGTAAATAGCTCTTATTCTAATAGCATGCTGTCCAAGAATTGCTTTCAATCAAAATTATTTAGGGTGGCAAAAAGTATATTTATTTTTTAAGCCATGTTATCAAGATCAATTGAGGGGGGGCCAGATAGGCTAGTCGGTAGCGCATCATCCTGCTAAACCGGGCGGACCCGGGTTCGAATCCGAACTCGAGGCATTCGGCTAAAATCTGACCCCCGAGGTAGAGACAAAATTTACAAAAATATATAGTATCGTAAATTGGCTTATGGTTAGAAAGGCCGAAAAGCAAAACAAAAAAAAAAAAAAAAAAAAAAAAAGATCAATTGAAAATTCCTCTGGAAGAGCTTGTGGTTTAGGAATCAATAATAACCATGACAATGTAGGTATTTAACCAGGTGTATGCATATGAAATGAGCCTTTTTTATAAAAATAAAACACTTTTTTTAAATAGGAAAGAAAAAAATATTTTATTCAAAGTACTCTTCATCACTTTCTACACATTTTGACCACCTTTCTGGCAATTGGTGGATCCCCTTCCAAAAAAACTGCTGGTCTTTGGAAGAAAACCATTCATTGACCCATTTTTCGACTTCTTCGTAAGTTTTGAAGTGCTGCTCTTTAAGTGCGTGGCCCATCGACGAAAACAGGTGGTAGTCGGAAGGAGCCAGGTCTGGTGAGTAAGCCGCATGGGGTAGCAATTCCCAGTTGAGTGCTTCCAGCGTATCCTGAACCGTTTTTGCTTTATATGAAGGAGCATTGTCATGAAGGAAAATCACTTTATGTTGCCTTTTTTGATATTCTGGCCGTTTTTCCTGCAATGCACGGTTCAAATCAATTAATTGTTGTTGGTAGCGTTTAGCATTTACAGTTTCAGCAGGTTTCAATAGCTCATGATAGACGACACCTTTCTGGTCCCATCGTCATCGTTGAAACCATCTTTTGCATGTTGCTAATGATAGAGCATGACTACCATAAGCTTCTTCAAGCATTCGTTGAGATTCTGCCGCGTTTTTCTTTAAATGATAACAACAAATTTAATGCTGTCCGCATATCGTATGCTGTAGGCACAAAATTCGACATTTTTAACACGAAAATTTGTTATGTTGTTGTAGTGCAAATCAAATTTTCAACACTGAACGTTGTTGACAGATGCCAAAGCAATGAAAAAATAATAAGGTTATGGTTCGTTCAAAATAAAAATAACCTATACTGCCATCTATCGTAAAAGGCTCATTTCATATGCATACACCTGGTAGAATGAAAAATAGGGAGAGTCTTTTATGAAAAATCACAAGAGAAAATAATTATTATAAAATTGAAAATATAAATAAAAGAAAATTAACATTTTTTCTATAGTCATAGCATGTTTCTCCGTAAATTTTAGAGAATTGACAATTTAAGCCAGAAAATTAAAAATTGACCTAGGGGTGCAGTTTATAAATAATAATAATATATATATATATATATATATATATATATTATATCAGATGGTCGGCAATCTTCTCTTAGATAAAAAGCCAAATTATATAGCAAAGTATTCATGCAGACCACATATACCAATATTATAACCTTCATAAGGTCCCTTTGTTTAGCTGACGTTAGACTATTGTTTCGCAACGTGGGTCCCACGCCCCACAGGGGAGCAATTTTATTGTTAAGGGGCAATCAAAAATGGGCCCTTTCAGATAAATATAAAAATCTACAAAATTAGTTACCCATATTTGAAAAAATAAAACAAAATTTGATAGTAACTACACTGAAGTGCAAAAAATCGATCCACCAATAAAAACTTTATTAAATAGTAAATCATTTTTAATTATTTTACAAGGAACCATACATTATTGAAATTATTGCTTATTGCAAGTGTAATTGCCACTTGTTGTTGACTTAGCCCTTGATTAATTAGGCACACAATTTGAACTGCTTGAACTTGAGAAATATCCATTTTGTATATTTTATCTTTCTATCAATGATGCTTAATTCAAAATTATTCAATTTATTGATATTTCAAATGGAATTTGATCTTTTATTAAAACTTTATTTAAATGTAAAGTGATATTGAATAAGTATGATAATTTGTAATTGTATCTTTTAATTTAATTTCACTTATTTTTTTTATAAAATTCAAAAATTATCAACAATATTTATTGAATATGTTAGTTTAAGAGTTAATGGAACAAATTATATGAGTATTTGTAAAAAACTTTAAAAATAATTTGCTATTTAATAAAGTTTTTATTGGTGAGTCGATTTTTTTTGCACCGTGTAGTGTAGTTTCAGCAAAATATAAAATACACTTAAATGTATGTAAAACCAAACAAAATACCAATCAACAACATTTTGTTTTTGTAATTATATTTATATAAATAATAATTCATTTTAGAATATAAAAATTATGTATATGATATATTACTTAAGGGACATGAGAATTTCATGAGAGATGGTCAAGTACTAAATCCGAGGTGTAATAAATTATTTTTATTAGATATGTCAAAAGAATTGTTTCACTCTTCGAATTGAACCTGAATGCCAAAAATGCAATCCGGCCACATGGCTTGTCCACAACTGACATACATGCTTCACTTGCCAAATCGATTAACTCCACTTTCTGAATATTATTAAATTTTAATGTCAAAGCACTTGATTGACTCCTAACTGTATATATTCAAAACGAATTTCTCTAATAATACGTAGTGCCTGGAGCATCGAATGATGCTCGGTAATTTTTTGCTTCAGTTAAATGCGATATATTAATATTAATTTTAATTTCAAATACACTAAAAAAGTTAATTTTTATTCCCAGTAAAAATAAAATAAAATTTAATTTATATTTTTTCCAACGTTTTGAACCGCTATGCCAATCATCAAGACGTTATGTATCACTGGCCACAAAGTTTTGAATCTAATTGCAATTAAAAATGATATTAATATAGATGGAGGTCGTTTCGTTGACCCTTTTAAATCTTCAAGAAGGAGGCATGATCCTTTGAATTGTCGGATTTTTTAAGGGAACGAAATTGATATTCTAATCAATCATTTTATAGAAAAATACTTTTAATAAATTAAATTGGCAAATTCTAATATATAATAATATTTGAAATGATTTATTAGTGGAATTTAAAATAAATAAGTTGACGTGTTCTGATGTGGCCATTCACTTGACTTTACCATACAACCTGGCCCCTAAAATTATTTATAATCATGTAGGGGGGGGGTTAGTTTTTGCATTTTTATTCTTCTGGTGTCCCACTGATTATGTATACAAAATTTGGTTGAGTTTGTTAAATGGTCAAGATTTACATTTTTTGACCTCCACCCCACCCCATTTTGGGCTGTTAGTTTTTGCATTTTTAGACTTCTGGGGGTCGACTGATTATGTATACAAAATTTGGTTGAATTTGGTACAAGGGCCAAGATTTTCAATTTTTGACCCTAAACCACCTCCCCCCCCATTTTTGGCCGTTAGTTTTGATTTTTAGACTTCTTGGGGGGTCTCACTGGATTATGTATACAAAATTTTCGCTGAGTTTGCTCAAACGGCCCAGATTTTTAATTTTTTAACCCCCCCCCCCCCTCTCTCTCTCTCTCTCTCTCAAGCTCAACGGACTAAAACTACGTGTGAAATTTGGTTTCGATATTCATAACTAGTTTTTGAGCTAGCTCGTCCACAAAAATTTGCTAACGCACAGACTAACAACCAGACAGACAAACCAACTAACTAACAGACATTTTGACAAAACACTATTATCTCAAAAAATATAATTTTTTCGATGTTCACTTATTAGAGCTTTTTTTTGTAGAGCGAAAGGCCATGGTTTCGCTCAATTATTTTTAATCATAATAGTTTCAGCAGTTTTTGAGATGTTTCTGAAAAGAAGGAGGAAAAAACACTTTCTTTTCATGCACGATTGCTAAAATACTTGACCATACCCTGTATGGTAAAGTAAAAAACCAATTAATTTTATTAAAAGAAAATGTAACTATAAATTTTTATTCAAACAACCACCTGTCAATAATTATTTGAATTAACAAAAAAACCCATTAAAAACAAATCCTAGCCACGAAGATGAGACCGTGACAGATCGAATTGTCAACAGCAAAACCTCACTAACCCGTGAATTTCATCCAAATCGTTAGAGTCGTTTTCGAGAAACCGATTCTATATATATATATATATATATATATATATACAAGAATTGCTCGTTTAATAAAATAAGATTATCAGCAGTAAGTAAATGGGGAAAAAATTGACCATTGATAATAAATAATGTACTAATGAATTTCTCCACTTTTTGTTTTATTGAGTTAATCGATTTGAGCAAGCAGTATCCGTTTTTACTTTTTCATCTTTAAAGCATTCATATATCAGAGGGAAATCAAACAATCGATCTTCAGGACACTATTAGCCAAATATTATAGTAATAGATAGATAGATAGCCATTCATAATATCTCCTTTGAATGAACGAAAATAATTTTACGTAATAAATAATTAAACGTTCAACGAATCGTGTTGAAAGTTTTATAAATCATCCATTATAAATAAAGTCTATATATTAAAATTTTACTTTTTTCATCTTTTAAATTTATTGACATCTTAATAGATATATCACTATGTAAAAGGTACATTAATAGTGAAAAAAATAATATTTATCAGTCGATTAAGAGAAATAAATTATAGTTTCGTTTGAAATTGTAAATAGTAAATATGTAAGCATTCTAAATATCAATAAATAGAAAAAGGCGAGGAAAAGAAAAAGAGATTGAATATTTGAAAGAGGGAAATATCAGCCAACTAAAATGAGTGGGAAAAGAACACGAAGAAAGCATTAGCCGCCCATCCAACTCGAGAAGCGGGTTTGTTTTATTAGAAAACATCATTGGCCTTTTATAGAAAAAAATAATTGTAGCTCGGTTCAAATATTAGATTTATTTATTTTACATTTTTATATTGATTTTGGAGGGAAAAGTAAAAATATCTTAAATCTCAAATACTTATTTATTTTTTTTATATGAAAATGATGAGACAATGTGTCCCCTAAAGGCCTGGCTTGGCCACTCCATCGTGAAACGAAGAAAAATAAGGGTTTTTATTGGCTGGGTAGGGGTCGAAGGTATCTGTGAATACGGGTCTTAAACAGCTGAAGGTTATAACTCGCGTGAAGACGGGCTACCGCGCGTTTTCAGCCCCCGGCAAAATATTCCCGACAAAACATCCCCCGACAAAATATACAAAGGACAAAATATCCCCCGACATAATATCTTCTGACAAAATATTCCCCAGTATAAGGGAGAATACAAAAGAGATTAAGTGAGAAGCTTATAATCATAGTTTTGAATAATATAAACAGACTTTCATATTTTGGCGGCTAATTAGCCGTTTGAAAGTGCTGCTGTCTGTAGTTAGATTTTCTAGCTAACAATTTATTATTTTTACTATCTATAACATAGTATTTATCATCTATATTTACTTATTTATCGTCTATGCTTACATTACACAATTATTGATTGTTTGTTAAAAGTGTTATTAGTCATTATCGTTATTAATTATTATTATAATATTGGGCGAAAATATTGCGCCCTAAACAGACCCCGCCCTACGATTGGCTGGTTCGGTTTTCAATGTGTGTTGGATTAGAAAAAAAATAGGAGCCCGAAACACCCCCCGCCCGGACTAAACTTTCGGAGGTTCAGTTAATATATATTCAGTTCGGCTCAGTTGGGTTCGTATAGCTCCTTTTCGGGCTGGTTTTTAGACGTTTCGGCTGACGCCACCGGTTGGCGTCAGCCGTACCGTCTAAAAACCAGCCCGAAAAGGAGCTATACGAACCCAACTGAGCCGAACTGAATATATATTAACCGAACCGGAGTGGATTTGCATTACTCTTAAGATTCACGCGGGGAAGGGTTATTTTGTCATGAGATATTTTGTCTGAAGGATATTTTGTCGGGGATATTTTGTCGTGGGAAATTTTTTCGGGGGATGTTTTGTCGGGACTATTTTGTCGGGGGCTGAAATGTCGCGGAAACGGAAGACGGTGGCTGGGAGCGAGTTCCAGTCTCTGGAGGTCATTGGGATAAAAGAGTTTGCGAAAGCGCTTGTTCGATTTTTATCCAATTTGACAGCGGAGGGGTGCTGAGCGTTCGAAAACCGCGAGTTTCTCGCAAAGAGGCTTTAGGGGGGATAATTGATTTCAGCTTGACTGAACAGACACCGTGATAGTATCTGTAGTACAGGGAAAGGGCAGAAACGGTTCTTCGGTGAGTCGAGTTAGTTAGGGTCGGGTCTCCTATTAGTTTAATTGCTCGTTTCTGAATTGCATCCAGTGTGGCAAGAGAATGCTTGGAGGCCCCTCTCCACAGATGAGAGCCATATTCGAGACAGGGACGAATTTGAGCCTTATACAGTGTAAGAAGTTGACAGGGAGTATAATAGCGTCTAGACCTAAATAGGAGACCAAGCTTGCGCGCTGAAGTTTTAGCAGTGGTTGAAATATGGTCATTCCAAGAAAGGTCAGACCCTAGTGTGACGCTTAGCATTGAAATTCTATCCCTAAATTCCAGTGAATTTGAATCGAATTATATGTCTGTGAGATTTCTGTCGACCCGCCTAAAAATAAGGCAACACTGAGTTTTCACTGCGTTGAAGTTAACTAGGTTTTGGGATCCCTAGTTTTTAAGTTTGCATAAGTTTAAATTAATTGAGGAGGCAATGTCTGCACGGTTTTTATGAGATGCAGGGGCATTATGTAGGGTGCTGTCATCTGCGTAACAATGTACCGGATTGGAGGGCAAGTGTAGAAGGTCGCTTCGATTTCGGAGATTACTTCCCCACCATCGACTGTACTTGATCTTCTAGCTTGTGATAATATTTTTAGTCCGTGTTTTTTAATAAGAGGAATTTTAATAAATTAAATTGGCAAATTCTAATATATAACAATATATGGTATAAAGTTTCGTGGGTTTTAAAATTAAAAAACCAATTAATAAATAAAAGATAATTGAAAAAAATGTAAACAAACTTTTTTATTGAGATTTTCATCGATCAATAATTACTTTAATTAAGAAAAGATCAATTAAGATGAAATTTGTCGAGGTCCAGACCTAGTCAGATCGTTTTCTCATCCTCAAATCTTGTTGTTGGTTTCATCAAAATCGGTAGAGGAGTTTTCAAAATCGAACAAAGATACAAATATATATATATATACAATTTTTGCTCGCTTAATAAGAGTAGATATATCCACATTCTAACTATATTGAAGTTACAATGCAGTTGATCGTTGAGATGTCTTATCTCTGAGTAGTGATAATTTTGAGTGTAAACTAAAATATTTGGTACTAACAGGTCTAAAATAACTCAACAGGTCAGGTAGTTTCAAATTAAAAGTAGGTAAATAAATTGAATTTTACTCTGACCGCCTTTTATTCCCTTTTCATTAATATTTCATTATTAAACAGAAAAAAAGTTTTTTTATTTTCTAAAGTGGTTGTGAATGGGTCAATTGGTTAACCACTCAGCTCTATTTCGCGTAATAACTCATATAATTCCATTGGAAATGCAGAAAGCATAAATGATATGAATCAACGAGAGGTCCGACAGCCATTTCACAAAGCCAGCTTTATTGAATTGTTTATTAAAATAAAAAAAATAATTAAATAGGTGTATAATAAAATTTTTTTATATGATTATAAAAGTAAATCTTTTGTTTCATTTGTTTTACATTTTAAATACATCAAACACCTGTTTAATTCCAACCAAGGGGTGATCCGAGATTGGAAGTAGGTGTACACCTCTTTGGAAGTATTTTGGAAGTAGTTGGAAATATTTGGAAGTACTTGAAAATATTTGAAAGTACTTAGAAATATTTGAAGTACTTGGGAACATTTGGAAGTAGTTGGAAATATTTGGAAGTGCTTGGAAATATTTGGAAGTACTTGAAATATTTGGAAGTACTTGGAAATATTTGGAAGTACAAGTGGAAGTAGGTGTACAGCATATTAGGTCGCGGTTCACCCCTCGATTCTAAACAAATTAATCTCTTCTTTCTTCCTTTTTTTCAAATTTGCATTTATTTTTAATTAGATTGGAATTTCATTTGAAAATTTATATTTATTTATTTTTAACCGACTTCAAAAAAGGAGGTTCTCAATTCGACTGAATTTTTCAAAATACCTAACTATTTATTTATTTTATTTAGGTATGTTCATCGAGAACTTTTTTGCCACGTGGATCGATTTCGATGATTCTTTTTTTATTGGAAAGGGGGTACCTTAGGGGTGGTCCCATATTAATTTGGTCAAGTTCTGATGATATGATCAATGACGAAATAACGTAAATCTCCAATTCTTATGAGCAAATAATCGAAATTATAATAAATAAAATCTTTTATAAAAAAAATCTTAAAACATTCATTTAAGACCCGCAAACGTTTCGAGAGAATTTCTATATTTATTAATTGAATTTTATTTTCTGTTTCATTCACCTGAGGCTTTCTCTTACGAGATGCATGCAATGTATTATATTAAGTCACTATTAATAACATCACTAAAAAGAAAAACAGAAAAATATTTTTTATAAAAAAATAAAACCGACTTCAAAAAATTAAATGCAACAAATAAAATAAAATAAATGCACTGAAAGGTATAAAATAATTATCTAATTTAGTTACAACTAAACGACGAAATATTAACATGAAATCACTTTTTGAAGTCGGTGCTAAACAAACTATATAAGCGAGCGTACCCGCCAAACGTATTAAGTAAGATCCGTTGAGTTCGATTCATAAAATGTATATTTTTGGCACCGACTTCAAAAAAATGATTTTATGTTAACATTTCGCCTATTAGTTGTAACTAAATAGATAATTATTTTATACCTTTTAGTGTATTTTATTTTTATTTTTGAGTTCTTATTATTTTTTTGTTGCATTTAATTTTTTTGAACTCCTTTTTTTTGAAATTATATATTTGTAAAAAAATTGTTATTTCTTTATTTTTAAATTTTATAACTTTACTTTCTCCTTTTTTTTTTATTTTTTATTTTTTTGAGGTTCTAAAAGCAAATCAATTATATATTCAGGAATGGAAGAGATTTATATTTTCTTAGTGAAACTCTCGTAATGCCCTTTGATGCCGAGATCAAAAACCTTGAGCACGTTTGGTCGCTGTGAAATGTGTATGTGTGTGTGAGTGTGTTTGCGTATTCTAATCATACATCTTTGAATCGTTTGCAAATTCTGATGTCTTCTATCTCTGTTAAATTTGCCCAATTCATACTACCAAAGACATTTCAAATTGAAAACAACCTTGACTACTTGCTTGATTAGTTACATTACAATATAATAATTTGTATCACAACCTTGATGTGGTTACAGACGATTATTCATAAATCTTCTCTTATTAAACGAGCAAAAATTGTATATACATATGCAAATTTACATTTTTTATTTTGAAAATTGCTTAAACGATTTTCCTGAAGCCAACTTTATTATCAAGTTTTGAGTATGTCAAAACTATATGAATATATGTCTCTACTCTTGGCAAAAATTATTTTAATTGATTTTTTCTTAATTAAAATAATTGTGGGTGTGTCAATGAAAATTTATAATTACATTTTTTTTAATTTCCTTTAATTACTTGATTCGTTTTTTTAATTTTAAAACACTGTAATAGTTCATTACAAATATTATCATATATTAAAATTGCGAAATTTAATTAATTAGCGATTAGAAGAATCGAGAGGGAGACATTGATTCAATAATGGAATTGAAATAATTATCGGAAAAGAGGTTTTTTTATTTAATTAGTTTTTTCCTGTTATTAAAAATAAGGACTAAAAACATGATCGAGGACAGTCGATGGTGGAGAAGTAATCTCCGGAGTCGAAGCTCAAAAACAATGTATGCATAAATTCATGTAAAAGAGTTGGTTTAATAAAATTTATAAAAAAAAAAAAATATTAATTAATTAGCGGGTAATGATTGGGATGAAGAAGAAGGACGAAATTGAATGGATTAATTTTCGCAATATGGTATTGGAATAATTATTGGAAAAGAGGTTTTTTTTCTTTAATTAGTTTTTTCCTCCAACCAAACAATAAAAGAACTAAACTATCAAACTAACCATGTGTTGGCAGCCCTATCTGTCAGATTTTTGAGTTGTCATTTATTCTTAATAGCATAGATAAAAGAGATCTAACCACATTATCGTTGAAGAAGAATTTAATAATGCAACAAAGATTTAAAAAAACTATCTATTTTTTTTAAAGTACATTTAAAAACAAAAATTAAAAAAATAACCTGCAACCGATCGTTGCTAAACTTTATCCAAATTGATTTGAAATATTAATATGTTTATATCTTTATTATTAATCAGATATCACTTGCAATTTGCAGTTCATGTTGAATTTAATTCAAAAATAATGATCGATTCTCATTTAACAGTCGAGGAATAACCATTCTACATTCGATTTTTGACGTTTCGGTTTTTATTGGTAGCCATTGGTGAAGACATGGAGGAGGAGAAATCGATTTAAAATCAAAAATAGCGATTGATTCTCATCTAATACTTGAGGAATAAGAATTCTACATTAGATTTTTGACCCTTCGATTATTATTGGTAACCATTGCTGAAGACATGGAGGAATCGACTTAAAATCAAAAATAACGATCGATTCTTATCTACAGGGCCGGATAAAGGGCGATTGGAGCGATTGGGCCCAATCAGGGCCTCGCGTTACCATCAAAATGAACAAATTGTTTTTTCGAAATTTAAAGCAAATTGCTTTTGACGAAAATGGATAAATTATGAATTATTCAAATAATTAAAAGTATATTTATTTTAAGTTCGCATTGCTGGATGAAATTTATTAATGTGTTTATTATTTATATAATATGTATATACTTTATAATATAGAAAACTGATACCCGTAAAAGTTCATGTCAAATGTATTGAATTTAATCGGGATAGTCCTATATTAGAGAGATTTTGCACTACGTACGTATCTGATGATCCATGACATTTGATATATTTATATATATATACTGAATTTGAATTTTATTTAAATATTTAATATATAGAGAGGGCCCAGCAAAAAAAAATCCAATCGGGCCCCTCAACTATTTGATCCGGGCCTGCTTATCTAATACTAGAGGAATAAATAACCTTATTGAATTCCATTTTTGATGTTTTGACTATTAATGGCAATCTCTACTGAAAACGTGGAAGAATCGACTTAAAATCAATAAAACTAAATTCTTTTATGATAAACAACTCAAGCTTGAGAATAAGAGAATTTTTTATAAATAGATTGTATATACTTTTGTGTCTAGCAAAATGAATAATAATTGTAATTTTCAAGTCTTCTTATCTATAATAATACCTACATATAATATAACTTATTTTTATTTTCCCCTTAATGATAACAAGTGGATTTTTAATACATTTTAAATATTTGTTTCATCTTATTTGTTGTGAGTTAAATAGAATCTCAAATTATATCTATTTAAGACTTTATAATAAAAAAATTATATTTATTCTCTGTTACTAATAAAACATCAATAAAGCAGCCACGTGGCGAAGCCCCCTGGCCGAAAGGCGGGCCTTGAAGCTTGTAATTAAATAAAATAATCCATTCCATCGCGGATCTAATAGATGACACCCGCTTGTGGATTTCTTCTTGTATTCTTTTATAAACGTAAAATTCGACTCGTTTTACAATATGCACTGCCAACATCATATACGTATTTAATTATTTATCTTTATTATTTATTCAAATTTATGAATAACTCCTATTTAATTCCAAAACCTCGCACAATGCATTTATTACATTATCGGAATGTTATAAATGCATTGTGTGAGGTTTTGGAATTGATTAGCTGGTATAAAGGATAAATTTTATAAATAATAATGATAAATAATTAAATAGGTATATGATGCTAGCAGTGCATATTGTAAATCAAATTTTATGTTTATAAAGGAATTCAATAAGCTTAAGGAAGTTCGAATGAATGGACAAAACGTTACGATTGGAGAATAGAATCATAAAATTCATGATTGTTTGGTCCTTTATCTCCTTTTCTTGTTACTTTACCATACAGGGGATGGTCAAGTATTGTAATCGTGCATGAAAAAAGTGTTTTTTTTCCTTCTTTTTTTCGAAATATCTCAAAAACGGCTGAAACTATTTTTATTAAAAAAATTGAGCGAAACCATGATATTTCCGTCTACAAAAAAGCCTAATAAGTGAACATCGAAAAAATTATATTTTTCGAGAGAATAACTGTTTTGTGAAAATGTCTGTGGACGGGCTAGCTCAAAAACTAGTGTTAATATCAAAGCCAAATTTCCCACGTAGTTTTAGCCAATTGAGATTAAGAGCTGATTAAATTTTGGTGCATATCGACCCAAAATTAGGGGGGTGGAGGAGGGGTTTAAAATTAAAAATCTAGGCCGTTTGAGCAAACTCAACCAAATTTTGCATACATAATATGTGGGACCTCAGAAGTCTAATGCAAAAACTAACCACCCAAAATGGTAAGGGGAGGGGTCAAAAAATGAAAATTTAGGCACTTGTAGCAAACTCAACCAAATTTTGTATACATAATCAGTGGGCCCCCAGAAAATGGACATTTCCTTCCTGCTTAAACTTATTTCCGGGAAAATCCTATGTCCAAAAATTCTATCTACGCTAAATTTTAGAATCCCATCACATAGCACGAGATCCCAAGTTATGTTTGTAGTTCCACATCACTCGATTAACTTCGGTAAAACCAACGCCATTGACAGAATTCAAACACTCGACCAATCTTGACCTTTCCAGCACAACTCCTCACCAACTCAAAAAAATCATCTTAAACCCATCAGCCACATTGTAAAAACCACTTCAGTGTAATAAGTTTGTTTTTTTTTCTCTCTGATACCTATCTGTTATTTTATTATATCCATATTGTTTTAAAATTGAACCCTGTATATGTTGCTTTTTCTGTATCTTGTTAAACTAAAGAGCTAAATAAATAAATAAATAATTATAAATAATTTTATTAAATATTAAATACTAGCTGACGACCGGGCCTTCGGCCCGGCGTCACCTGACTTCGGCGGGGAGCGTCTCGTTCATACCAATTTAATAATTGAAATTTAAAATCTTACTGTAAGTATCGAAAGAATGTGCTGAATGAAATTGATTCAAAAATAAGGAAGAATAAGGAAAGATTTATTTAACACATTGCCTAAGCACGATCACTATCTGACCAATCAGAATCGTTCTAATAATTTAACGCTTTGGCATTGGCTATGCACTGGCCAATCAGATCGTTTCCACATACATATATATCCACATACTTTTCTATTTTATATATAGATAGATAGATAGATAGATAGATAGATAAGTGAGGGGCCAGGTTGTATGGTAAAATCAAGTGGATGGCCACATCAGAACACGTCAGCTTATTATTTTTTATACCTGAACTCAAATAATTTAATAATATTGATAATTTGTGACTATGTGATGGGTTTGGAATTACACGCAAGTAATATTAACTTCATATAATATATTTTCCAATAAATTCTATACTTTCTTTTTTATTTGCCTGGATTTGCTGTATAATTTACTTACAGGGGATTTTCTTTGTCATCTTCTTCAATCTGCATTGTCTCTATTGCGAATAGTTTCGTATAATATATTAATTTTTCCCTAAGGAGGTGATTGTAATTTATACAGTCAGCGTCGCTCCCTTATGTATTCAAAGTAAGTTAATGAGTAAAATTAAGCGCTAACGAGATCTGAGGGCATTGCACTGGAAATGTAAACATGGTTGAAAATTATTTCCTTAACAAACTTAACTAAAAGACAAATTGTCACATATCTATTGCTCAAACTGCAAAGTTAGATCAAATAAAATATAAGCTATTTCTTCACACACTCATATAAAATTTAGAGTACTTTTGATAGTCCTAGAATGCTGAAATTTGGCATGGTCGTTTAGGAAAGACATTAATAAAGGGACAAATCTAAAAACACAGATTTTCCGCCCTTCAACTCCTAAAATGAAAGAATGAAGTTTGTAGACTAAATCACATCTTCTACTATATGCAATTATTCTAGGATAATAGGACGTTTTGAATTGAATCAATCAAATCCTAATAAAAGAAATGAAAATAAAAATAAACAATAGTAAAATCAAGGTCCTAGCTTGTACAAATAAAGAACAAACGAGTTTTAGGAATTCATCAAAATTGACCAAGAAAATCTAGAAGGAGTTAAGGAATTCCGCTATCTAGGAAGTAAAATCACATGGGATGGGAGGAGCCAAAAAGAAAATAAATCAAGAATTGATGCTCCTCCACAATCAGCTTAGAAACCAGGAAGATGGTATTGAAGACATGGCATACACATGTACGGGAGTGAAACCTGGACAATAAGAGAAGCGGAGAGTAGAAGATTGGAAGCTTTCGAAATGTGGTGCTACAGAAGAATGAGGAATATCAAATGGATGGATAGAATTACAAATTAAGAAGTTCTTGAAAGAATCGGAGAAAGAAGAACCTTGTGGAAGAGTCTGAGGAAGAGAAGAGGTCAGATGATGGGGCACACACTGAGACACGGGGGATGGCTTAGGGATATCTTGGAGGGGGAAGGCCTATATTAGAATATTTCGACCAAATAATTAGTGATATGGGATGCGAGACATTTAGAGAGGTCAAAGAGCCGAGTGGACGGGTGGAGTTATACGGGTGGTTGTGTCAAACCAGTCTTAAGACTGATGATGGATCTAGAATTTTAAAATGATAATTTGGAACATTAATAAAGGGAAATCGGACCTAATATTGGAGGAAGGAAAGAAGTTATCGGGGGTTGAAAAATATAAATATTTGGGTGTAATATTTAATAAAGATGGAAATAGCCGCATGGAAGTAAACGAAAGGATTATAAAGGGTAGAAAGATAACAAGGGCCTTGCACTCAGTTTTATGGGATAAAACGATTAGGAGATCCACAAAAATGAAAATCTATACCAGCCTCGTTCGTAGTGTTACTACCTATGGGGCAGAGGTATGGGATATCGGAGTTAGAAACCGAGGCCGACTTTTAGCCACTGAAATGGATTTCCTAAGAAGAAGTTGTGGGTTGACTAGAACTGATAGAGTTAGAAACGAAGAGATAAGAAAACGAATGAACATGGACGAGGATCTTATTGACGAAATCCAAAAAAAAAAAAAAACAATTAGCTTGGTTTGGATATGTAAAAAGGATGTACGAAGAACGAATCCCAAAAAAGCTCTAGAATGCCCCCCCCCCTCGAAAAGAGAAAAAGAGGTCGACCCAGTCGCTCTTAGATGGACGAGGTGAACGAGGCTATGAGTTCCAGAAATCTCACGATTGTGGATGTCTGGGACCGTGAAACGTGGAAAATGGAAACGGAGAAACGTCGCCAGACGTAGAAATCCGGAAGAAGAAGAAGTAGAATAAAGGGAAAAATCGAAAATCTCTCCGCCTTTGAACCCCTAAAATGATGGGCTGAACTTTGTATTGTTTAAAATTACATCGGATAAAAATAACAATGAATATTTTATAATTTGAATTTTTTAAAAACTTCTCCCTTTAATTTTGGGTTTTATTTCAATTAAAATCTAATCAGCTCTTAATTTCAATACAGAAAAACTAGATGCGAAATTTCGATTTGATATTCACACAAGTTTTTGAGCTAGAGTGTAGACAAAATTTTGTAACAGACATTTTGAGAAAATAATTAATATCTCGTAAAACATAATTTTTACTTTACCATACAGGGTATGGTCAAGTATTGTAATCCTGCATGAAAAAAGTGTTTTTTTTTCGAAATATCTCAAAAAACTATTTTGATTAAAAAAATTGAGCTAATCTATGGCATTTCGCTCTACAAAAAAGCTCTAATAAGTGAACATCGAAAAAATTATATTTTTTGAGATAATAATTGTTTTGTCAAAATGTCTGTTAGTCTGGCTAGTCTGGTTGTTAGCTTGTGCGTTACCAAATTTTTGTGGACGAGCTAGCTCAAAAACTAGTCTGAATATCGAAACCAAATTTCACACGTGGTTTTGGCCCAGGAGGATTAAAAATTAAAAATCTAGGCCGTTTGAGCAAACTCAACCAAATTTTGTATACATAATCAGTTGACCCACGGAAGTCTAAAAATCAAAAATTAACCGCCCAAAAGGGAGGAGGGGAGGGGGTCAAAAATTAAAAATCTAGGCCGTTTGAGCAAACTCAACCAAATTTTGTATACATAATCAGTGGACCCCCAGAAGTATAAAAATGCAAAACTAACCCCCCACCTACATGATTATAAATAATTTTAGGGGCCAGGTTGTTTGGTAAAGTCAAGTGGATGGCCACATCAGAACATGTCAGCTTATTTCAATGTTCATTCTATAAAGATTTTTTGTAGACCAAAACGCCATGATTTCACTTAATTTTTTTATCAATATAGTTTCAACCGTTTTTGAGATATTTAGAAAATAACGAAGCAAAACAAAAACTTTTTCATGTATGATTACAATACTGGTGTGGTAAAGTAAAAAGAAACATTGAGTCGTTGATATAATAAATGTAGTTAGCAATAAAAATAATATTTTGATCGATTTTATATGACCTGCGGAGCTTTTAAAAAGGGTGAGATGATACAAGCGGGCTTTAGCCATCCCACACACAGAAACTCAATAAACAGACACTTTGATTATATTTAATCCTTTCCGCATTTCATTTTTTGTTTTCTGTTTTATTTCATTTATTACATATTCTCCGGAAAATATCTCTACCTACTAATATAATAATATTTAGTTTTATTAACGAAACGCAGCAAAAATAATCCCGAATTAAATATGAGATTAACAAATTAACGGGATTAAATTAATTTCCGATAGTATGAATATAATAATTAATCTATTTTGTTGAAAATGTCCTTTTGTGTAAAATTTATTATAATTATTTAAATGAAATTTAGTAGCAGGTTAATGGGTGACCTCAAGGCCCTTTCTCACCCCCTTCTCTCATGTAACATCAATACAATTTAATTTATATTTATTAAATAATCAATTTAAACATTTAATTGTCGATTTCAACCAAAATTTAATCAGCTCTTAATCGCAATGCACCAAAACTACATGTGAAGTTTTGTTTTGATATTCACACTAATTTTTGAGCTAGCTCGTCAACAAAAATTTGGTAACGTACTATCAATTAATATCTCGTAAAATATAATTTTCCAATGTTCACTCATTAGGGCTTTTTTGTAGGCCAAAATGCCATGGTTTAACTCACTTCTCAAAGATGAATTTTTCGATTATGATTTGATCTTTACAGACGGCTCAAAAATGAATGATAATGTTGTACGTGCTTTCTATCATATAACCACTAAAAACTATGAAAAATTTAAATTACCTGAGGAGTTTTCTATATTCAGTACAGAAGCGATTGCAATTATAAGGGCTCTACTTTATATAGAATCATTAGACCAATCAAATAAGTTGTTAATAGTGTCGACTCTCAAAGTGTTTTAATGACAATCGGAAACTTTTTTAAATCTAATTCAGAGAACTATCTCATATATCAAATTTGTGATTTTATGTGTAAAACAAATAAAAAAGTTGAATTCCTATGGTGTCCCTCCCACGTGGGTATCCAGCCTAATGAAATAGTTGAATCTTTAGCGAAACAGGCAGTCTCAGATGGGATCCATTAAACATGGGCCTCACCTATAGATACTGTGAAAAAAAATCTATTCAATTGTGGCAAGAATTTTGGGACTCCTCTTCAGAATCGAGGGGATCCTACTTGTACTCAATAATGCCCAGAATTGGAACCAAGTCATGGTTTCATGACAGTCGTTTATATAGAAGGATAATTGTTCTAATGGCACGGTTGAGAATGGGTCATGCAGCTACCCCCAGAAAACTCTTTCAATTTCATTTAAGAGACACTCCTTTTTGTGACTGTGATGGCAGCCAAATGGGTGATGTCAATCACATCTTTCTGGGGTGCTCAAAAAATACCAAAGCTATTGATTTATTTTATACTAGATCTGCTAGTAAAATTACATTCCCTACATCAATGGGATTAATCCTTATCTCATTCCTGACTCTCATGAATCCGAGACTCAAGAGATAATCATTAAACTATTAATAGCATCCAAACTATTTATATGAATTGGCCAAATGGATCCATTTCCGAGGTCATTGAATAAAAAGAAAAAAAACTCGAGGTTTAACTCAATTTATTTTATCAAAATAGTTTCAGCAGTTTTTAAGTATTTCGAAAAAACGAAGCAAAAAACAAAACTTTTTTCATGCACGATTACAGTATTTGACAATACCCTGGTATCCCAAAGTAAAAAGCGAAAACTGTATTCTCGTCGAATTTTATGATTTTTTTTATGAAAATGATTAGAGAAGGAGTTACGCAAAAAGGTGCAACCCCTAAAGGCCAGGTTTGGCCCCTCCATCGTGAAAAGAAGAAATAATTTTATGGGCGGGGGTCGAAGGTCGAATCGCTTCTTCTTCTTTTCTCGATGGAGGGACAAATCGAGGCCTTTATGGGCTGCACCTTCTTGCTGTAACTCCTTCCCACACAATATCATTAAAAAAAAAGAAATTTAATTAATTAGAGGTATTTTCCATTGAAGACTGGTAAAACTACCATAAATGCTGAATTGATGCAATGGCAGCTCAAAGATAATGAAATCCACAAATTCCGGATAAAAGAATTCATTAGAACGTCATATTTATCATCTCGAAAAACCCGAAAATTCGGAAAATTAATTAAATTTTATTTAATGCTGGCTGCAAATAAGAATCGACATTTTTATCTGAATTTAAAATTAAATTTATCTCTTTTAATTAGAGGCTTTCGAAATGTGGTGCTACAGAAGAATGATGAATATCAAATGGATGGATAAAATTACAAATGAAGAAGTTCTTGGAAGAATCGGAGAAAGAAGAACCTTGTGGAAGAGTATGAAGAAGAGAAGAGGTCAGATGATGGGGCACACTCTGAGACATGGGGGACAGCTTAGGGATATCTTGGAATGGGAGGTGGGAAAAAAAGGGGAAGGGGAAGACCCAGATTAGAATATTTTAACCAAATAATTGGGGATATGGGATGCCAGACATTTAGAGAGGTCAAACAGCTGGCGGGGGACAGAGTCGGGTGGAGACGGATTGTTGCATGAAACTAGTCTTAGGACTGTATACTCAATGATGATGATGATGATTAATTAAAAGAAAAAAGTACCAATCAAAGCTCGGTCCTCCAGGTTTTCTATATTATTTACAAAACAGACAAGTTCCATTAAAATTTAAGGTTTGTTAAAGCGTTCCGTTCTAGAAAAAATTGGGAAAACTCTGGTCTAAAGTAGTGCTAGATCAGTGGTTCCCAACCTGGGGGCAATCGCACCCAAGTGGGCGATTTCGGTTATCGGGGGGGGGGGGCAATAAATAAGTGGGGGACGATGAGTATTCAAAGGGGGAAAAATTAAAATTAAAATAGTACTGCACAAGATGAACCTTATCAAGGCCAAAGGAATTATTTCATCATTCATCTCCAAGTTTGATTTTCACAAGGTAAATATTGGCCGTAAAGAGCTGATTCAGTTTCTGACCCTTAAAAAGTGCTCAGTGTCAGATAATGAGACTCCAGAACTCCCAGAAGACAAAATCCTAATCTTTACTGATCACCTTGACCAGTTAAAAACTGACATTGAATCAAGATTTGAAGATTTGACCAAGTTACAAATTCCTGATTGGATTCTAGATCCATTCTCGTTTGAAGCTATGAATAAGCTTGATAACTCTTTGCAGACGGATTTTCTAGATCTGAAGTATGACTAATCATTTTCATGCAGAGCGGTTCCGAGTTAGCCTGGGTGAAGCTTATGGATACTAATTAATAACGTAAAGGGAGTGTATTTTCACAATGAATTAAATAAAACTCGAAGAGTTTTATACAGACCCAATATATTTCGGGTTATTAGCCCATCTTCAGGAGTTTACAGATTAAAAACTCATGTTTAACCTAAAACCCACACCACTTTTACTAATTAAATCTTATGGATACTTATCCACAACTGTGGGGGAAAAGCTGTAAAAAATGTACATTTTAATTTTTTTTCTATTTTATTTAAGAGTGACCGGAAAAAACTGCAATAGTTGTTTTTATATACGGTAATAAAATTGTTTAAAATAATAAAACTGATTTATTATTTACACTTTAATTCAAATTCAAATTAGACATACAATGAAAATGAAAAGGGGGCGTTAGGTGTTAGTCAACCTCCAGAAAGGGGAGATGGGCCACAAAAGGTTGGCAACCACTACTCTAGAGTCTAGAATAACAGTTCCAACATATTTTGCCAAATGTCATAGCTTTTTCATTATTTTTACTTTACCATACAGGATATGGTCAAGTATTGTAATCGTGAATGAAAAAAGTGTTTTTTTCTTCTTTTTTTCGAAATATCTCAAAAACGGATGAAACTATTTTGATTAAAAAAATTGAGCGAAACCATGGCATTTCGATCTACAAAAAGGCCCAAATAAGTGAATATCGGAAAAATTAAATTTTTCGAGATAATAATTGTTTTGTCAAAATGTCTGTTTTGTGCGTTACCAAATTTTTGTGGAGGAGCTATCTCAATAACTAGTGGGAATATCGAAACCAAATTTCCCACGTAGTTTTGGTCCTTTGAGATTAAGAGCTTATTAGATTTTGTTGTATATCGACCCAAAAGGGGAGGGGGGGGGGGCAAAAAATGAAAATCTAGGCCCTTGTACCAAACTCAACCAAATTTTGTATACATAATCCGTGGGACCCCACAAGTCTAAAAATGCAGAAACTACCCGCCTAAAATTGGGGGTGTAGGGTCAAAAAATGAAAATATATGCTCTTGTACCAAATTCAACCAAATTTTGTATACATAATCAGTGGTACCCCAGAAGTCTAAAAATGCAAAAACTAACCCCCTACCCTAATTTTATTAAATATTAAATATAAGTGAGGGACCAGGTTGTATGGTAAAGTCAAGTGGATGGCCACATCAGAACACGTCAGCTTATTTAATATAGATTCTTCTTCGAGTGCCATACCCGAAACGGGTATCGGCTCCTCTCCACATATACCTGTGCTGAGTGTGTTTAGTTGTTTTACACAGATATATGGGACCTACTTTTTAACGCCGGTTCCGAACGGCTAATTTGGAGAGGTTACTAGGCAATTATACTCTTGGTAGGTTGCCATTACTTTCCAAGAGGAGGCGACTGTAAAATACTCGGTCTTCCGACGACCAGCGATCTTCAAGTCAGCGACCCAACACTCTATCCACTGACCCACAGTTGCCTCTTAATATAGATACCTGTTATAAATTTAAGTGAATGTAGAAATAAGATTATGTTGTCACCCACATCAAATTTATTATCTAATGACTAAAAATGATCAGTTGATTCAGTGATTTAAATTAACTTTTTCCTTTTATTTGATAAAAAAAATCAATATATTCTACCCAGGAATAGCTAGCTCTTTCAATCAATCATTCACCGTCTCAATTATTGGATTTTTTTGCTCAAGATAAAATATTTGTATAATTAGATAATTCAGTTAACTTTCTTTTCAATTACCAGACATCTTCGTTATTAGAGAAGAGGATATTGAAATTATTGAATTTTTTCAATTACGTTTTTTTTTCAAATTTAGCCAAAGGGAAAACTTGTTTAATGAAATCATAACACAACATTATAAATTAGTTCGAAGAATGTTATTAAGATCTCTTCAATTAATATTATCAAAACATAAGTATATCAGCTGCGAAGCCCGCCTACGGAGGGCAACTTGCTGGGCAGGGAACTACGGACCCAGTAGGATTTTAAAATAATAATAAATTTATTGATCCAATTGTATGACATGAAATAATGTTTACTGAGTGAGATATTGATGAAGCAGTCCAAAAAAAGAAGAAGAAGATAATTTATACTATCTTTTTATTCTAAACCGACGTTTCGGAGGCTATTCCCCCTTCTTCAGTGTTTTGAAAAGTCAGTGAAGGAAATTCAATGCGACATTCCCCTTTGTCTTCTCTTTCAGTGGTAGTAACAATATTATATTGTATTTCAGTCATCAATTTGAAAAATAATGACACCTAGTGTCTTTAGTATTCGTAAAACCTACAGTTAAAAAATACAGATTTTTGCTAATCTTTTAATAGAAGTGTAGAGATCTTGGAAGTACATGAGATCTCGAACCATGAGCGTCCCCAGGGAAGGGGTGAAGGGGAAAAGGAAAGAGGGCGCATAATAAAAAAAAATTGACACGTTCTGATGTGGTCATTCACTTGACTTTACCATACACTTCTGATTGAGTTTGCTACAAGGGCCTAGATTTTAAATTTTTGACCCTACAACCCCTCCCCATTTTGGGCGGATAGTTTTTGGATTTTTAGTCTTCTAGTAGCCCACTGATTATGTATACAAAATTTGGTTGAGTTTGGTCCAAGGGCCTAGATTTTCATTTTTGACCCCTCCACCCCACCCCCCCCCCTATTTTGGGCGGTTTGTTTTTGCATTTTTAAGGTTCTGATGGTCTACTGATTATGCATACAAAATTTGGTTGAGTTGGCCTAGATTTTGATTGTTTGACCCCTCAACCTAATTTTGGCGCCAGAAAAAAACTATTTTCATTATTTTAGGTTCATTTTATAGTATAAGATTTCATTTTCAGTCATTTTGTCCAAGGGCCCAGATTTTATTTTTTGACACCCCCCACCCCCAATTTGGGCGTTTTGTTTTTGCATTTTTAATGTTCTGGGGGCCCACTGAGTATGTATACAAAAATGGTTGAGTTTGCTAAAATGACCTAGATTTTTATTTTTTACCACCCCCCCCCCCCTCCTTAATTTTGGCGCCATACAATTTTTTTCGTTATTATAGGTCGATTTTATAGTATATTTCTTTTTTCTTGATTTTTTTAGTTTGAAAATATTATAATTTTAAATTTAAACCCCCCACCTTAATTTTAAGTCAATAATCACCAAAGTCTAATCAGCTCTTACACTCAATGGACCAAAATTACGTGTGATGTGGTTTTGATATTCAAACTAGTTTTTGAGCTGCTACCAAATTTTGTGGACGAGCTCGTAAACACAGACTAACAGACTAACAGACATTTTGATAAAACAGTTATTATCTCAAAAAATATAATTTTTTCGATGTTTACTTATTAGAGCATTTTTGTAAACCGAAATACCATGTTTTCGCCCAATTCTTTTTGAATCAAAATAGTTTCAGCCGTTTTTGCGATATTTCGAAAAAAAATATGGAAAAAAACCACTTTTTTCATGCACGATTACAATACTTAACCATACCCTGTGAATCAATTGTAATAGACTGATGAAGAGGGCAAAGCTATCGAAACTATAGTCTCGTTCTAAATAAATTAAAAACGTATAATTCCAGCAGATTTGTTTCCTTCAATTATCTATATTCACTCGGATAATTGATTCATACGTAAAATAACAGATAAAATATTTATTATTAAAAAATTCATTAAAGTAAAAGATTCATGTTCATTTCCATTAATGAAAAAGATTATATTTAATTTTAGTAATTTTTTTTTGTTAAAAACCAGATTAAATGTAAGTCATTTGATGGACTGTATATACTCAGAAATTGACTAGTTAATTTAAATTTAATTACCTTCTAATGGTTTAGTTTAATGTCTGAATCTAAAGAAAGAGGACATTTGAATGTGTTTTATTCGCTCAGCTAGGGGATTTTTTGCCCCTTGATTTAATGATGCCCGGCATTTGAGAAGTTAATTTAATTAATTCAAGGAGGAGAAAATTCTGTTTTTTTTATTTCCATGAATATAAGCTTTTCTTTAAACGTTTTTTCTCTTTATTTTCAGGATCAGTGGTCATTTGGAAAGTTTCCCCTTGCGGTACAGCAAACGTGGCCATCGAAGCTCAAGTGGCAAACACAGGGAGAGTGTAAGAAACACCAATGCAGAGGAGGAGAATAAAACAGTCAAACAGGTTTGCCTTTTTTTTTTTTTTTATCTCTCTATATTATACCGGGTGAGTTTTTTATCTTGAGACAGTCTTATAATTCAAAAACAGTGCATTATATGGAAAAAGTTTCAAATAAAAGTTTGTTTATATCGAGGGGAAACTAAACTACGCTATTGTTTGTCGACGTAGAACAAGCTTTCAAGGGTATTTCAATGTCAAGTTCTGTTTTTAAATAGAACCCTATATTTTTCTATACGTCTACTTAATCTACAAAAAAAAAAAAAACTGAACAACTTTCATAAGAACTATTTTTATACGACATCAAATAAACAAAATACATGAATCAATTAGATCTCAAAAAAAATTCTTAATAATTATTTTTAACAATTATTTAACTTAATTATCAAATAATTAATTAATTAAATAAATAATCATTAAATCGAAAAGTCACAACAATAAAAATAAGTGTTTATAATGATGTTAAAACTTCATTATACGTAGGTACATAGATTGAAGAGATTATTTTCTACTTAATAGAACTATTTAAAATTCTTGAGTTTAAAAAAGTTTATTTCTCGTGTCAATCCAGTAAGATAGTTATAGTGTATTACCATAATAAAAATGGAGCATTTTTTTGTTGAAGACAGAATTAAAATGGTCTTAATTTATGCGGTGAATGTGGAAGAAGTGTTATGGGGCTGCCATTGAAATGGATCCCGAGCCTTTTTCTGATAAGAATACACCCTCCCAAGCTTCATTTTATTGTGTTGTAAATCTGTTAAAAAAAAGAAATGTAAAGGCTATGAAGAAACTGAAACAGGACGAAATAACGAAATTGGAACTGGAATTCATCCAGAAGACTTGCGGTACACTCTGGAATTGCACAGAACATTGTCGCAAAATTATAAAATTATTAATTATTATTAAATTATTTATTTAATAATTAAATATTTGATCATTATTATTTGATAATTAAGTTGAATGATTGTTAAAAATAATTATTAGAATTTTTTTTGAGATCTAATTGATTTAATATTTTTTATTATTTGATGTTTTATAAAAAAATAGTTCTTATAAAAGTTGTTCAGTTTTTTACGTAGATTCAGAATATCTACAGAAACATATAGCTTTCTATTTAAAAACGGTACTTGACCTCAAAATACCCTTGAAAGCTTGTTCTAGGCCAAGAAATAATATTAAATTGAAAATAATCTTTAAAGAATTTGGTGTCGGTTCTAGGTGAAACATTTTTACTTATTATCTATTAAATTGAAAGTTTTTGCCGAGAGTAGCAGAATTTTTATATATTGAAGGAGACAATAAAAGAGTGTGTCTACTGCTGGAATTATAAATTTTATTTATTTATAACGTTAATCGTACTGCTAATACTGCTGGAATTATAAATTTTATTTATTTATAACGATTAACGTTATAAATAAATAAAATTTATAATTCCAGCAGAAGACACACTCTTTTATTGTCTCCTTCAGAAATAATAGCGTAGTTTAGTTTCTCCCTTGATATAAATAAATTTATTTAAAACATTTTTTCAAATAATGCACTGTTTTTGAGTTATAAGACTGTCTCAAGATAAAAAACTCACCCGGTATATTCATATTTAAATAAATTTGACGTGACTTAAGCACACTTTACTATAGATCAGGGCTGTCCAACCCGTGGCCCGCGGTGTTGTAAAAAAGTGGAAAATTGCATGATAATCAGCGTATAAATCTCTACTGGAATCCATTCCAAGGTTTACGGTGGGAAATTTTTGTTGAGTAGTGTTATTAGCTTCAACTCCGACCCGGTCTATAAAATATCTATAAAAGGTCCAATACCAATGAAATTTATATTTTTACCAATCGGAAACTAGACTGAACCCAATGCAAAAAAAATCATCAAAATCGGTTCACAATTGGCGAAGATATCAGGTAACATAGACAAAAAAATTCAGTCGAATTGAGAACCTCCTCCTTTTTTGAAATCGGTTAAAAATATTGTGGGATTTTATTCTCCGCGTCTTCCATGTAAAATGCTTTTGAAAATAAAGATTCATTTTCGCCTTGAGAAAGACGTTTGCCCGTCAGAATCTTTCGATAAACTGGCGGGCGAGCAGCAGGGACACGCCCCTTTTATAAAGAAGCCAGCGGGCGAAAAATTATACATACGTCACCTAAAACGCGGGAATAATTAACCAATCAGCTTAATTGCTAATTAGAGCAAGGGTTATAAAAGAAGCCAGCTCCTCGAAGCGAATTCAGTTGTTGTCATCCAGCCGGCAGTTGTCATTTGTCAGTTGTGAGTTGTTATTCAGTTGATAAAGCTCATCGAAGGAGACAACTCACCTGGGAACGAAACGGCTTGTGTCGAAGAAGTAATTTGTATACACGTTCTGTAACGAAGAAGCAATAAATGCGGGCCTTGTGCCATTATTTCATTAAAAGCATGTTTCCAATTGCCTCTGGCAAGTTCGTATTTTTAAAAAGCATAGTTTTAACTGCCTAGTGCAAATTCTTATTTAAAAAAGCATTTTTCTGGCTTTAACGCCGCCAATAGAGATTATAATCTCTGAAGATTATCTCCCATCCAAGCCCGGCTCATATCTTTCCAACTAACCCTTCGAGCCAAACATAATAAAAATCATCCATCATCTTAATCATTTCCTATAATATTAGATTAAAAGTAGTAGGATTATTTAATGATTTTAATTTATCTGTGAGTGACAAAGGCCGCAAATAAGACCTTAGAGCTTAGAAGGCCGCAGGATGCCCAATCCTGCTACATCTTCTAATCACGAAGCGCTTCTTGTATCAATTAAAACAAAATGTTCCATTAAACAGATACTTGAAAATATTAATTTAAAATAATTTTAATAATTTCCAGTTATATTTCCCTTTCTTTTAAATTAAAACTAATGGTTTGAGTTAATTTATTTGTATACAATAATTACAATTTTCCTTAATTTCCAAATTATATTTCACTTTCTTCTTTTAGTTTCTAAATAACATTTACAACTGTTTAAGAAATTTATTGTTGAATTTAATTAAATGTTCAACGAAAGATGAGGTTTCTGGCTTGCTTTTTAATTGAAAGGCTCTCTTTTCATTTATATTCAAGGCTTATCTAAACGAATTCCTCTCTCGTTTCTCCCAATTTATAGGCTGTAATCCTACAGGTTAATTTATTAAGTAAATCGCCCCCTTCTCGCATTTGTTTAACCAAAGAATAATTACTTCAAGCTACTATCCAATCAACTTTCTCTTTTATATTCTTTTCAAAGAGGAATGGAGAAAAAAAAATGAAAACTTTTTAAAGAATCGGTACTCCTCTCAGCAAATTCCGGTGATTCGACAATTTTTTTGTCAGCCAACGTTTTAAGTAAATATAATGGTAAAAAGATCATCAATATAATCATAAAAATAATAAAAGACGTTATAACAAAAAATAAGCTTATTATACAGGGTGATTCACGGTCGATGGCACGTTAGACGTTTATGGAAAACAAAACCAAGGATTTTTTCTGAAAATTTAGCACCTTACATTTTCTTACCTGTTCTATCGATCTAAAATATTTTCAGCATTGCGACGTTTTGGCTTCCATCGAAAAGTCGTAGCAACTTTATTTTTTAAATGGAACACCCCGTATATTAACACGTTTTTAGAACCGCCCTTTTATTAAAATACTTTTTTGTTAATATTGTCCTATACCTATCTCTATCGGTTTTCGAGATAAAAAATAATTTGTGTTAAATATGGTCCAAAACATGGCCCTAATTAAACTTAAATAAATTAGTGCTCTCAATTCATGAAAAGTTGATATTTTGGTGGTAGTTTAGACAGACCCGAAGTATTTAATTTACGCCGAGAAATCGACTCCATATTATACAGGGCGTGCTAAAATTACTATTATTTCCGTTATTCATAAAAGGGGTCAAAAGTTCGTTTTTCCAAATGAGACCCCCTGTATATTACTCAATAAATTGAAAGACGAAGAAAAATGCTTTAAGACGATGTATCATGTCTCTATGCCTAAAGTTTTCTTAATAAAGCCGATTTTTCGTGGAAAATTACATTTTTTAATGAATTTAATTTATACTAACCATAGAAATATCAAGCTTATGACAGTTTGTTGACTATTTATAAGAAACTGATAAACAGTTTATTGACGGTGTTCAAAAAAATCTCCCAAAATGATCGCAAATATTGATAATTCAAACGAAGTTTCTTATAGTTCACAAAATAAATAAGTTTTAACCCATTAGTTCGCTAAGTTCATCTAGCGTTAACATATAAACATTCAAAATAAAATTTGTTATTGAATATCTGAACAAAATTGATCTGTTTCGATTCCCCGGAGAATCAGACAGATGGGCATTGTAATAAATTTATATATATTTGATATACATATATGTGTATATGTATATGTATATGTTTATTTTTCATCAAGCAGAGGACAACCTCTTTGTTTCTCTTTATATATAATAACACTATGTTAAAGTCGTTTTCTTTTTTGTTAATTTAATTAATTTAATTCTTTCTAGAATATTTTGGTAGTGAAATTTGGAAGGAATATCGTAGAAATTATTTTAGTATTTCAGGATTGGATGAAGGCAGTCCGAAAATACACAAGAAACTACTTCCAACAAATAATATTTGTTGGAAATATTTCCCCTTATAATATTGATTCGAAACCGACTTTTTCGGGAGGATTTTTCAATCCTTCCACAGGTTAAAGGGATCAATGAAGGAAGCACATAGTATTCTTCATCATTGGCGTAGTTAGGGAGGTTTTCCTAGGCGGGGGGGGGGCAGCCGGCCAGCTGCAGTTAGTTTTCGATTTTTTTCTAGGAGGGGTAATGAGTTTTGATTGGGGGCACTGCCCCACTGTTTATATAATAAACGAAAGCTTAGTTTTTTTATTAATTTTTGACAAAATTCAAGATCTTTTTTACTGTTACTTAATATATTGGTCAATTAAGAAGATTTCAAATTAAGTAAGAAAGCTGAAACTCAGCACAGGTGAACCTCATTGATAGATTTTTTATTGTCAAAAATGGAAAAATCCATCCAAGAAATAATCTCTTAATACACGTGTAAATATTTATTTTGTTTCCAAAAATGGAGTTCGAAATATTTGGTGTCTTCGCAATAGTAAATAATTACTTTTCATCGGGATTTAAAAGGTGTTCCTTCCCTATTCCCAAAAGGAATTCATCTTTCCGATAAGTCCATCGTTTATCTCTTTCCAGACAATTTACGACTCATTGAATCGCATTCATTAGTTTCCAATTTTAATCTCGATTCTTTTTTGTACTGTGGTCACCTCCACGGTTTATTGAAACTGAACCAGCATATTTAGTTCCTTGGGAGAGATTCTTGAAGTCAAACCCCTGCCAAAGAAAATCTTCAAGTGCAATCAGTTCAGGTTCAGGGAAGAGTCTTCACAAAGTCTCTTCTATTTTTCTAATAACTTTAAGATTATATACTAGTACAAACGCGAGAGGGCAGCACTTTATGGCAGCGCCTGTATTTAGACAACCTGAACTGACACTGATCAAGTCTATCCTTGACTGGCGAGTTAAAATCAACAAAAATTGAGAATTAATTATACGGTTCTGGCCAGTGGATATTTTTCATTTTAAAACAGTCTTAAAATACATTCTATTGAGAAAATAATCATATACAGGGTGTCCCAAAAGTCAAGGATCAAACGTGAACACGAGATAGGTGAGTTCAGGATTGTCCAAAATAAAAAAAAAATTTAATAAAACTCTCTTAGTTTTCGAGTTATGGGCATTTTTTTGAAAACCGTGAAAATCGCTACCCTGCTCTAAATATTTGAATGCTGTGGCTACGAATTTTCATATTTTATAATTCTAATTTTTGTTACGGAATCCTGAATAATACTGCTATCGATCACAAAACAGAAAATAACTAAGAGTATTATACTTTTTGAGAAAAAAAATATTTTTGTCAGATTCATGTGTCAAAAAATTTTAATCAGCTAACTTTGACTCTTGATATCTTAAAAAAAAACTGTGTCAAACAATAATGGCAAATTATCTAAAAAATTGACGCATTTAATCAAGATTTCAAAATGGTATAAAACATTCCACTTTTTTAAAAAACAAAAAATAATATTTGCATTTTTATGCGAAAGAAACTAATTTCAAAACACAATTCGTAATTGGCTAAAGGGTAGAATTTAACATGAAAACTAATTTAATTTATTAAAATATTTTTATTCAATTAAAGTAAATTTTCAAAATAATAATTGTTTTTATATTCAATATCTAATAATATTTAAAATTACAAATTAAAATTAAAATTATTTGATATCTGAGAGGAAATTATAAATTGTTTAAATTGAATGAAATCATACATTTAATAAAAATAATCATTTTATATAAGCCGTCCCTGTACACAGCTCAAGAATATGCTAATATGCACCTTATTTATGGAGAATGCTCGTGCCTCAGCAAGACTTTATCGTGAGAGATATCCAAATGCAGATCGACATCCTAATTATAAAGTGTTCATAAATAAAGAAGTTATGTTCTAAACAAACATAGCAAAAAAGGTCCAATACCAATGCAAATTTATATTTTTACCAATCGGAAGCTAGACTGAACCCAATGCAAAAATAATCTTCAAAATCGGTTCACAATTGGCGAAATATCACGTAAAATAGACACACAAAAAAACAGTTGAATTGAGAACCTCTTCCTTTTTTTGAAGTCGGTTAAAAATGCAAGGAAGCATATTGTTATCTGGTGAGCTGTCGAACTGTTATAGCTAACTGTTATGTGCTGAATTTAGTACACAATTAAATTAAAAATTGCATGTTTATGACCAAGCTACATCTTTTTAGAGTGAACAAAAAATTTCAGTCCTCAATATATTTCCTCCATTAAAAAGAGAGAAAAATAATAATTTTGTTTAATATTAATCATTTATGTTTTTTATTTTCATTTGTTATTGTATTATTTAATATTTGTTGTTAAAACAATTCAAGTAAAAGTCATGTGTCGTGCATAAATGACTGGTGAATAAACTTCCATCGATCATTTTAAAATATCTTTTGAAAATGATTCCGTAACTCATAGAAGCTAGAATGTTATGTTTAGTTGGAGGGATGAATGGCAAATAATCCTTTGTAGTGTTAGAAGAAATTATTTTTGCTTTTTGTTTGAGAATGATAAAATGTCAAAGACTTTAATGAGAACGTCACACAGGCTCAAATGAATTAATGACACACATGATGCTGTTACACATAAAGGGAAAATTAAACATAATAAAAGGCACCCTTATCTTTATAATAAATAAATAATATATTATGGCTTCCATTTTGATTGATTTGTCTAAAAAGTTATTTAACACTTGTAATTAGGGCGAATTGGGCTCTCCATACCAAGTTAGCCAGAGAGAAGGGTCTCCTGGTAGCGAAAATCATTTGGCATTTGATTAGACCTGGCAGCCTGCTTCCTCTGAATTAAAAGTTGACTCTGTACAAAATGCTTGTTCGGCCAATCATGGGATACGCTGCCCCTGCATGGCTCCCCTTCGACTCCAAAACCAGGCTCAACGATTTGGAAAGGGTCCAGTCAAAAACATTAAGGAAAATGACCATTCCTCCACCTGGAATCAACAACCATATAATAAGAATCGGACTAAACATGACTTCTCTAAAAGAAAACCTAGAAAATAGTGTTAAAAAATTCGAAAATAATGCGCAATCAAATCTCAACCCTCTAATTAACGAAATATACCGGATGTGACACTTCATTTCTCATTTAGTGCTCTTCATTTCATCATTATTCATTTTGTTTTGTTTTTGTGTTTTTTTTTCTTTTTTATGTTAAAAATAAAAAGTATGGGGTTTTTTTATCAATTTTTTCCCTTACCAAAATAAGGAGTGAGAAAAATATGTTAAAAATTAAAAAAAAATGGACATTCGATGGTGAGGCTTTTGGGCCTCGAGGTCGAAGTTTTTTTTGTAATTGTAAAACATTTGTATTTTTTGTATTGGATAATAAAGGTCATTATTTATTATTATTAACACTTGTAATTAAGATTTATGGAATTCATTCATTATGTTGAGAAGATTTTGTTTTGATAGTAGCAGAGTTGTTGATTCATAAATGGGAATCCCGAGGTTGTCCTCTGCTTTATACAAATAAACATATATACATTTTATATATATGGTGTCTTTTCAATCAGAGGATGCTGTCTAAAAAAGACCCTTCCGTTTTTGAAAAATTTTATTTAATTTTTCACAAAATACATATAACCATTAATTGAAAGTAATGGAAGGCAGCCCTAGGGAGATATCTTTACTCTCTGACGGGTGGTCGAATAAGGATGGCTTTTGCGATGGGTGGCAAGGCCCTAGGTGAAAGAGTGTGGGGAGGGGAGTTATAAAAGCCACCCTTAGGTGCCGATTGCTAAGAGTGGGAGTAGTCAAGTGACTAGTGTGAAAAATTTGTGCCAATTTTGAACAATAGGTATATAACGAATATAAATAAATAAATAATTTTAATTTAATTTATTTGTTACAGACTATGGTTTCGGGTTTAACCTTCATCTTAATTTTTAAATAATTTATCTGTTATTTCTTATGGGTTAAAATACCCTATTATATAAAGATAAATTCGATTTGTAGATATATGTATATATATATATAATAGCCCAGATTAATTTGCAGCAACGCTAGCGTAATGCTGCCGACAGGGAGCGCTGATGCCGTCGGTATATTTGCGGCAAATTTGAAATATAATTGTAATTTGAACTCGAATTTTGAAATGAAAGACTCCAATTGATTTTAAATTAAGAAACATTAAATATATTGATAATTATCCCCCCCCTCACCACTCAAAAATTAAATATTCAATTCGCTTTTCTTTGCGCACAGAAGAAGAAATTAATCACATCTTATTTGATTTATATTTTATATATTATTTGTTTATTTTTTAATAATTTGCCACTTTTTTTATAATTTTTTAAAAATCTAAATTTTGTTATTCTTATTTTTTGATTTTTACAAAATTGAACGACTTAAGACACGCATGCCCGAGTTTCTCATGGCAATACTGGAGCAGCCTGTCATACAAACAACACCTGATCTCTTTTAAATATTTTGAGCCTTATATCGATTATCATTTCTGTAGCTGTGTCAGGACGAAAATGAGGCGAAACATTTAAGAGACTATATATTTTCGGGAGTTTACAGGTATACATTTGGAGTGTGGTTTTTTAAGAGGAATAAGATTTTTGGAACGAGACGCCGCCCGCCAGGGCACCAGCACGAAGGGCCGAGCTTCGAGGCCGTGCCGAAGGCACACACGAAAAACTCGTACTCAAATATTCTTGATTGTTAAAAATACTTATTTTCAATTTTTATTCTTTCATCCAATTTCTATAAAAAACTTGTCTTATGAAAAATTTTATTTCACCCTCATTTTTCGGGCTAAAATAAGTCAATATATGGCTTCTTCTTTTCCTTCTCAATTTCTAATATTTACTTTTACTTTGATCTCACATTTCGATTAATTCTTATTTATTTATCATATATTATATTTATATAATATTTCAATTAATTTTAGAATCAAAGAGTGTTTTATTTTTGACATTTCTACCCATCCTTGGTCACAGTCAACGAAACTTCGATGGAAACAAACTAGAGAGAAACTAATATACATTTCGAAAATATAATTATTTTTTCTCTAACTTGATTAGTCCATTTTTTATTACTAGTTTAATTGGGAGTATCGATTCTACTTCATAAAATATTATCTCCGCGGAGAACTGATCAGATTTTGCGATTTTTGACTCTCTAGCTTTAGAATTTACTGTGCAAAAATACAGAATCATCATTTTTTGATTGGTTTTATTGAGATTTTAAGAAGAAGTGATAATATAGACATAAATATTTTTCTTCAATTTCATTTAATATTTATCATTTTATTTCTAACTAATATTTTATTACAAATATAATTTACTAGCTGCAAGGCCCGCCTTCGGCGGCCCCTCTTGCTAGCCAGGGGACACGCCCCCCGAAACCCACCCAGCACCCCCACCCCCCCGCCCCGCACACTCCATTCCGCATCTTAACCCACTAACCCCCTCACCCCCACCCCCACCCCACCCACCACAGACCCCGCACCCCATCCACCCCATGCCCTCCAACCCTGCGCACCACACCCCCGCTTAGCCCCCTGGACCCTACCCCCGCTATGTCCCCTGCACCCCACCCTACTCCGCCTCACTCCTTACCCCAACCCCATTTCACCCCCGCACCCACCCTCCGCACTCAGTTCTTGCATTTCTAGCCTTCTAGTGACCCACAGATTATGTATACAAAATTTGGTTGAGTTTGGCCCAAAAGAAAGAATTTTCATTTTTTGACCCTCCCCCCCATTTTGGGTGTTTAGTTTTTGCATTTCTAACTCTCTAGAGGCCCAGAGATTATGTATACAAAATTTGGTTGAGTTTGCTCCAAGGGCAAGAATTTACATTTTGTCACCCTCCCCCCTTTTTGAGTGTTTTTTTGGGGAAATTTTTTTAAACAAAAGTTGTCAGAAATCACATTCCCTACTTTGTTTATTATAAAATTTGCCGTAGGGCTAATAGTTTAGGAGTTATTTGATAATTTTCATTTGTGCGCCCCCCAAACCCCCTTCTGGGGTCAAAATATCAAAACGTTATATAGCTAAAAACGTAAGTTAGAAGACATCTGATGTAAATATGAAATTTCATAATAATCCCTTCAGCCGTTTTTACGTGAATCGTGAGCAACTTTTCGGAAACCACTGAAACAGACAGACAGGAATGTTGTTGAAATTAGTGCATTTGTGGGGGCGAGGTGTGTGGTTTCGGGAGGGGGTCAGGGGTTACCATGCATCGCTCGGTGGCTCCTGGTACTAGCTATTATGTTGGAAAAAACGATTTTTTCTTTGTCAAAAATGGAAGTTTTTAAAAGTCTTAAGCCTGTATGTGCCACGTGGAGATAATATTACAAAATTTAATTAATTTTCTAATTTCCCCATGGATAGTTTGACCTAGAAAAATTTCAAATTATCTAACTTATATAGTAATAGAAAACTAAATAAAAGTGGAATCCTTGAAAAAAAATACTTATCTTTCTTTTATAATTCTAAACTGGAGAAGACTTTGAATATTGAAATATTAATTTATTTTGTAAATTAAATAGCATGTAGTTTTTTTTAAGTGAGACTTCTAAAAATACGGTGGGTTCTGCCTTATAACAAACGACCAGATCCTTAATAATAGAAAATCATCTTCAACACACAGTAAGCTTGTTGAAGGTCCCCGAGACAAATTATTTCTTTGTCTGTCTGGTGATATCAGGGACCTGATTGTTCATCTATCACCACTTGCATTTATTAGAAAGATTTGACTAGGCCTTTAAAATAAGGTCTGTTATAAAAATCTATATATAGTAATAAAAATGAATTTCTGTTTCTTTGTAAGCGCAGATCTCTCAAATGCCTGGACCGATTTGGCTAATTTTTTTTTAATGTTCGTAATAGTCCAATTCAGGTTAATAAAAAAATTGGAAAAGTTGCCAGGAAAATTGGAAAATTCAGGAAAAACTAAAAAAAATTAGGTTAGCCAACATAGCTTGCCAAACAATAAAAGAACTAAACTAGCAAACTAAATATGTGTAGGCGGCCCTGTTTGTCAGATTTTTGAGTGTCATTCATTCTTAATAGTTCTAACCACATTATCGTTGAAGAAGAATTTAATACTGCAACAAAGATTTAAAAAAACTATCTATTTTTTAAAGTACATTTAAAAGCAAAAAATTTAAAAAAAATCGTCATGATAACTAAATTTTTGAAAAAGTTATGGTTATTTAAAAAAAGCTATTTTTTTACAAAAATTCCTAACTTCTTTTGGGTTGGGTGAAAAAATTTGAAAAAATTCTGAAAACCGTCTTTAATAGGGTAGAAAAAAATAAAAAAGTTTCAGCCAAGCTTTTGATTATATATATATAGATGAAAAATATTTAATTTAAAATAAAATATGTTATTTAAAAATCATTTTTCTTAAAAATACCCTTGGGAATCTCACCTCATCTTTTTTCTATTGTATTTAAGACCCTCAGCCATTTCAAAAGAACTAAGCCTTTTGGCTTTTGTATTCGAGCTCATTCATTCATTTCAATATTATTTATTTATTTCAAAGTTAATTATAAAGGATTATTGAAACTATACTAACTAAACTAACTGAAAGGAATTAATTAGCTTTTGGAATTTCTTTAAAAATATATTTTAAAGATTAAAACCAAAATTCAATTAGCCCGTAGAATTCTTTAAAGAAAACAAAATCATTTGAAAACCCATTGTTATATTGTTTTGAAATCTAGGAAATTTCAGCCTATTGAAATTATTAAAAACCTATTTTGAGCCTAATTAAACCTAAATTTTCTATAATCTAATAATAAACTTTAAAAGTTTATTATTTTTAATTTTTTAATTGGATAATTCTCCCCAAATGACGATTTTTACCTTATTTATTGAATTTTTACAAGACTAAAACTTTATTTTAATTTAAGTTGAAAGGTTCTTTTTGCCGAATAATTGAGTAGCAGAAGGGGACAATAAAATATTGTCTTCTGCTGGAAAAATAAATTTTTTAAATTCATTCATAAAGAGATATACTTTGTCCTCTTCATCAATCTATTACAATTAATTCACAAGAGTTGATATATGAAAGTGTTCTTTACACGTGTATAAAACATCAATAAAACAGCCACGTGGGGGTCCAGCAAAGCGAAGGCGGGCCTTGAAGGTAGTAAGCAATAGAAATTTATTTATTTTTTTGGCTTTTCGGCCTTTTTAGCCATAAGCCAATTTACGATATTAATTATTTATTTTTTTAATTTGTCTCTACCTCCCCGGGGTCAGGTTTTAGCGGGATGCCTCGAGTCGGATAAGAACTACTTGTTTTTTTTTTTGTATACTGTCTTTTTTATTGAGCAAATTTGATACAATATATATATAAAGTTTGATCCCAAGCCATGTGCGATTTTTATTTACAGAGTGAAATGAAAAAATCCTACATTGCTCTGCAAAGGGCATTCGCCGATATGGATAATCGTAAATTTATTTTTACAGTAACCATTTGGGAAATTTTAGTCTATTGATTACACTGCTCGACAAAAAATTTAATCCGTAAACCTAATACTGGATTCTAGTAGAGTTTTTTAAACTGATTCTCATGTCATTTTCCGATTTTTTACAAGAGTTTTGAGATGTTTTTGGTCAAAACGCCGAAAAAGACCATTTTGACCTATTTTCGAGTCCCATTAAATATTAAACAGCAATAATTCAAATCAAAATATTTTATCGCCTTGATAGAAAACAGCTTCCTCTTTGATTTTCAAATTACCACATGTTTTTAGCTCAATTAGAGCTCGAGTTATAGCTAAAAAACTAAAACTCCGTGATTATAAACATAGATAAAAACATAAGGCTTAGTTTTTTAGTTATAACTCGAGTTCTAATTGAGCTAAAAACAAGTAGTAATTTGAAAATAAAAGAGGAAGCTGTTTTTTATTTACGTCAACAAAATATTTTGTTTTCAAATATTGTTGTTTAATATTTAATAGGACTCAAAACTAGGTCAAAATGGCCTTTTCGTCATTTTGACCGATTATATCTCAAAACCCTGACGTGCTGTAAAAAATCGGGAAATTGCATGATAAATAATCAGCGTATAAAACTTGCTGGAATCCATGTTAGGTTTACGGGGGAAATTTTTGTTTAAATTTGTCGAGCAGTGTTATTAGGTAGAGTATCGGGGTTTTTTGTTATTTTTATTTGGGAAAATGCTGACAAGCTAACCCCTAGCCCACCCGACCCCCTAGAAATAAATATTAAAACTCAAAATATTAAGACAATCAATTGTCATTATCCAACAAAGAACTAAGTATTCTTCAAGATATTTTTAGACGACGTTTGCGAATCTGAAATTTAATTTAGTAATAAAATTATCATAAAATTATTTTAGAAATCAATTTTATGGTATTTTAGTTTGATATCTGATTTAAGAAAACCCTGCTTTGGCCTGTCATTATTTCCGACAAATTCAAAAACACATCCGCTTCTCAAAATAGTATATTTATAGCCAAAGGAAGAGCGCACAGTCTATTCTTGCAGTACAATCTAGCTATACGGATTCTTCCCATCTGATAGCTGACAGTAGATGATCTTGGGCTTAAATTATTGATTAAAGTTTTATGATTGTTTTATAAAGAATTTTGGGAAATATTTTTATAATTTAACTAACTACGTATTATCAGGTGGTTGAATAAAAATGAATCATGTGATTGGATCAAAACAAAATAATTGGTTGTTTAAATAAACAAAAATAAAACCCGAGCAAACCTAGGTCTTCCGATTATCTTATCTTATACATATTATTAAATCAATTTCGAGAATTTGATCACTTTAATTCCATGTCCCGATCCACCTTGGAGCCTTCCGAAACCATTTATCATTTGGGATATGTTAACATTTAAAAAGTGTGACACAAATCCATATAGTTTACCAACATCTTTTTTAGATATTGTATCTAAATATTCCAACTTTCAAATTTCCTTCACTGACTGATTCTAAATCAGATTCCGGAGTTGGATGTGCATTGGACTTCTGAACCAAGATCTCTATAACATGTCTACCGTTTTGGATGATTTTTTTTTGCATTGGGTTCAGTCTCGTACCCGATTGGTCTCGTTTTTTTTCATTGGTATTGGACCTTTTTTGTTATGTATGTTCACGAATAACTTCTTTGTTTATGGACCGATTTCGATGATTCTTTTTTATTGGAAAGGGGCTACCTTAGGGGTGGTCCCATATTAATTTGCTCAAGTTCTGATAATATGATCAATGACAAAATAACGGAAATCTCCAATTCTTATGTGCAAATAATCGAAATTATAATAAATAAAATCTTTTATAAAAAAAACAATCTTAAAACGTTCATTTAAAACCCGCAAACGTTTCGAGATAATTTCTCTATTTATGAATTGAATTTTATTATCAATTTCTGATTCATTCGCCCGAATCTTTCTCTTACGAGATGCATGCAAGGTATTATATTAAGTCACTATTCATAACATCACTAAAAAGAGAAAAATAAAAATAATTTTTAGAAAAAAATAAAACCGACTTCAAAAAAATTAAATGCAACAAATAAAATAATAAGAACTCAAAAATAAAATAAAATGCACTAAAAGATATAAAATAATTATCTTATTTAGTTACAACTAAATGACGAAATTATTCACATGAAATCACTTTTTGAAGTCGGTGCCAAACAAACAATATAAGCTAACTATAAGCGATGTTATCATCATTACACCGCCAAACGTACTAAGTAAGATCCGTCAGAGTGCGATTCATAAAATGTATATGTTTGGCACCGACTTCAAAAGTGATTTCATGTAACAATTTCATCGTTTAGTTGTAACTAAATAAAATAATTATTTTATAACTTTTAGTGCATTTTATTTTATTTTAGAGTTCTTATTATTTTTTATTAAATATCTTAAACACATCTTGATATAGTGTAGCTACACCGAAGTGCTACTTTTTATTAACCGACTTCAAAAAAGGAGGAGGTTCTCTATTCGATTGAATTTTTTTTTTTTTTTTTTTTTTTTTTTTTTTTTTTGTGCCTATGTTACCTCATATCTCCGCCAATTGTCAACCGATTTTGAAAATTTTTTTTGCATTGGGTCCAGTCTAGCTTCCGATTGGTCCCATTTTTTTTCGATTTTTTTCATAGGTATTAGACCTTTTTTATTAGGTTTGTTTAGGTTTGTTTAGACCTAACCTCTTTGTTTATGAACCGATTTCGATGGTTCTTTTTTTATCGAAAGGGGTGTCTTAGGGATGGTGTCATATTAATTTGGTCAAGTTCTGATGATATAATCACTATTAATAACATCACTAAAGAAAAAATAAAAATTTTTAAGAAAAAAATAAAAACCGACTTCAAAAAATTAAGTGCAACAAATATAAAAATACACTAAAAGGTATAAAATAATTATTATCTTATTTAGTTACAACTAAACGACGAAATATTAACACGAAATTACTTTTTGAAGTTGGTGCCAAACATATACCTTTTTATGAATCGCACTCGACGGATCTTACTTAGTACGTTTGGCGGGTACGCTCGCTTATAGGTATAGTTTGTTTGGCACCGACTTTAAAAAGTAATTTCGTGTTAATATTTCGTCGTTTAGTTGTAACTAAATAAGTAATAATTATTTTATACCTTTTAGTGTATTTTATTTGTTGCATTTAATTTTTGAAGTCGGTTTTATATTTTTCTTAAAAATTTTTATTTCTTTAATGGTCAAAAATGTTAGAATATTTATAATGGATTCTTTCGAGGTGTATTTGCTTGCTGCTTATCAAGAATTCAAGATACTTCTTAGTGTTTTTTTCTTTTTCAGGTGATCAAAATGTTAGTGGCGGTGGTGGTTCTATTCGTGATCTGTTGGGGTCCCATGCTCATAGACAACGTCCTCACCGCCTACGGGGTTTTGGATAATCTTCGCACCGGATCTCTCAAATATATGGCAACAGCCTTCCAACTTATGGCTTACTTTAACAGGTAATTCTTCATTTAACCTTTAGTCTTCTTTTAATTTTTAGCTCCACCCGGAATTAGCAGCATGGTTGTATTAAACATGACCTCTCTAATTAAAAACATAGAGAATAATGTTAAAAAATTTGAAACTAATACCAGCACAAGACTTAACACCTAATTAATTAACTATAATACCGGATTTGACACTTCATTTCTCAATTTTACTTAGGGAAAGTGATGTGGGTTTTAGGTGAAACATGATATTAATTAATAAAGTAAAAGGAGTGTAGTTTCACAATTAATGAAAACTCAAAGAGGTTTATACAGACTCAATATATTTCAGATTATTAGTCTATCATCAGTTTTAATCTGTAAACTCCTGATGATGGAGTAATAATCCGAAATATATTGATCTGTATAAACCTCTTTGAAGTTTTATTTCATTCATTGTGAAACTACATTCCTTTTAGCTTTATTAATTAACTTCATTTCTCATTTAATTGGCTTCATCTTTATCATCATTCATTATGTTTATTTTTTATATAAAAAAATTAAAAAGAATGTGTTTCTCAATTTTTCCACTTACTAAAAGAAAGACTCAGAATTTTTTTTAAAGACATTCAATGGTGAGACCTTCCGGGTCTCGGGTCGAAGTATTTGAAATTGATAAACATTGAATTTAAATTCTAGCTAATCGATTTTTTTATTTATTTTTATAAAAAAGAAAAAAATTTTTGTTGATTGTTTTTATAAATTAAATAAACTGCAACGGATCGTTGCTAAACTTTATCCAAATTCATTTGAAATATTAATATGTTTGTTCCTTTATTATTAATCACATTTCACTTGCAATTTGTAGTTCATATTGACATTAATTCAAAAATAATTCTCATTTAATAGTTGAGGAATAACCATTCTACGTTTGATTTTTGACATTTCGGTTTTTATTGGTAACCATTGCTGAAGACATGGAGGAATCGACTTAAAATCAAAAATAGCCATCGATTCTCATCTAATACTTGAGGAATAACAATTCTACATTAGGTTTTTGACGTTTCGATTATTATTGGTAACCATTGCTGAAGGCATGGAGGAATCGACTTAAAATCAAAAATAACGATCGATTCTTATCTAATACTAGAGGAATAACCTTATTGCATTCCATTTTTGATGTTTTGACTATTAATGGCAACCTCTACTGAAAACGTGGAAGAATAGACTTAAAATCAAAAAGACTAAATTCTTTTATGGCAAACAACTCAAGCATGAGTTGTTTACCAAAAAAGATTTTAGTCTTTTTGATTTTAAGTCTATTCTTCCACGTTTTCAGTAGAGGTTGCCATTAATAGTCAAAACATCAAAAATGGAATGCAATAAGGTTATTCCTCTAGTATTAGATATGAATCGATCGTTATTTTTGATTTTAAGTCGATTCCTCCATGTCTTCAGCACTGGTTACCAATAATAATCGAAACGTCAAAAACCTAATGTAGAATTGTTATTCCTCAAGTATTAGATGAGAATCGATGGCTATTTTTGATTTTAAGTCGATTCCTCCATGTCTTCAGCAATGGTTATCAATAAAAACCGAAACCTCAAAAATCCAATATAAAATGGTTATTCCTCAAGTACTAGATGAGAATCAATCGCTATTTTTGGTTTAAAGTCGATACCTCTATGTCTTCAGCAATGGTTACCAATTAAAACCGAAACGTCAAAAATCCAATATAGAATGGTTATTTCTCAAGTATTTGATGAGACTCAATCGCTATTTTTGGTTTAAAGTCGATTCCTCTATGTCTTCAGAAATGGTGACCAATAAAAACCGAAACGTCAAAAATCCAATATAGAATGGTTATTCCTCAAGTACTATATGAGAATCAATCGCTATTTTTGGATTAAAGTCGATTCCTCTATGTCTTCAGCAATGGTTACCAATAAAAACCGAAACGTCAAAAATCCAATATAGAATGGTTATTCCTCAAGTATTTGATGAGAATCAATCGCTATTTTTGGTTTAAAGTCGATTTCTCTATGTCTTCAGCAATGGTCACCAATAAATACCGAAACGTCAAAAATCCAATATAGAATGGTTATTCCTCAAGTATTTGATGAGAATCAATCGCTATTTTTGGTTTAAAGTCGATTCATCTATGTCCTCAGCAATGGTCACCAATAAAAACCGAAACGTCAAAAATCCAATATAGAATGGTTATTCCTCAAGTATTTGATGAGAATCAATCGCTATTTTTGGTTTAAAGTCGGTTCCTCTATGTCTTCTGCAAAGGTAAGGGATAAGAAAACAACGCAGTTGCTATGGTTACTTATAAAATTTCCTCCCAAATTTTTAGCATTTCACAGAGAGAAGCCTATCCATTCTTATTTAAGCAAGGCTAAATGAGCTATATTAAAAGGTTCAAATGAATAAATTTTAAAGAATTAAAAAAATTAAAAAAGTACTCTCTTACTCTAGAGTAAAGTACTTTAAAATATAATTTTACTAAAAACTTTATTTATCCTTTTTTGTGGTCCCCAAGGTACTTAATTAGGATATTAAATTTCATCAAAATTGGTTAAGTCATTTTCAAGATATTTAGAAAAAACTAAAAAAGTACTGAAATAAAGTACTAATGTTTGTGGGTCGATATGTACCAAAATCTAATCAGCGCTTCATTTTGTTCAAAGAATGCTAGGTTTTCAATTTCATTTCAATCGGTGCAACGGTGTGGAAAAAATCGTGGGCCAAAAAAACGATAACATACATCCATCCATACATACATACATACATCCGCACGCACTAAATGAAATAAACTGCAACGGATCGTTGCTAAACTTTATCCAAATTCATTTGAAATATTAATATGTTTGTTCCTTTATTATTAATCAGATATCACTTGCAATTTGTAGTTCATATTGAGTTGTTTACCAAAAAAGAATTTAGTCTTTTTGATTTTAAGTCGATTCTTCCACGTTTTCAATAGAGGTTGCCATTAATGGTCAAAACATCAAAAATGGAATGCAATAAGGTTATTCCTCTAGTATTAGATAAAAATCGATCGTTATTTTTGATTTTATGTCGATTCCTCCATGTCTTCAGCAATGGTTACCAATAATAATCGAAACGTCAAAAGCCTAATGTAGAATTGTTATTCCTCAAGTATTAGATGAGAATCGATGTCTATTTTTTATTTTAAGTCGATTCCTCCATGTCTTCAGCAATGGTTACCAATAAAAACCGAAATGTCAAAAATCCAATATAGAATGGTTATTCCTCAAGTATTAGATGAGAATCAATCGTTATTTTTGGTTTAAAGTCGATTTCTCTATGTCTTCAGCAATAGTTTCCAATAAAAACCGAAACGCCAAAAATCCAATATAGAATGGTTATTCCTCAAGTATTAGATGAGAATCGATGGCTATTTTTGATTTTAAGTCGATTCCTCCATGTCTTCAGCAATGGTTTCCAATAAAAACCGAAATGTCAAAAATCCAATATAGAATGATTATTCCTCAAGTACTAGATGAGAATCAATCGCTATTTTTGATTTTAAGTCGATTCCTCTATGTCTTCAGCAATGGTTACCAATAAAAACCGAAACGTCAAAAATCCAATATAGAATGATTATTCCTCAAGTACTAGATGAGAATCAATCGCTATTTTTGGTTTAAAGTCGATTTCTCTATGTCTTCAGCAATGGTTACTAATAAAAACCGAAACGTCAAAAATCCAATATAGAATGGATATTTCTCAAGTATTAGATGAGAATCAATCGCTATTTTTGATTTTAAGTCGATTCCTCCATGTCTTCAGCAATGGTTACTAATAAAAACCGAAACGTCAAAAATCCAATATAGAATGATTATTCCTCAAGTACTAGATGAGAATCAATCGCTATTTTTGGTTTAAAATCGATTTCTCTATGTCTTCAGCAATGGTTACTAATAAAAACCGAAACGTCAAAAATCCAATATAGAATGATTATTCCTCAAGTACTAGATGAGAATCAATCGCTATTTTTGGTTTAAAATCGATTTCTCTGTCTTCAGCAAAGGTAACGGATAAGAAAACAACGCAGTTGCTATGGTTACTTATAAAAATTCCTCCCAAATTTTTAGCATTTCACAGAGAGAAGCCTATCCATTCTTACTTAAGCAAGGCTAAATGAGCTATATTAAAACTTTCAAATGAATAAATTTTAAAGAATTTAAAAAATTAAAAAAGTACCATCTAACTCTAGAGTAAAGTACTTTAAAATATAATTTTACTAAAAACTTTATTTAACCTTTTTTGTGGTCCCCAAGGTACTTAATTAGGATATTAAATTTCATCAAAATTGGTTAAGTCATTTTCAAGATATTTAGAAAAAACTAAAAAAGTACTGAAATAAAGTACTAATGTTTGTGGGCCGATATGTACCAAAAACTAATCAGCGCTTCATTTTGTTAAACTAATGGTAGGTTTTCAATTTCATTTCAATCAGCGCAAAGGTGTGGAAAAAATCGTGGGCCAAAAAAGCGATAACATACATCCATCCATCCATACATACATCCGCACGCACTAAATGAAAAAATCGCACTTTTTGGCCTCTCGACGAGACCCCATGTAATTTTTGGCAAAACCGTCACGTGCTAAAATTCAACCTAATTGAATACTACAATTTGTGACTTTATTTGAGTCCATGGGTTCCGTAGTCTTTACCTGAGGACCCTTTGAAGCCACGCTTGCCCCGAGAGCGATTGCAATACTTTACCCATGCTTTGCATTGGATAAAGTAAAAATGGCACTTTTTGGCCTCTCGACGAGACCCCATGTAATTTTTGGCAAAACCGTCACGTGCTAAAATTCAACCCTAATTGAATACTACAATTTGTGACTTTAATTTAGTCCATGGGTTCCGTAGTCTTTACCTGAGGACCCTTTGAAGCCACGCTTGCCCCGAGAGCGATTGCAATACTTTACCCATGCTTTGCATTGGATAAAGTAAAAAATTCAAATCTTTTATAAAAAAACAATCCAGAACACGTTTAATATAATTCAAATCCAAACGTTTCGGAGAATTTCTCCCTTTTTCAATGGTTAAAATTTGCGAAAAAAAATTTGCTTTCTCTTAATATCTTAGTGTTGATTTCTAAATTTTAAAGAAAGCAGCTTCTATTTTTTATTTTTTCGCAAATTTTAACCATTGAAGAAATTCTCCTGAAACGTTTGGTTTAAATTGTATGAGCATGTTCTGGATTTTATAAAATTTGTATTTTTTAAGATAAGATAAGAAATTCCTTTTTTATACAATTATAATTACAGATGTACATTTTTCATACAAGATGAATATACATTCTTTGTATTTTTTTATTAAACCAATTATTTTACATGAATTTATGCATACATTGTTTTTGAGCTTCGATTCCGGAGATTACTTCTCCACCATCGACTGTCCTTGATCATCTTTTAGTCCTTGTTTTTAATAAGAGGGAAAAAACTAATTAAAGAAAAAACCTCTTTTCCGATAATTATTCCAATTCTATCATTTAATTCCATCTCTCCTATCCTTTGTATTTTTTTTTTTTTTTTTTTATAAATTTTATTAAACCAATTATTTTACATTAATTAATGTCTACATTGTATTTTTGCTTCGATTCCGGAGATTACTTCTCCACCATCGAGTGTCCTTATTTATCTTTAGTCCTTGTTTTTAATAAGAGGAAAAATCTAATTAGATAAAAAAACCTCTTTTCCGATAATTATTTCAATTCCATTATTCCCCAATCAAGTCGATTGGTAATCCAATCTCCTCTCTCCATCCTTTGTATTTTTTTTAATTAATTTTTATATATAATAATATTTGTAATGAGATATTAGTGGGGTTTAAAATTAAAAAAAAAACTATTAATTAATAAAAGCAAAATGATAAAATTAATTATAAATTTTTATTGAAAGATTTTGGTGAATAATAACTTTAATTAAAAAAAAAAACAATAAAATTAAAGTCACCCGAAGAGGAGAACTTGACAGATCCATTTGTCAAACCCAAACACCTCCTAATCCATGTTTCTCATTGAAATTGTTAGAGCCGAAATCGATTCTATATTTATACAAGAATTGCTCATTGGTTAATTAATAAGTACCTGGATCCACCGAGCGATGCGCGGTAACCAAATTAAAAAAAAAATACAAATATATATATATAGTACACGCCCCCTGGACCCCCCCCCTTCGAAACCACGCACCTCGCCACCACCACTGCACCCCCACTCCGCCCCACCCCCGGATCCCTCACAACTGCACTGAACCTCCTGCACCCCCCACATCCATTCCCACCCCGCACCCAGTTTTTGCATTTCTATCTTTCTAGTGTATAATTGTGTATAATTGTTTTCTCATACACCAATTTGCCTACATTCGTTCATATTGATAAACATTATAAAAAAATAAATAGGAAAATAATAATAAAAAAATAATCGTATAGGATCTAAAATAAAAACATAAAATTAAATAAGATTTGTTTTCAAGTTATATAAAAAAAGCCACTTGAACCACTTTATTTGTAAACACAGCTGTTTTGTTATGAATCCACCTGTAATGCTATGATTTAGACACCTGTTAATTAAAAACAAAAATAATTTTTTTTTTTATAAATTTTATTAAACCAATTATTTTACATTAATTAATGTATACATTGTATTTTTGCTTCGATTCCGGAGATTACTTCTCCACCATCGAGTGTCCTTATTCATCTTTAGTCCTTGTTTTTAATAAGAGGAAAAATCTATTTAGATAAAAAAACCTCTTTTCCAATAATTATTTCAATTCCATTATTCCCCAATCAAGTCGATTGGTATCTCCCACCTCATCGTGCCTTTAATTCTCCCAATCATCCAAAAATAAAATTCCTAATTTTAATATAAATTAATAATATTTGTTATAACCTATTAGTGGGTTTTAAAATTAAAAAAACCAATTAATAAATAAAAGATAATTGAAAAAAATGTAAACAAACTTTTTTATTGAGATTTTCATCTATAAATAATTATTTTAATTAAGGAAAGATCAATTAAGATGAAATTTGTCGAGGTCCAGACCCAGCCAGATCGGTTTCTCATCCTCAAAACTTGTTAATAGAGTTGGTTTCATCAAAATCGGTAGAGCCGTTTTCAAAATAGAACTAAGATACAAATATATAAATATATATACAATTTTTGATCGTTTAATAAGAGTAGATAGATAGATAGATAACAACAATAATATATTGAGTGAGCTTAAAAGTTTTGATTGGTTTTAAGTAGTATTTTTTATTTATTTATTGATTTTTTTGAGCTTTTCGGCCCTTCTAGCCATCAGCCAATTTACAATACTATTATGAAATTATGTCTTCTATATAGGGATCAGATGTATTTTTTTATTTATTTTCACACTAAAAGAAACGAAGTTATACAAGATCCTCAATTATTAAGAAGTACCTGGCCACCGAGTGATGCTCGGTAACTTTTTGCTTCAGTTAATGGCTATATATTCATCCTCGAACCTCCCCTCGCCCCCGGACCCCCACCACTTCACCCCCACCCCCTGCACTACTCTCCCACCCTACCCTACCCCACACCTACACCCTCACCCCCCGGACCCCCACCACTGCAACACACCTCCTGCACCCCCACATCTACCCCCATCACCGCCCACTCACCCAGTTTTTGCATTTCTAGTCTTCAGTGGCCTACAGATTACGTGTATATATAGGTATATAAATAAATACGGTATAATTATTTTTTTTTAATTAAATAACAATTTTTGAGTTCAACAATTAAATTGTCAAATTAATATTTCTGGAATTTAAAACTCGATTTTTAATCAATTAAATTTGAAGCGAATTATTTTACATGAATTAACGTTTACATTGTATTTGAGCTTCGACTTCGGAGATTACTTCTCCACCATCGACTGTCCTTGATCATCTTTTTAGTCCTTGTTTTTAAAAAGAGGAAAAAACTAATTAAATAAAAACCTCTTTTCGATAATTATTCAATTCCATTATTTCTCGATCCGATTCACCATTTCTTTTTCCCCCAATCAATTAAATTGCCCAATTTTTAATATATAATAATAATTGTAATAATCTTATTGTGGGATATAAAATTAAAAAACCAATTATTTATTAAAAGGAAATTGAATAAAAATGTAAATAAACATTTTTATCAGAGACAACCACCTGTGAATAATTGTTTCAATTAACAAAAAACCCATCAAAAACAACTTAGCCGAAGATGAGACCGTGACAGATCGAATGTCCAACACAAAACCCTCCTAACCAGTGAATTTCATCCAAATCGTTAGAGCCGTTTTCGAGAACGATATATATACAAACATTGCTCGTTTAATATAATAAGATATACAAATCTAAATTGATCAATGAAGAAATTATCTTGGAATGATTGAATTCTTTGGAGGGTCCTACAAACAGTGAATTGGATTTTGGATTTTAAATTCAAAAGATTCTTAATATACTTACATAGATGAGGAAAAGTGTGGGTGTAATGACTAAGCCCTGAAGAACTCCAACATTATTATAAAAGGAAGAGGATGATATATCATCAACCACGATCATATTACTACTGTTTTAGAGAAAGCTTTCAAACCGCATGCTTCAGAGGAAAGCCAAATCCATACAATTGTTGTCAGATTTGACAGATTTTTGTGTCAGATTTGGTCAAAAACCCTTGAAATATCTAGCACTTTATTTATATTCATGGTGCTTTCACTCGCGCGACGCCCAATGGGAGATAATGGGATTTGCCTGGGAGAAGAAATTAATAAAAATTGAAATTGTTTTTTTTTTGCATAATAACACTACCTACATTCCTTTTAATTTTTATAAAATTTATAAAAGCTTTTAAACGTTTTCAATTTAATAATAAATGTCAAATCATAGAGAGCATATTTATTAAACCGACACTAAATATTAGCGGAGTTGACTACATAAGAAACACAATTCTCTTTTTATTATTTAGTACCTGGCCATCGGTAGCTTTTTGCTTCAGTTAAAAGCTATATATTAATCCCCGACCCCCCCGACCACTTCACCCCTACCTCCTGCACCCCATTCTGTAAGGTCAGAATTTCGAGGAAATTCAAGACTAAGCAGGTCAGGGTCGGCGCCCACAGCCCACAGAGCCAATGTGCAAGGACACTTGAAGGCAATTCTGTACCATACTATATATAAGAGCCTAGATTAATTTGTAACAACGCTGAGAGAATTTTCTTTAAAAGAATTACCCTCTTGCCTAGAATCGAACCGACGAACTCTTGAACTAAGGGCATCAGCTCTAGCCATTACACCAATGCAACATTAATATTTATATCTTGATTTCTGTTACTAACACTATATATTTTTGATTTAGACTTTGTGTCGAGATAATATTGTATTCATTTGAACTCGAATGAAAATGAAAAAACACCAATAGATTTTAAATTAAGAAACATTAAATATATATTAATTAACGAGGTAAATTTGAAATATAATTGTCAGCTCGGATTTTTAAACTGATGGCTCCAATCGATTTTCATTAACCAGGCAAATTTGAAATATAATTGTAATTTGGACTCGAATTTTGAAATGAAAGACTCCAATTCATTTTAAATTAAGAAACATTAAATATATTGATAATTATTCCTCCCCCTCCCCCCCTCGCCACTCAAAAATTAAAGAGGCGAAACTTTTAAGAGACGATGTATTTTCGGTAGTTTACGGGTATACATTTGGAGTGTGGTTTTTCAAGAGGAATAAAATTTTTGGACCGAGGCGCTGTCCGCCAGGGCTTCAGCCCGGAGGGCCGAGCTTCGAGGGCGTGCCGAGGGCACGCACGAAAAGGTCGTATATATATATATTTCTGCACTCAAATAATACAAAATTAATTTGACAGACGGAAATTCAGTTGTTTAATTAAGAACCAGACCAATTCAAGTCCCGAGAATAGGTGAGTTAGAAGAGCATGCTGGGTGAGTTTTTTATCTTGAGACAGTCTTATAACTCAAAAACAGTGTATTATTTGAAAAAAAGTTTAAAATAAACGTTTATTTATATCAAGGGGAAACTAAACTATGCTATTTTTGTCGACCTAGAACAAGCTTTCAAGGGTATTTCAAGGTCAACTTCTGTTTTTTAAATGGAAACGCATATTTTTTTACATAGCCTAGATTTACAAAAAAAAAAAAAAAAAAAAAAAACTGAACAACTTTCATAAGAACTATTTTTTATACGACATTAAATAAAAAAAATATCAAATCAATTATATCTCAAAAAAATGCAAATAATAATTTCAGACAAATTAACATTTAAACGTTAGTTTTATTTTTTTCTTAAACCAATTTGAACCGCAAAAGTTAAATATTATAATCAATAATTTCTGAGAGACACGGGTTCACAATTTAATTAGATCTAGTCAGCAATGTTAGCAACCAGAAAAGTGTCTGTCAACTAGAAATTTATAATACTAAAAAGACATAGAAAATTATAAAAAAAAATTAATCGATTGAAAATGAATCTAAAATATCCATGTTTTAACTCTACAAACTACATGCGCAGTAGTAAACGCAACCGCTCTCAGGTGCCAGACTTATTGCATCCCTACCCAGCTTCAATAAGAAAGGAAAATATCGAAAAATTATCCGGTTGAAAATTCCTTCTCGAAAACGTTGCTAGCTCTCGGACTAATATAACATACGGAGAGAGTAGAAAAAGAGAAGTCAAGGAATTGCCTACCTGCAGGCGTCTTCTCTGTTCGAAGCTCTGCTATAGAAAAGATCCTCGGCCTGTGTCGGAATCTGCACTTAAAAACAGACAAATTAGATTTAAAAATGTGTTAATTTATTATAATTTATATCATTAAAGCTTATGTTAAAAATAATATAAATAAATAATAATAAACATGGTTCCAAATTAAATTTTTCTAAAATAAAAAAACAACTTAGGTGTTAAGAAAATGTATTTATATGGCGATAGATTTGAAATTGCTAATAAACAAAGAAATATTTATTTAGGTATATATTTAAAAATTTTAAAACAAAATTGAGATACGCTTACCTTAAGCTGAGTTCTTTCCGGGGCCGGAGCGGCGGTCAATAGCTGGACTGGAAGCCGCTTCTTAGCGGGCATCTCTCCACTGGAAAGAAAGCCGAATGATAATTGAATCGGATGATTCCAGACAAGCTAATCAGAAATATTCTATTATACTTTTAATAAGAGATAAATTCATAAAAAGAAATGTTTACTATTTCTTCTTTTCCGTGAAAATGATAAAATTATATACAAAATATGTGAAGGCGAATAAATATTATCTATTAGATATTGCATTATCAAGAGACTTGTTTTTTATTTCAATTCGGGAACTATTTTTATAATCTATATAATTATTAATTATATAAATGTTTAGTAAAAAAAATAATTAAAATTTAAAACTAATTATTTTTTTAAGTAACCTAACGATTTCAAAGTTATTATAACTTTAATATAAAAAATTTAATATATAAATCAGGTGATGAATTGAAATATATCAATACGTATTTCACTAAATCACCATCCAAAATTATTTCTTTAATGTATAAATATATTTTATATATTCGAAAACATTTACTCAGTACGCTCGGGGTGCGCAGATTCCAAAAAATTGAAAAATTTCTAATTATATTCATGTTTATGAATGTTTGAAACAAGAGTAAAATCTATTTTAAGCATTTTTTCTAACTGTCTGGATATCATCAATACAAATAATAACTCAAGTACGGAAAGTCATAAGAAATTTGTTCTGAAGCAAAAAATGTTTGAATTTCCATTGTAAAAATAAATTAGGCTCGCTAGTTTTAGAACTTCCGGGTGAAAAATGAGAAAAAAGTCGAAATATATAGGAAAATCTAGAATGAATTAAAATTCGGCACAAGAGTTTGTATAAATAAGATTTAGGTTAAGGTTGCCTTTTCTAACTCAAACCACTCAATTACAAAAAAATTTCTTAATCCCCAAAATTTGCTAAAATAATGAAGGGTTCGACTCCCGAAGGGAAAAGACGCTCCTACATGCAATATAAACATTACTATTAAAATCTTTGATAAATGACCTAAATTCAAGTTGGAAAAAACTTAATTTTTGAAAAATTTATTATTGTTAAAACATGTTTCGGGCCTAGTCGAATCTATCTTCAGTTAACACAAAACACTTTTTACTCTAAATGTTTTAACAATTATATTTTTTTAATAAAAATAATTTTTATAAAAAAAAAAAACGACTTCAAAAAAATTAAATGCAACAAATAAAATAATAAGAACTCAAAAATAAAATAAAATGCACTAAAAGGTATAAAATAATTATCTAATTTAGTTACAACAAAGCGACGAAATATTAACATGAAATCAATTTTTGAAGTCGGTGCCAAACATTTACATTTTATGAATCGAACTCGATGGATCTTACTTAGTACGTTTGGCGGGTAAGCTCGCTTATATACATAGTTTGTTTAGCACTGACTTCAAAAAATGATTTCATGTAACAATTTCGTCGTTTTGTTGTAACTAAATTAGATAATTATTTTATACTTTTTAGTGTATTTTATTTTATTTTTAAGTTATCATTATTTTAATTGTTGCATTTAATTTTTTTGAAGTCGGTTTTATTTTTTTTTATAAAAATCATTATTTTTCTCTTTTTAGTGATGTTATTAATAGTGACTTAATATACCTTTGCATGCATCTCGTAAGAGAAAGCGTCGGGAGAATGAATCAGAAAATGATAATAAAATTCAATTCATAAATAGAGAAAATCTCTCAAAACGTTTATGAGTTTTAAATTAATGTTTTAAGATTTTTTTTAAAAAGATTTTATTTATTATAATTTCGATTATTTTCTCATAAGAATTGGAGATTTACGTTATTTCGTCATTAATCATAATATCAGAACTTGACAAAATTATTATAGAACCACCCCTAAGGTACCCCCTTTCCAATAAAAAAGAATCATCGAAATCGGTCCACGTGGCAAAAAGATCTCACTGAACATACATTAAATAGATAAATAAATAGTTAAGTATCTTGACTATCTTGGGGCTATTACTGATCCAAACGAAGAAAGAATGATTAAAATCGGTTCATAAACAAAGAAGTTATGGATGAACAAACAAACCAAAAAAGATTCAATACCAATGAAAAAAGGGACCAATCGGAAAGTATGCTGAACTCAATGAAAAATAAACTGCAACGGATCGTTGCTAAACTTTATCCAAATTCATTTGAAATATTAATATGTTTTGCTGGCTTGGTGTGTACTGGATATATTAATTATTTATCCTTTAACAATAAAAAAATAATATGTTTATTCCTTTATTATTAATCAGATATCACTTGCAATTTGCAGTTCATGTTGACTTTAATTCAAAAATAATGATCGATTCTCATTTAATAGTCGAGGAATAACCATTCTACATTGGATTTTTGACGTTTCGGTTATTATTAGTAACCATTGTTGAAGACATGGAGGAATCGACTTAAAATCAAAAATAACAATCGATTCTTATCTAATACTAGAGGAATAACCTTATTGCATTCCATTTTTGATGTTTTGACTCTTAATGGCAACCTCTACTCAAAACGTGGAAGAATCGACTTAAAATCAAAAAGACTAAATTCTTTTATGGTAAACAACTCAAGCTTGGTTAAGTCATTTTAAAGATATTTAGAAAAAACTAAAAAAGTACTGAAATAAATAATGTTGTATAATACTAATGTTTGTCGGCCGATATGTACCAAAAACTAATCAGCGCTTCATTTTGTTAAAATAATGGTAGGTTTTCAATTTCATTTCAATCGGTGCAAAGGTGTGGAAAAAATCGTGGACGAAATAAACGATAACTCTATCCATCCATCCATCCCCACGCACTTCCAAAAAAATGGTACTTTTTGGCCTCTCGACGAGATCCCAGGTAATTTTTGGCAAAACCGTCACGTGCTAAAATTCAATCTCATTGAATACTTTAATTTGTGACCTTAATTGAGTCCATGGGTTCCGTAGTCTTTACCTGAGGACCCTTTGAAGTCGCGCTTGCCGCGCGACAGATTACAATACTTTCTCCCATGCTTCGCATTGGATAAAGTAAAAAATCATCAAAATCGGTTGACAATTGACGAAGATATCAGGTAACATAGACACAAAAAAATTTAGTCCAATAGAGAACCTCTTCCTTTTTTGAAGTCGGTTAAAAATTAATAAGTTTTTTCTTTCTCTTTTAATAATACATGGATAAGAAGAATAGAAAGTTATATGTATAAATAATATAATAGTTTTGAAAATATACATTTTTAAAATCCAATCCTTCATTTATGCCAACCCTGTTTTAAGTGTTGTATTTTTACAATTCACAGCTAAAGCATTTGGTCGGTAAATATTTATATTTGTTAACTTTTATTGTAGAATATTTATTTCATGTCTACGGGCAACTCTAAATTAATGAATTAATTAAAAAATATATAAGACACAGAAAAATAATGATTCATAATGGCGCCCCGATCGGGCTCATGAGTCTGTTTAGGTACCTGCCGAAATATTATACTATAATTGCAAAGGATATGAATTACTGCCCTCATCTCTCTTATCTGTTAATTATAGCTTAAAAGCAGGCAACAAATCATTTAAATCGAGCCACGAGCACAAAAAGCGTCTCTCTCATTTATGGACATTGAAACCACCTTTTTAGACTTTACTGATAAATTGATTGCAATTTACATTTCTTAATTCTACTCTAGAAATAAAATTAAATTAAAGGTTTTTATTCAACCCACCAGTCATTAGAAAATTACACCGTATACCTACTCAATAGGCGAGGTATTTAATTCACCCAAAAAATTGATTTTTTTTAAATCCACATTTATCTATCTATCTACTCTTATTAAAAGAGCAGAAATTGTTTATTTGTTTGTATATTTGTATTTTTGTTCTACAATATTTTGAAAACGGGCTCTACCCGATTTTGATGAAACCAACTCTATTAACAAGTTTTGAGGATGAGAAAACAATCTGGCTAGGTCTGGACCTCAACAAATTTCATCTTAATTGATCTTTTCTTAATTAAAGTAATTATTGATAGATGTAAATCTCAATAAAAAAGTTTGATTACATTTTTTTCAATTATCTTTTATTTATTAATTGTTTTTTTAATTTTAAAACCCACTTATAGGTTATAGCAAATATTAATATATATAAAATATTTATATATATATATTAAAATTCAGGACCAATCGATTTGATTGGGGAATAATGGAATTGAAATAATTATCGGAAAAGAGGTTTTTTTATCTAATTAGATTTTTCCTCTTATTAAAAACAAGGACTAAAGATGAATAAGGACACTCGATGGTGGAGAAGTAATCTCCGGAATCGAAGCTAAAATACAATGTATACATTAATTAATGTAAAATAATTGGTTTAATAAAATTTATAAATATATATTAAAATTGGATGGTGAAGGATTAAATTGGTGGATTAAACCAATCGACTTGATAGGGGAATAATGGAATTGAAATAATTATCGGAAAAGAGGTTTTTTTATCTAATTAGATTTTTCCTCTTATTAAAAACAAGGACTATAGATGAATAAGGATACTCGATGGTGGAGAAGTAATCTCCGAAATCGAAGCAAATAATACAATGTATACATTAATTAATGTAAAATAATTGGTTTAATAAAATTTATTAAAAAAATATATATATATATATATATATATATATATATATATATTAAAATTAAACAATTTAATTGATTATAAATTCGAGTATTAAAGCCCACAAAGAGTTAATAAGAAATATGATTATATATTATAATTTGCCAATTTAATTGATTATTATAGGAGGAGAGGAAGATTGAGAGATCCAATCGACTTGATTGGGGAATAATGGAATTGAAATAATTATCGGAAAAGAGGTTTTTTTATCTAATTAGATTTTTCCTCTTATTAAAAACAAGGACTAAAGATGAATAAGGACACTCGATGGTGGAGAAGTGATCTCCGGAATCGAAGCTAAAATATAAGGTATACATTAATTAATGTAAAATAATTGGTTTAATAAAATTTATAAAAAAAAAATAATAATTGATTATTATAAAACTCGATAAATTGTTATTTAATTAAAAATAAATTATTATACGGAATTTATTTATATACCTATATATACATCTGTGGGCCACTAGAAAATTAGAAATGAAAAACTGGAGTTGGGGGTTGGTGGTGCAGGAGGAGGGTGCGGGGTTGGTGGAGTGGCGGGTTCTGGGTCCAGGGGGAATAGCGGGGTTGCGGTGCGCGGGGGCGGTACGGGGGTGGATGTCAAGGGGGCGTGGGGGGCGGTATAGGGCGGGGTCCAGGGGCGTAGCAGGGCTGGTATGGGGTGGAATCCAGGGAGTGGGGTGCAGGGGTGATGTGCAGTGACGGAGTGGTTTTTATCAGAATTTTTAAATAAAAATAATATTAATATATAATTTTTAACTGAAGCAAAAAGTTGCCGAGCATCACTCGGTGGCTCCAGGTACTAATAATAAAGAGAGATAAATGAGTTTGTCAATAATAAACATAATATACATATTATCGTATATACCAGGCAGATCAAAAAGTCTAGAATAATCCCATGAAATGGGGCTAGTATGCCAAGGTGAACCATTCATAACTAAACTTCATTCTTCATATGTCATCTGTCAAAATTTCAGCCATTCATGTTTTCTCATTTACAAGTTACAGCAGTGAGAAACAATCAATCTCCCTATTTTTTTAAAAATGAAAAATATGAGTTACGTGTTCTGATTAAACACTATTATTTATCCAAGAAAACGATAGCCGAGACCAAAACCAAGATAGATAAGTATTATCCGGACTCTGCACCATCGATGAAGATAATTTAAAAGTGGTTTTCTGACTTTCATTGCTGCTGAACAAGCACAAGTGATCCTGAATGATCTGGACTCCCAAAAGAGATCTGACATCAGAAAACGGCCAAAAAATCCGTGATATTATGTTGAAAGACCCCAAAGTGAAATTGAGGTAGTTAGCTGAGACCACAAAGAAGTCGTAGGGCAGTGTGTTCAATATCGTACATGATATTTTGGGCATGAAGAAGCTGCGCGCGATGTGTGCCTCATTTGCTCACAGTGGAGCAAAAAAGAATTCGTGTTACGACTTCCCATCACTTTTTGAAATCGGTGCCAAACATATACATTTTATGAATCGAATTCGACGGATCTTATGTTACTTATTACGTTTGACGGGTAAGCTGGGGTATATAGTTTGTTTAGCACCGACTTCAAAAAGTGATTTCATGTAACAATTTCGTCGTTTAGTTGTATCTAAATTAGATAATTATTTTATACCTTTTAGTGCATTTTATTTGATTTTTGACTTATTATTTTATTTGTTGCATTTAATTTTTTCAAGTCGGTTTTATTTTTTCTTAAAATTATTTTATTTTTCTCTTTTTAGTGATGTTATTAATAGTGACTTAATATAATACCTTGCATGCATCTCGTAAAAGAAAGCGTCAGGCGAATGAATCAGAAAATTATAATAAATTCAATTCATAAATAGAAAAATTCTCTCGAAACGTTTGCGGGTTTTAAATCAATATTTTAAGATTTTTTTATAAAAGATGTTATTTATTATAATTTCGATTATTTGCTCATAAGAATTGGAGATTTACGTTATTTCGTCATTAATCATATCATCAGAACTTGACCAAATTAATATGGGACCACCCCTAAGGTACCCCCTTTCCAATAAGAAAAGAATCATCGAAATCGGTTTATGAGGCAAAACATACATAAAAATAATAAATAGTTAGGTATCTTGACTATCTTGGAGCTATACTGATTCAAACGCAGAAAGAATCATTAAAATCCGTTCATAAACAAAGTTATACGTGAACATACCAAACAAAAAAGGTCCAATACTTACCAATGAAATTTATATTTTTACAAATCGGGTAGTAGACTGAACCCAATGCAAAATAAATCATCAAAATCGGTTCATAATTGGCGAAGAAATCAGGTAACATAGTCAAAAAAAAATAATCAGTCGAATTGATAACCTCCTCCTTTTTTGAAGTTAGTTAAAAATAAAAAAATATAAACAATTATTTAAACAATATTGACATTTTCTTAAATACAATTGAGGTTTTCTGAAATTGAATTGAGATTTCTGAAATACAATTGTGATTTTTCTGAAATTAACTTGAAATTTTTTGGAATAAAATTGGAAAATGTGTAGATATGTACTGGATATTTCAAAGCAAGGTTCTGCTTCTAATGAGTCACTCTAAAAGTGCCTCTTGACTCAGATGTTACTTTTTAAGTTCGTTAGACACTTCGCCTATTCAGATATTTTTCTTTATTTGTATTTAGAAAAAAAAACTACTCAAAAATATGAATTACGTTCGTGCAATTTAATTTTATAAAATATACTTCAAACATTAACTAACGATATAATAATTATAATTTTAATAAAATTGCAAGTATTTCTTTACATTTGCCTCACTCACAATTTTTTTTATTAAGTTTTATTAAAAGTGATTTTTTTTATCATCGTAATTATGAACGAGTAGATAAAATTAAATGAAATAGTGTTTCAAGCCAGCGAGATATGTTTGATCTCTTTTTTGAAGACACGCTGTATTATCTAAATTGATAATAAAAGCACATTAGAAACAACTGTGGTTACTGCCTACTCAAGGCTCGAGTTTTTTTTTAATTAAACATATTCTCAAGAGGAGATAAAAAACAACAAAAAGTGGAATAAAAATTACGAATGCTTAAAATCTACTCTAGATATGAATAAAATTTATGCTACCTATAGTCCAATCAACGAATGGGTTATAGAAAACATTTTAGAGGAGAAAATTTTATTCTTATATTTAATCTTATTATATTAACAGAGCAAAAATTATATATATATATATATATATATATATATATATATATATATATATATATATCCGGTCGGGTTCTCGAAAACGGCTCTAACGATTTGGATGAAATTCACGGGTTAGGAGGGTTTTGTGTTGGACATTCGATCTGTCACGGTCTCATCTTCGGCTAAGCTATTTTTGATGGGTTTTTTGTTAATTAAAATAATTATTCACAGGTGGTTGTCTCGATAAAAATGTTTATTTACATTTTAATTCAATTTCCTTTTAAAAAATAATTGGTTTTTTAATTTTATATCCCACAATAAGATCTATACAATTATTATTATATATTAAAAGTTGGGAAATTTAATTTTTTTTCAATGGAGAGGTTTACACCAATCGACTTGATTGGGGAATAATCATCATCATCATCATCATCAGCCTGTCGATAGCGACAATCCACTGCTGAATATAGGCCTCTTCCATCAAATGGAAGGGGATTGGCATTAAGTCACCACGCTTGCCAGACGGATTGGTGACTAGGAATCAGATTATAGCCGGTCAAATATCAATGCAGGGACTCGGACTCGAACCCGGGACTCCTGCTTAGAAGGCAAGTGTCTTTAAGCTCTCGGCTAATCCGATTCCCGGGGTATAATGGAATTGAAATAATTATCGGAAAAGAGGTTTTTTTATCTAATTAGATTTTTCCTCTTATTAAAAACAAGGACTAAAAAGATGATCAAGGACAGTCGATGGTGGAGAAGTAATCTCCAAAGTCGGAGCTCAAATACAATGTATACATTAATTCATGTAAATTGGTTTAATTGATTAAAAATAGAGCTTTAAATCCCACAAATATTAATTTGACAATTTAATTGATGAACTCAAAAATTGTTATTTAATTAAAAAAAATAATTATACCGTATTTATTTACATACAAATATATATACATAATCTGTAGGCCACTGAAGGCTGAAAAACTGGGTGCGTGGGTGGGAGTGGGGGTAGATGTGGGGGTGCAGGAGGTGGTTTGCGGTGGTGGGGGGTCCGGGAGAGGTACGGGGTTTCCAGGGTGGGGGTGTAGGTGGAGGTGGGGTAGGGTTGGAGGTGCAGGAGTTGGGGTGAAGTGGTGAGTTCCGGGGGGCGAGGGGGTTTCGGGGATTAATATATATCTATTAACTGAAGCAAAAAGTTAACGAGAATCGCTCGGTGGCCAAGTACTACTTATAATACTTAAAAGCAACAAATAACAGGGTATAACAAAAAAAAGCGTTCTTTGCAATTAATTTTCAAATTAAAATTAATAAAAAATGTCTAACTTTCCTTGTTTCTTTCATCTGATATGTATATCCCAAAATCTTTTTCAGTAATTTTAAGTAGGCACATCTTCACTTGTTGCTAATAAAGGTAAAATTATAGTGAATACAGGCTTACATTTTTAAAATGGCGGTCCTGTCAATTTTTAATTCTTTATTTATAAATAATTTGTACTTTTTTAAATTATCTTATATTTAATAAAATTTTAATAATTTATTTATAAACAAAATGACACCTTATTTTTGCAAGTTGGTTAATTATTAACCGAGTTATGGTGGTTTTAGTTATGGTTAGTTATTCTTAAGTAAATGAAAAAAAGATGGTGCTGGATTCCAAACACCGTTTGTTTGAATTGTCATAATTAATTTTGACAAGCGAGTTGAACAAATCGATGTAAGATGGCAGCATTGGAAAATGAATAAAGTTTAAATTCAATTATTCAAAATTCGATGATGGCCGGTTTCATCTCATCCAATTAACTATGAGTAGCCTATAATAATGACAATAAAAAAACATCATAACTCGATTAATTGTAAACCAAATCAGAATAAAATGATTAATGTTTTATTAAATAAAAGATAATTTGATAAAACTAACTATTAAGATATAAAGTATTGAATAATTGTGATGTAGCCAACATAGTCAATTTTGAGATTCTATATTCACTATAATTTTTGACTACTTTATCTATAGCGAAGCCTGGATTTTAAAACGACTATAGATAAAGTCTAGCAACTATCCGTTGCAATTTACTGCGATTTAAAGTATATTCTCACGAAAACTTTATTATGGCGTAGGGAGTTAGCGACCTCATTTACCTGCAATTCTATACATAAATTTTTAAATGATCAAAGAAAAAATGTATTTTTTATAATTCTTCAAATATTTATTTATTTTCATATTTTTTCTCTCTCTCTCTCGTTTGTAGAAGCATAATAATTTTTCTTTAGCTTGTTTCGAGTTTCTCTAAATTAATTGTTTTATTCAATGAATGAAAATTTTATATTTATAGAATTTTAAAATATTTTCGAAATATAAAAGCATTTGCAAACAATTTGCATTTTTTCAAAATATCAGCCTCATTGCGACACGGGTTACAATTATCCAATTAATATAAAATTTTGTTTAAATTGTAGAAAATTTAAGCTAGTTCTGAAATGTATAGAGGCTTCTTTTTTGAAAAGGTGTCCTTCACGGTCAAAATGGGAAAAAATCGAAAAAAGTGCGAGTTTTAGGGATATTCAAAAATGATCCTGAGGGCTGTTTTTTGGATCTCCATTAAAAATTGAACTAATTAACCAATTTTGAAATTTATTTTTTTAATCAACGGAAAAATGTGTCCTCTTTAATTTATTATAGGACGGTTATTTATAAAATATCAATTGTTTTTTAGTTATAAACGAAAAACTGGAAAAAGTCCGAAAATTTCGAGGTTTTTCGGCCGTCAAAAGTTGTCCCCCAGATTTTTGAGGTCGCAAACTTAGATTTGGCATACCCACACCATACCAAATGCCCTAAAAATCTTTTCCCGCAATTAATATAAGCTAAAACCCCTATTTACTGGGATATATGGGAAGACAATTTTTTTTGAGATCTACATTTTTCAATCTGTATTGATTTTTTAAGAATAAAATTAATTGAGATATTGATTCGATTTTTCTAAGGGGGCAAGGAGTTTTCGAGGGGGGGGCAGTGCCCCCTTGCCCCGTCTCCTTGACTACGCGCATGATGACAGCTGGGATTTACTAGAAGATAATCCCTCATAATTTCTTAAAATTATATTACACTCATTCTTAGTTATAATATTTCACTGTCTTTATATTTTTCAGTTGCATAAATCCACTGGTGTATGGATTTATGTCTAAAAACTTTCGCGAGAGTTTCTACAAAGCCCTGTTTCGGTGTTGTCGACGGAATCGCCCTCCAAAGCGTGCGCTTAGTGTCTCCCAGACAAGAACAACATCAGTCCGGTATGCGGACTCCAGGTAACCCTGGAATTTCATTCAAATCTATTTCTATTCGACTTTTTCTTAACTAAAAATGCATGCAATTTTTAAAATTTTAAAAATAATTTTTCTAGCTGTTCACTCAACTAATGAACGATTCGTTTTTTGAGTGATCTACTTACTATTACGACAACACCAATTTATCTAAATCCAATCGGGTATTTGAACTCATGGGAAATGACAGATAAAATATTTCTAATTAAAAAGATGATAGTAAAGGTCAAACCTTCGAAATTATAGTCTGGCTCAAATAAATAAATTATATATATTATATACGTATATGTTGCAGTAAAACCCGTTTTTAGTAAGAACGAGTTCTTACTAGTTAAAACGCGTTTCACTGAATACCTTTGTGGCAACTAGAATTTACTGATATTGGTTGAGTTTGGTTCAAAGGTCTAGAATCTGCATTTTTGACCTTCCGCTTCATTTTTTTAAACGAGAATGTCAAAAATTACATCCTCATTATATGTAGAGATATATTTATTCCCTTTTTCGAAATATGAATGTACCTACATTTGTACAATACGTGAAGCTTTTTTAACCGACTTCAAAAAAGGAGGAGGGTCTCTATTTGACTGAATTTTTTTTTGTGTCTATGTTATCTCATATCTCCGCCAATTGTGAAACGATTTTGAAAAAAAAATTCATTAGGCTCAGTCTAGCTTCCGATTGGTCCCGTTTTTTTTCATTAGTATTAGACCTTTTTTGTTAGGTTTGTTCAGGCCTAACTTCTTTGCTTATAAACCGATTTCGATGATTCTTATTTATTGGAAAGAGGGTATCTTAGGGATGGTGCCATATTAATTTGATCAAGTTCTGAAGATATGATCAATGACGAAATAACGTAAATCTCCAATTCTTATGACCAAATTATCGAAATTATAATAAATAAAATCTTTTATAAAAAAAGAATAAACCGACCCTTTCTCTTACGAGCTGCATGCAAGGTATTATATTAAGTCACTATTAATAACATCACTAAAAAGAGAAAAATAAAAATAATTTTTTAGAAAAAAATAAAACCGACTTCAAAAAAATTAAATGCAACAAATAAAATACACTAAAAGGTATAAAATAATTATTATCTAATTTAGTTACAACTAAACGACGAAATATTAACATGAAATTACTTTTTGAAGTCGGTGCCAAACATATACATTTTATGAATAGCACTCGATGGATCTTACTTAGTACTCTTTAAAGAATTTGGTGTCGGTTCTAGGTGAAACATTTAATAGATAATAAGTAAAAATATATTTTTCTAGGTGGGTTTCACAAATAAAACAAATGTATGTTTTGAGTTTTTATCTCGATATATATTTCGGGTTATGAACCCATCGTCAGGAGTTACAAAAGAAAACTCTTTAAAATATATTTTTACTTATTACTTACTTAGTACGTTTGGCGGGTACGCTCGCTTATAGGTATAATTTGTTTGGCGCCGACTTCAAAAAACAATTTCATGTTAATATTTCGTCGTTTAGTTGTAACTAAATAAAATAATTATTTTATCTTTTAGTGTATTTTATTTTATTTTTAAGCTATTATTATTTTATTTGTTGCATTTAATTTTTTTGAAGTCGGTTTTATTTTTTCTAAAAAATTATTTTTATATTTCTCTTTTTAGTGATGTTATTAATAGTGACTTAATATAATACCTTGCATGCATCTCGTAAGAGAAAGCATCGGGCGAAGGAATCATAAAATGATAATAAAATTAAATTCATAAATATAGAAATTCTTTCGAAACGTTTGCGGGTTTTAAATTAATGTTTTAAGATTTTTTTTATAAAAGATTTTATTTATTATAATTTCGATTATTTGCTCATAAGAATTGGAGATTTACGTTAATTCGTCATTGATAATATTATCAGAACTTGACCAAATTAATATGGGACCACCCCTAAGGTACCCTCTTTCCAATATAAAAAGAATCATCGAAATCGGTTTATAAACAAAGAAGTTTTGCCTAAACAAACATAGCACAAAAGGTCCAAAACCAATGAAAAAAAAATGGAACCAATCGGAAACTAGACTGAACCCAATCCAAAAAAAATCATCAAAATCGGTTCACAATTGGCGAAGATATCAGGTAACATAGACACAAAAAAAAATTCAGTCGAATTGAGAACCTCCTCCTTTTTTTAAGTCGGTTAAAAATATATTTATGTATATGCATAGGACCCAAATTTTAATTGTTGATAAGAATAAAATATTTTTCAGGGATTACTGCGATTTTTGTATTTTTTGTTTTTTTGTTTTTTGTTTGAGAGTCATTCGTCTTTTTTTGTGACATACAAACTTCACATATTCATTAACCAGGTATATATGTACATTCAAATCCACCCCAATCCTTGGAATTTATTTCTCTTCTTTTTATGATGCAAGAGCCATCCTGACTTATACATCTTTTTGAAATAACACCCCTCATGAATTAATATAATAAAAAATTCTTCTAGATGATCCTCCTAGCCTCTCTCATGTACTTGACTCGATGCATCAGCCAATTTTGACTTTATAGTTCATCTGACCTATTTGCATTTATTTCATCTTATTTGCATACACGCGCCAACTTGATAGCTCTATTCACATTAAAATTAGAAAATTAAAATTAGAATCAACTATGATGATAAATAATATAAATTAAATAAACAGAATAGAGAGGAGTTAAGGAATATTGTAGAAAGAGATAATAGAAGTGTTATTGTCTTCTAGGGTTCTTGGGGAGTGAACGAAAGTTGAAAAACTACTAATTGATATGAAGATAATAAAAAATACATCAACTAGCAAACAATAAACGAACAAATGATCAAATGTTACATAAAAGTTGGTATCGCCGATATCGAGATTTCTGTCTTGGCAGTGAATACAACTCTTCTGGCATGTAAGAAAAATAAGCCATAACTGCTCTGATTTGCCTGATACAAATAAATATGCTCAGACATGCCATACATATGAATATTTTTTTATTTTATCCAATGTGAAGCATGGGTAAACTATTGTAATCGGTCTCGCGTCAAGCGAGGCTTCAAAGGGTCCTCAGGTAAAGGCTACAGAACCCATGGTCTCAATTAAGGTCACAAATTGTAGTATTCAATTAGATTGAATTTTAGCACGTGACGGTTTTGAAAAAATTACATGGGGTCTCGTCGTGAGGGCAAAAAGTGCGATTTTTTCAGGAAGTGCTTGCGGATGGATGTATGTTATCGTTTTTTCCGTCCACGAATTTTTCAACACCGTTGCACCGATTGAAATGAAATTGAAAACCTACCATTCTTTTAACAAAATAAAGCGCTGATTAGTTTTGGTACATATCGGCCCACAAACATTAGTACTTTATTTCAGTACTTTTTTAGTTTTTTCTAAATATCTTGAAAACGACTTAACGTTTGAGTTGTTTATCAAAAAAGAATTTAGTCTTTTTGATTTTAAGTCGATTCTTCCACGTTTTCAGGAGAGGTTGCCATTAATAGTCAAAACATCAAAAATGGAATGCAATAAGGTTATTTCTCTAGTATTAGATAAGAATCGATTGTTATTTTTGATTTTAAGCCGATTCCTCCATGTCTTCAGCAATGGTTACCAATAATAACCGAAACGTCAAAAACCCAATGTATAATTGTTATTCCTCAAGAATTAGATGAGAATCGATCGCTATTTTTGATTTTAACTCGATTCCTCTATGTCTTCAGCAATGGTTACCAATAATAACCGAAACGTTTAAAATAAAATGTAGAATGGTTATTCCTTGAGTATTACATGAAAATCGATCACTATTTTTGAATTTAAGTCAAACATGGACTGCAAATAGCAAGTGATATCTGATTAATAATAAAGGAATAAACATATTAATATTTCAAATGACTTTGGATAAAGTTTAGCAACGATACGTTGCAGTTTATTTACTTTACCATCTATCTTCGAAAAGCTTGCTGTACTCCTTCTAACCTATATCGAGCTTAAGTTTCGAATTTCGTATCTCTGAGACTTATGGTTGCGAAAAGCAGGGGTGTATATACATACATACGTACGCACTGATCAATGGATTTTTGGCCCCTTTTTGGCCTTTGGGGACCACAATATCCTGTTTTATGTCCTAAACCCGATTTACAACTATTAAGGGCATCGATTCCTTCCACCTAGAAGTTAGAAAATGAAATGAACTTTTTTCATCTCTGAGATACAAGCTCTCAAAAAGTCAGGACCCAGACTGGCCATCGCAATACTTCCCCATTATATTCTATAGAATATAAATGTGAAAGTAAAAAAATATATAATCGATTAGGCTTTCCTTGTGAATTTTCCTTTGAGCAAAATCTCTTTTTCTTTGTAAAGGATTTCTTACCAAGAACCTATATTCCCTGGTTGGCTTAGAATGGCTCTTTTTAACACATTCTTAAGCTGTCGCCACCTCTTTCCTCTCCCACTAATTACGGACCAGGAGGAAAAGCAGAAAGTGGTTGATGCTAATGGATGTCCTCTCTCTTCATCTCCCCCACTAATAAGGGTGTAGAGGACCCGAAAGCCAGGCTAAAGAGTTCTGATCAGGACTCAGGAGACTGACCATTTTCACATATTAATGGAGGGCAGTCTCTCATGAAGACAAATCTTATTAGTCTAGTAAATTAATATATATATATATAAGCAAGGTCAAAGATCAGACCACACAAGAGATAGGTATGTGGCCAGGGAACCGCCTTCTGATGGTGCTCGGCACGACAGACCTGATGAACTTTTAATTTGTATTCTTTTCTAATTTTTGTATTCCTTTCTTGTTGATTTTTCTTCACAATTAAAAAATGTATCCCTTCTGATAATGTAGTTCATTTTACTAATTGTAATATTTTTTTTTTTTATTTATTGTCATTGGGCACAAAGCCCATTTAGACAGCACATCAGTAAAGTGTTAGTAGGGTTAGTGAGGGAGGCGAATTTTAGCCGGTAGAAATTTTAAATGCTAGCCAGGATCGAACCCCGGCCTTCCGCTCCAACATCATCATCATCATCGATGCCGAATCGGGGTCAGCGCGTTAGCCAGCTCGGCTAACCCGACTCCCACAATCATCATCATTGGGTATACAGTCCTAAGACTGGTTTGATGCAACAATCCGTCTCCACTCGACTCTGTCCCCCGCCAGCTGTTTGACCTCTCTAAATGTCTGGCATCCCATATCCCCAATTATTTGGTTGAAATATTCTAATCTGTGTCTTCCCCTTCCCTTTTCTTTCCCACCTCCCCCTCCAAGATATCCCTAAGCAGTCCCCCATGTCTCAGTGTGTGCCCCATCATCTGACCTCTTCTCTTCTTCAGACTCTTCTACAAGGTTCTTCTTTCTCCGATTCTTCCAAGAACTTCTTCATTTGTAATTTTATCGATCCATTTGATATTCATCATTCTTCTGTAGCACCACATTTCCAAAGTCTCTAATCTCTTTCTCTCCGCTTCTCTAATTGTCCAGGTTTCACATCCGTACATGGCTATGCTCCATACATATGTCTTCAATAGCAACTTCCTGTTTTCTAAGCTGATTGAGGAGGAGCATAGTAGTTTTTTCCCCCAATTGTAATATTAAATCTAATTAAATAAAAGAACATTGGTGACCCCGACGTGATTCTGGCCGAAAACAACAACAGAAAAAAACGAAACAGGATTTGATTCTAGTCCCGACGTGTTCAAATTCCAAATAGATCATCAGGATGGAACCACCACGGAAGAAACCAATCTAACTCAACAGATAAGTCGAGTAGCAATTAAAATACCTACTTTTTGGCTAAAAAACGTTAACGTATGGTTTCATCAAGTGGAATCCCAATATTTCACATCACATATTAGCAATGAACTCACCCAATATCATTACGTTCTTGGCTCACTCGACACCGAAATAGCTGAATCAATTTCTGATCTCATTTCTAAACTCTCTCCGACCACCCTTATTTAGACCTAAAGGACCGTTTAATTTTTGAATTTTAAGAATCGGAGAGTAAAAAAACGAAAAAATTATTAACTGAATTACAATTAGGAAATAAAAAACCAACCTCATTATTAAGGGAAATGAAAAGTTTATCTTCTAATAGAATTCAAAAGATTTTTTGAGAAACATGTTTCTACAGCGACTCCCTCCAATTTGTACAATCTATTTTAGCTCCCAGTCAAGATAGTTCACTACTAGGCCGACCGTATAGTTGAAATTGAAACACCATCTCAATACATCTTTTGTACTAGTAACACCGATCCGAAATCCTATTAGTGATCGCCTTTCTCAACTAGAACAACAAATTTCAAACTTAACAACCTCAATTGAATGATTAAAATCCCGACGCCGAAGTAGCTCTAATAGGTCCCGCGATGTCTCCAGACATCCAAAGGTATGCCTATCAATAAGCCAACAGGAATTACACTAAGCCTTTCAATGATAAAAAAATTTCTTTAGGAGAATACTCTTTCAAGTTTCACAATATATACCTAGGGATTTCAGGCCTAATATTTATATGTAATTTAATCTGAAAAAATAATAATTGGTACCATTTACTTTTGGAGGTTGACAAATTGTAACAATTTGCAATTTTCTGGGTAGTCTATTTCCAAAATGCTTTGAGATTCAAGCTTGAATCATCAGCTAGCTCATGATCAAATAACTTTAAGAAAATATACAATTTTCAAGTACGTAGAAAGCATAGTTATGGAGCTAGTCTGAAGATGCATATGAGTCTCTAAATTTCACATAAGAAAATTAAAAATGGTCTTTTTCATTTTTTTCTCTACTAATAACTTGGGAACTATCCTCGTGCCAATTTCAAGTTTATAGGATATCTAGAAGTACCCTGTAAGTTTTGACTAATTAATGAGTGAGTGCCAAAATTGGAGATTTTTCTTGCCCGTTTACGAGGTTGAATCAAATATAAACGAGCCTTTTGTTTAACCAAAATTTATTTTGTAGGGAACATCTACATTTCTAAAAATTATTTTTCTACATAATTTCTTCCTTTTATGACACATTTGGTAATTTTTCCATTCCGTTCTTGTAGAAAGAAGAGGATTTTTCGAAAAAGTTGTAGACAAAAGATTGAAATTTTCACTGATTATGAGGACATTATAGTCTTACCAGCATATATAATTTTTAAAAAGAAACGAATGAGGTTGTCCTCTGCTTGATTATAATAAAAATATATTTATATCGTCGCTGATCTTACAATACCTCTTATGTCCGATTTTTGGTCAAATACGTATTATATGTTTATACCGACCAACTTTTCATGGCGCGTCTGTCTATTGAAACCTTATTATTCTATTCCAATTAAATTTCGCGTTACGGACAAATAATAAATATTGCATTGTATTTGTTTGTATTTGTGTTTAAAATCTTTTTTCTTGTTTTCTGGCAAACTTTGAATTTAGGACGTACGAGGTTTTTTAAGATCAGCGTCGATATGTACCAAATAAAAATATGTATTGTATATACCTACTATATATATAATTTATTTGATTTAGACTATAGTTTCGAAGGTTTGAACTTCATCTTCATCGGTCTTTTTAATTAGAAATAATTTTATCTGTTATTTCTCAAGGAGTCAATTACCCGTATTACAAGCTAGACACATAAACGATCTCGGCAAAACAAAATCTTTTCAATGATTTATATCGTCGCCTTAGAATGTAAACCTGCTAACTCACTACGAGGATATTTTACAGAGCAGACAAAAAACTTCACAAAATGTAATACATGTTGTTTAGGAAAGAAACCATTTTTCATATTTTTTCTACAATTTACGATCGTAATTTTAAGTAGCAGTTTTACTTGGACGATATTGGATCTCTTTTTCTTTCGAATGGTATTAATATGTCATATGTGATAAAACATGTATTTAGCAGATTTACACTCTAAGGCGACGATATATAATTTTCATGTTCGTAGCTTAATGGGAAGTTTAGTTAGGGAGACTGCAATTATACCCTAAGTTGGTTCCTTAAATAGAGGTCCACCTGGCAGGTAGCCAATAAAAGAGCCGGAACACTAATAAAGAGACTCTAGCTAGAGGGCACTGCCTGTTATTCAGAATATAGTCTGCGTGGCACAAGTGCAGCTTATTCCAATTGTTTTGAAAAGGGGCCCACACACTGTGGAACAAATTTCGCAAAAAAGCGTTGTGCAATATTGCGTTGCGCATAGTTTGCCGGGGCCCATACATTGCCAGAGAAATTGCAAAACGCATCACTCATAATCATACCCCTGGAAATATTGCACAACTCACCCATACCCAACACAACGCTCCCGTTGTGCAAAAAATTTCAAACATTTTTGAAACTTGTCAAACATTTGCGCAACGCATCAAACACTCTCATATACTGTCAAACAACTGGACAACGGCCTGTGTTGCGCAATTTGTTTGACAGTGTATGGCCCCCGAGGGTGAACCGCGATTGGAATTAGGTGTACACCGTCTTTGGAATTGATTTTATATAATACCCCTTCATCTATTGTCTTCTACTTGGAAATGAAAGTGGAAGTGGAAGTAGGTGTACACGATATTAGGTCGCGGTTCACCCCTCGATGGGCCCCTTAATAATCGGAACTTGTACCACATCTACTTTATTCTGATTAGAGGGCAGTCCCCTCTAGCGAGAGTTTTCTCCGAGGGGTGAACCGCGACCTAATATGCTGTACACCTACTTCCGCTTGAACTTCCAAATATTTCCAAGTAATTCCAATTATTCGCATGTAATTCCAAATATTCCCAAGTAATTCCAAATAATACCAAGTACTTCCAAATATTTCCAAGTACTTACAAATATTTCAAGCACTTCCAAATATCTCGAAGTACTTTAAAATATTTACAAGTACATCCAAATATTTCCAAGTACTTCCAAATATTTCAAAGTATTTCCAAATATTTCCAAGTACTTACAAAATACTTCCAAAGAGGTTTACACCTACTTCCAATCGCGGTTCACTCCTCAGTTTTTTCTGTATTGTACCGGCACCTTAAGAACTTTTTGATTAACTTCAGAATCACAACATGATCTCTGAAGTATATATAACACAATATACAATAATTAGTATTTTAATTGCACTAGCAGCTATAAAAATAAATTCATTAAAGAGTTGAACAAACCCTTGATTCCCATGGTAATTTAATTAAAATTATTGCCTTTGAAAATTTTATTTTCAAGTATATCTTAATAGGGATTAAAATGACGTTTTAAATGGAACTTTTCATATAGAAGTGAAAAAGTCAAAAAAGCTAATTCTTGCTTTATATCCAGCTTGTTTTGTTGTTTCTTTTATTCTTAAGAATTTCACTTAGTAATGAGAATGGATGAAGATGAGAAGGATGTCAAGTCTAGAATCTCGTCTATTCATGTCAAGAGAGTCAGGAAGCGTTTCTAGAATCGCTTCGTGCTCTTTGTTCTTTCTATTTACTTGGATGTTGATGATAAAGCTAGTACTGAAAGCTTCACTCATTTCAACTAAGACGGCACTAATTGTTAAAGCTAAGTTGGATTTACAATAGTAATTTTCTGTATTTCTCCTATTCATGTTATTTCCTTTGCTATCAAGAATAAATTGTCTCAATAGACGAATAAAAATAACAACAGACAGACATTGCATTAAGTGTTTTTGAGAGTTACGAAATCGTCCTAGTGCTTTCTCAAGGTTTAAACAGAGTTGTAGAAAAATCTCATAAAGAATTATTAGAGGACTGGTACAGCCCCAGAAAAAATAGATTTTTTTTTAAGAAAGGAAAATTACCTAAATCTAAATTTAATAAATTGAAAATTTTTTATAGATTGTTATTATAACATATTAAGCCTAGTTTACACGGACTTAGTACTTGCAATTAGTACTATTCCATTTACTAAGCACTTAGCAGACTAACTGATTAGTAGTGGTTCACACGTCTCTTCTAACCACACTAATTAGTGTATAGTGAAAGCTGCAAGATGGCATTTCGAGTTGTCAATATACAGGGGGGGGGGGGGGCATAAAGATCTACCATATTTTGAAGATCTATAAAAAAATGAAAAAATTTAACTAGAAAAAAAAACTGTATATATTTTTGAAATAAGCTGACGTGTTCTGATGTGGCCATCCATTTGACTTTACCATACAACCTGGCCTCTCACTTATATTTAATATTTAATAAAATTATATATGATCATGTAGGAGGAGGGCGGTTAGTTTTTGCATTTTTAGATTACTGTGTGCCCACTGATTATGTATACAAAATTTGGTTGAGTTTGGAACAAGAGCCTATATTTTCAGTTTTTGACCCTACACCCCCATTTTGGGCGGTTCGTTTTTGCATCTTTAGACTTCTGGGGTCTCACTGATTATGTATACAAAATTTGATTGAGTTTGCTAAAATGGCCTAGATTTTTAATTTTTAACCCCCCTTCACCCCCTTAATTTTAGGTCGATATGCACCAAAATCTAATCAGCTCTTAATATTAATGATCGAAAGGGCTAGAATTTTCATTTTTGACCTTCCCCCCCCCCCTTTTTTTGTCTGATATAATGTTTAAAACACATTAAAAAAAAAAAAATTTATGTTCTTTTCAAAAATATATTCAGTTTTTTTCTGGTTAAAATGTTTCATTTTTTATTCCTCTTCAAAATTTGATAGATCTTTATGATCCACCCTGTATGTGCTACTTGCCATTAGTAAATAGAAACCATTTCTATTCACTAGCACTTGCCACTCTACTAATACTAACCACTTATATTGTGTGCTTACACTACAAAGAATTAGTGCAAGTGGTTAGCACTAATACTTAGTACTATGACAGTGTAAACTAGGCCTTATTCAGGGGGGGGGCGGTCACTTTATTATTTTAAACAATCATAACACAAAAAGTATTATCAGTATCGATTTAATTATTTTTTTCTGTATACAGGGGTACATTTAAAGTTTTATTTCATTAGGTTTTAAAAACAATATCTCGAAGATGGCCAGCGTCCTCGTCAATACACTGAGATGGCCGAATTTTGAAAATTCTGTACACTTTTTTCAGCATATCTGTGCCTACGTAGGCAATAGCAGCATGAATATTGTTCTTCAGCTGACCAAGGGTCCTTGGACGATTCGTGTAAGGCAAAGATTTAAGGTAACTCCACAGGAAATAGTCACAGGGGCTAAATATGGAGATCGGGCTGGCCACTGAAGATCGTTGAAGAGAGATGAGGCGTTTGGGGGAATGTTCTCCCAGGAGATTCATGAGAGTTCGTGCCGTGATGATGATGATTCCATGAGATTAATTTTATTCTTAAAAAATCAATACATATTGAAAAATGTAGATCTCAAAAAAAATTATCTTCCCATAAAGACCACTAATTAGGGGGTTTCAGCTTATATTAATTGCGGGGAAAGGATTTTATAATGTCGTTTGGTTTGGTATGGGTATGCCAAATCTAGGGGGACAACTTTTTGCGGCCGAAAAATCTCGAAATTTTCGGACTTTTTCCAGTTTTTTGCTTATAACTTGAAAATAGCTCATATTTTATGAATATAGTAACTGTTCTATAGTAGATTAAAGTGGACAAATTTTCTCGTTGATTAAAAAAATGAAATGCAAAATTGGTTTAGTAGTTCGATTTTTAATGGGGATCCAAAACAGCCCGCAGGATTACTTTTGAATATCCCTAAAACTCGCACTTTTTGCGATTTTTTCCCATTTTAACCATAAAGGAGCACGTTTTCAACAAAGAAGTCTCTGTACATTTTAAAGCTATATTAAATTTTATATAATTTAAACAAAGTTTTATATTAATTAAATAATGATAACCCGTGTCGCAATGAGGTTGAAATTTTGGAAAAAATGGAATTTTTTGCAAAAAATCTCAGTTTTTCCTTCATAAAATTAAAACCACTCATCCTAGAAACTTGCTTTCTATCTCATATTAGAGAAAATGTTAGTGACTTGAACGATTACTTGGGTCACTTTTTTGTTAAAAGACTTTGATTTATAGATATTCTACATATTCCGGTCAGAATATTTATTTATTTATTTATTTATTTATTTCAACGGCATGTGCCTTTAAAAACATTACAAAAAGTAATACAAAGAAACACTACTTAGTAAAAAGTAGAGAAAAAAACAATAATGTTAAACATACAAATACTAAACAACAATACAGAGTAAATCAGATATAATAATTATGATAGTGAGTATTTAAATATATGAAAGTGTGTTTATTTTTATAATTCTAGACATTCTGTTGGTATCTATAGTAAAATTCAAAACGCATGTTTTTTGGGAAAGGGCGTTATAAGCGATGCTTAATCTATAAATAGGGTTGGTTTCGGAATGACGTGTAAATGGAACTGGTGGATAGAATGGTTGATTCTGTCGTAGTGGGTACGAGGGATTGTTCAGTGGAAAAAGAATTTTAAGCTCAGGACAACGAATGGCATCAGACATAATTTTAAAAGTGAATAAGTTGTCGGAAGCAATCATAGACGAAAGAATAGTTGACATGTCGAAAGTTTCAGCGATTTTCAAGTAGTCATGATCGTATCTAGACATAGGGCTACCAGAGAGAGACGCTAGATGTCTCAAAACTTTATGCTGAATTCTTTCAAGTCTAGCTATGTTGGTTTTTAGATTCGGTCTCCAGATTGTTGAAGCATACATTACGACAGATTTAATCAAACTTATGTATAGGTATCTGATACAATTGGGGCTCCTAAAAGCTTTAGTGTTGCGAAATATGAACCCCCAAGTTCGGTTAGCTTTACTAACCACATGATTAATATGTTCATTAAACGTGAGCTTTGAGTCAAAGGTGACACCAAGGTCTTTGATTGAAGTTACTCTAATGCAATAAGAAGTATCGTCCAGATAGTAATTGTATGAGATAAAATATTCCTTTTTTGAGAATGAAATGGTGAAGCATTTGTCAAAATTTAGAAAAAATAAGTTTGCTTTGCACCAGATAGTTAAGTTTTTTAGGTCGGATTGTAGCTTGTTGCAGTCTGAAACTTTAGAAATGTCAAAAAACAATTTGATATCGTCTGCGAATAGCAATATATTGCAATGTTGAGTTACATTGACCAGGTCATTAATAAATAAAAGAAACAATAGGGGACCAATATGGCTATGTGAATATGATCCGAATCCTCATAGGTCATGGAAAATGTTGGATATCTTATAAATCTAAGAGTTTAATCAATAAAGTGGTCCAAGTAAACGTTCAAGTCAATAAGATTTCCTACAGAATGAAATAGGAATCAAGTTTTTTAGGATCAGTAATTTTCATCTTATGAAGGAAACACTGCAATTTTTTGCAAAAAATTGCAGTTTTTCAACAAAAATTTGGGTTGGGCGGTCGCCACACCTCGCTCAACCCTGGCGCCGCCACTGCGGCTGGCCCCCTTAGGAAAATTCCCTAACTACGCCATTGGTGATCCATGCCACCATTCTGTTGGAACCACACATCCCCCACATCCATTTCTTACTACTCAATCGAAAAAATGGACAGAAATTTCAAAATTCGGCTATCTCAATGTATTGACGAGGACGGTGGCCACCTTCGAGATATCCTTTTTAAAAACCTAATAAAATAAAACTTTAAATGTACCCCTGTATACAGAAAAAATAATTAAATCGATATTGCCAATTCTTTTTCTGTTATGATTTTTTAAAATAAGGAAGCGGCCGCGCCGCATCCCGTACATATAAATAAAAATCTTTTATAAAAATCAATCGTCAAACGAATATTAAAACTACAAACGTTTTAGAAGGATTTTTTGCATTATTAATGGAATAAAATTTCAAAAAAGAAAAAAGCGAATGAATTTTTTTATTCGGAATTTTATTTTACATTATGCTTGGGCTACCTTCCATCAATTCTTCAATGAAAATTGAAAAAATTTTAGTGAATTCAATATTTCCCGACCATAGTGATTAATAATACCTACACTTTAGAATAATATCCAAAATTTTATTAACATATGTATGTAATAAGTTAAAAAGGATGATAAAATTTTATTATGAACTTTTGCCGTATTTCATAAATTTTTTAAAACTTTTTTCCTCTCTTTAATATATTTAGATATCAAAATATTAAACTGATTCTTTAGGCTATAGAAAGTTTTTCTGGGTGGATTTATTATTATAAAAGAACATGTGACGTCACCTACTCAGTCGTTTTTCATTGAAACTTTTTCTATAGATGTCAATGTAAATCTTTTCGTACATGTCGAACTAATTCCCATTTTGAACGACTTTTTTCTCTCTTCTATATCTCGTTTATCTCTTTCCTTTTGCCATGGAGTTAGTGGATATTAGGATGTCCCGCATTATTTTATTTTAATTTTTTTCTACATAAATGACCTCTAATTTTTTTTTTGTTTTGTTTTGTTTTATGTTAAAACACTCAGAAATGAAGTTTCAAATTATTTGGACTGGGTTAACTTGTGCCGAATCGTATCAAAACGTATCAATTTTTGCAGAAAATCGCAGTTTTTCTTTCATAAAATATAAACATTTTACCCTAAAAACGAGATTCTTGTCTCATTTTTAAATAAATTTTAGCTTGAAGTTTTATTCGAACCACTTTTTACTTAACCATACAGGATATGGTCAAGTATTGTAATCGTTTAAAAATTAAAAATCTAGGCTCTTGTACCAAACTCAACTATATTTTGTATAATCAGTGGGACTCTAGGAGTCTAAAAATGCAAAAACTAACCCCGCCTACATGATTATAAATAATTTTATTAAATATTAAATATAAGGGAGGGGCCAGGTTGTATGGTAAAGTCAAGTGGATGACCACATCAGAACACGTCAGCTTATTTTCGATAAAGAACCCGTAAAAAAAATTTCAGGCAAATCAAAAATGGGTCGGTCAGAAAGGTGTTCGGTTTGTAAAAGAATTACCCATAAATTCAGGTTGGACGCTCGCCCAACCGCGCCCACCCCTGGCGCCGCCACTGCTAATTAGAAAAATAGGAAATGAGTTCATGGGAGATAACCGTCAAATTTTAAACACGAATATTCAATTAAGAAGGAAGCCTGTAGGGTATGCTAGTCCGAACCAGAGGCGTCTATTTGGTTGCCTAGATACAGGCGGACAGAATTCTTAGAAAATTCTTTACTTAGAACCTGGATAAAAGGAAATATATTAATATTATTTTAGTCTTTGAATTCAGGTAAAAAGGTCGAATTTTATTTGTAGCCTAATTTAAAATTTTGGGACTTTTCTATCTGCCTTGCTTATACCTTTCCACAAACGGATTTGAACCTGGGTTAGCGGACAATAGAGTTTGCCGCCTTTTCCCAACATATACAATGAAATAATTTGTCCCATCAAAATTCCAGACGGCATTTCGCTTCGATTAGGTCACTCTGGCTTATATCAAATAATTGTTTTGTCAAAATGTCTGTTAGTTAGTCTGTCTGGTTGTCTAGTAGTCTGGTTGTCCTTTAGTTTGTGAGTTATCAAATTTTTCTGGATGAGCTAGCTCAAAAACTAGTGTGAATATCAAAACCAAATTTTACACATAGTTTTGTTGCATTGAGATTAAGAGCTGATTAGATTTTGGTGCATATCGACCTAAAATTAAGGGGGGTGAAGGGGGGTTAAAAATTATAAATCTAGGCCATTTTAGCAAACTAAATCAAATTTTGTATACATAATCAGTGAGACCCCAGAAGTCTAAAGATGCAAAAACGAACCGCCCAAAATGGGGGGGGGTGTAGGGTCAAAAAATGAAAATATAGGCTCTTGTACCAAACTCAACCAAATTTTGTATACATAATCAGTGGGCCCACAGTAATCTAAAAATGCAAAAACTAACCCCTCTCCCCTACATGATTATAAATAATTTTATTAAATATTAAATGTAAGTGAGGGGCCAGGTTGTATGGTAAAGTCAAGTGGATGGCCACATCAGAACAAGTCAGCTTATTTGTAAAACATTTAGATTTGAAGATATCCAGCATTTCCTATGAAAGAGTATGATCGGAATTCTCAAAAGTGACTGTTTAAGCAAATGTCCCAAATCATATCAACATTCAATTACATCTGCTTTCTAGATTTTCCTTTTTTTTTCATTTTCATTTTGTAGAATAAAAATGGTTTAGTTAAAAGTACAGTGAATCCCCTCAAATCCGAACCCCGGAAATCCCGGGAAATCAGAACGAGTTTTTTGTGACAAATTTAAGGTTTTATCACTTGTTACTTTGCAAAACTCTTCAATTTAGACACGATTTTTTTCTAGTAATTGATTGTTGCTTTACCAACACCAAACTCGCCAGCCAACTTTGTTAAACTTTTCCCAGCGTCCAGACTCTTTATAGCTTTCAGTTTTTGTTTTCGGTACAAGAACTGTGTTTTGGTTTGCTTGCCATAATTTAAAATCAAAACATTAATCAACACCGTTCACTTAATTAAAAACTCAACAATAACAACGAATCTCGAACAAAATCAGCTCCAATTAGTTTGGATTTGAGGGGTTTCACTGTATTATCGAAAGTAAATGTAGGAAAATCCAAATTGAAAATGAAGGATTTAAACATTATATTATGTTCCTTATTACTTTACAATACTAATTAGTGGGAGATAAATTTAACCGAATTTATCGCGCGGAGAATTTACCACTGCTCGAAACCCCTAAAACCTTGGTAAATTGGATATTGAATTGTATCTAAGTTTCTGAGATTGGCTCGTGATCCCGGCTTCTTTTCCTTCTGCTCTGTTCTTTTCACGATTGAGGGGCCAGCCCATACAGGCCTTTAGGGGATCCACCTTCTTGGTGTATCTCCTTCTCTCATCAATATCATCAAAAAAAAAAAAAAAATACAGTGTATGGTCAAGTATTGTAATCGTGCATGAAAAAAGTGTTTTTTTCCTTATTTTTTTTGAAATATCTCAAAAACGGCTGAAACTATTTTGATTAAAAAAAATTGAGCGAAACTAGGAGCACTTCGCTCTACAAAAAAGCCCTAATAAGTAAACATCGAAAAAATTATATTTTTCAAGATAATAATTGTTTTGTCAAAATGTCTGTTAGTCTGTGCGTTACCAAATTTTTGTGGACGAGCTAGATCAAAGACTAGTGTGAATATCGAAACCAAATTTCACACGTAGTTTTGGTCCATTGAGATTAAGAGCTGATTAGATTTTGGTGCATATCGACCCAAAATTAAGAGGGGTGGAGGTGGGGGGGGGGTGTAAAAATAAAAATCTAGGCCATTTGAGCAAACTCAACCAAATGTTTTATACACATCAGTGGGACCCCAGAAGTCTAAAAATGCGAAAACTAACCCCCTCCCCTACACGATTATAAATAATTTTATTAAATATTAAATATAAGTGACGGGCCAGGTTGTATGGTAAAGTCAAGTGGATGGCCACATCAGAATACGTCAGCTTATTATTGTACAGAATAAAAAAAAGGAAAATCTGGAAAGCAGATGTAATTGAATGTTGATATGTTTTGGGACATTTGCTTAAAAAGTCACTTTTGAGTATTCCGATCATGTCTTGGAAAATGCTGGATATCTTCAAATTTAAAAGTATTAGCAAAAAAGTAGCCCGAATAAAACTTCAAGTCAACAATTTTTTTAGGAAATGAGACAAGAATAAAGATTCTAGGATGAAGGGTTTATATTTTATGAAGGAAAATTTGCTATTATTACGCAAAAATTGATATGTTTCGACACAGGATAACGCAAAAATGGGAGAGGTCATGTATCAAAAAAAATAAGAGACACTTTAGGTCAGTGGTGCCAACCCTTTAATGTCCCCGGGCCGGATTCAACATGACGATAGGATCTCGCGGGCCCTATTCTTTATAATTGTATATCTTAGCGGCACCTATAAATAAAAAAACGCAACATTTTCAATGAATTCATAAATATTTTTATGCTGATTCATTTTTTTTCAAAATATTTGTAAATTTAATGAAAATATTACGTTTTTAATTTAATGGTGCGGCTAAAATATACTATCCTTTTTATTAGGATATTATTAAGATATCTAGTTGTTTTTTAATCAACTTGTAATTTGAATACATTTAAAAGATTGCTGATACCTGAATTAAACGAAATCATAAATTTGGGTTAACATTAAAAAAAAATTGGAGTAATTTTTGGAGACGGACTGATAAGTGAATTAAGTGGATATTGATGAGGCAGTCCAAAAGAAGAAGAAGATAATTTACACTATCTTTTTATTCATAAAACCAACGTATTTTTGGAATAAAAATATTAACATTATTCAACAGATCGCTTCTGACAATAACTATCCAGTTTGCATAATCAGGTCTATAGTCCGACGAACGTTATACAAATACAATAACTTGCAAACCGATACAGAAAAAGAACCCAAATTTTACGTCAGTGTTCCGTTTTACCAGGACTTAGTGACCAATTAAAAAAATTACTCTCGGTGGGCTCTGTCGGTGTCGCGTTGAAGCCAACAAATTCGTTAGCATCTTTGTTTAACCACAAAGATAGACTAGATGCGAAAACGCGGACTGGCACTGTCTACATGATTGAGTGCTTGGGGGACGGTGTACTGGCGTGCAATGGAATATATATCGGCCAAACAAAACGCCACACTGGTGAGAGATTACGTGAACATGAGCTTTCGGTTTCAAAAACTATTAAAAACAACACGGCTTTAGCAATTCATGCCCAGGAAAAAAAGCATAATTTTAACTTTAACAATTGTAACATTATATTCCAAGAGAATAATTATTTTAAAAGAAAAATCCTGGAAATGATAGCTATAAAAAATCTCTTGCCACGTGCCGTAAATTACAGAACGGACATAATAGACCTGAGTATTTGTTGGGACGGCATAATTGCTGATCTAAAACTTGTATAATTAAAATATAACAATGTAAATAGATAATATGTAAATAATTGTAAATAGTAAATTCGTAATTTTATTTTAAACACTTGACAAACCTTTTTAAGATTTATGAGGGGAGAAAAAAAAAAATAATGAAATAAGATAAATAAATGAATGATTTATAAAAAGTTTGTATAAATATATGTAAAGTATAATTTAAAGTAAAATACATATTGTGGTACTATATAAATAAATAATTATGCGCACAACTGCTTTGCGCAGGGTTTATCTGAGAGGGGATTGTGGCTAATGATATGCACTTATATTAAAAAAAAAAAATATTTCCAAATCATTATTACATTATAATTCTGCTGAGAATGAAATACAAGATATTATTGTTACTGCCACTGAAAGAGGAGACAGAGGGGAATGCCGCATTGGATTTCCTTCACTGACTTTTCAAAGTGAGTAGAATATTATTGATTAAAAAATTGTATTCCATATAATTATATATTAATTGTATTTATATAAAAAAATAATTTGTAATGATCTTGATTGTAATGATGGCCAAATCCCATTTTAATTAATTACAGACCCTGAAGAAGGAGGGAATAGCCTCCGAAACGTCGGTTTTATGAATAAAAAGATAGTGTAAATTATCTTCTTCTTTTTTTGGAGTGCCTCATCAATATCCACTTAATTAAAAAAAGACAAAATCGGTACTCACGATTTATTAATGTGAATTCTGATGTTGATTTTCAGAAACTAATTTTTGAATATTTGGTTCAAGTTGGGTAACGTTTCATCTTAATCTGAAATGAAGGGGATCATCTGAAAGCCGAGCGCAAGACGCTGGTTTGGCTCTTTTTAAAGTAGAAAATGTTTGTTCACAAATATATGTACTTGCAAACGCCGTCGTCATTTTCATTCCAAATTTCCTCAAATTAGGATAAGAGTCTAACGCTGCATAAAAATCTGGTAAAGATTTCTAGCGAAAAAGATCTTGTAATGGCGTTTGGCATTGTAATTCTATTAATTCTAGTTGTAAATCATCAGGCACAGGTCATCAAAAATTTCGAATACTTCCCTAAATAACATAAATCTCCACCCGTAGTAGTCGTTTTAATACTTTTCATTGGAGCAAGTTCTTCCGTTATTTCAAAACTGTTATTTATACCACTGATGAATACTAGCAATTGCGCAGTATCAGTCACGTCTGTAGATTCATCTGTGGCAATGGAAAACATTTCAAAGTGACCTGCTTTTGATTTTAATTGCTCCATAACATCACTTCCTAAATCTTCTACTCTTCGTGTCGTTGTTATACGTGATAAACTCACAGATTCAAATACACTTTTCTTTTCCGGGCACAATTCTTCCACTGCCGCTATTATGCACTTTTTAACAAGTTCACCATGAAAAAATGGATGAACTCCCTTGCCTATAATATGACTTACTCGATAGCTAGCTCGCACAATAGATTCATTAACATTTTTTGTTTTGTTAGTCCGCCAATTTCACCTCGTAATTTAGCAATTTTTTGTTCGCGGCACACACCGACGTATTGGTTATATGTCTGTTTATGTTTGGTATCGTCATGTCGCCTAAACACAGAAACACTTTCCTTGCGAATAAGACACAAGCACTTCTCCCATTGCGCGACAAAAAGTACATGTTTGTCCATTTCTCTTGGAAAACGCGGCACTCAGAATCAATTTTACGTTTTTTATTTCCCATTGAAATTATTTGGGGTAAAAAAATTCTACGTCCTCAACTTTAGGGCCTAACAGTAGACTGAAAAATATTTCAATAGACTTAAGTTTTTACTCCATGCAAATGTCAAATACTGATGTTGCACACTTATTTAAAAACTTAGGTTAGAACTAAATTAAACAAAACAGATGACTGCACTGGCAGTTCGCTTTACATTAGTCTAGAAGAGTGGTGATGAATTTTAATAATAAATATATAGGAAATGATTAAGATGATGAATTATTTTATTATGTTTGGCTCGAAGGATTAGTTGGAAGGAAATTCGCCGGGCTTGGATGGGAGATAATCTTCAGAGATTAGAATCTCTCTTGGCGGGGTTAAAGCCAGAAAAATGCTATTTTAAAATAATAATTTGCACTAGGCAGTTGAAACATGCTTTAAATAAAATAATAGCACAAGGCCCGCGTTTATTGCTTCTTTATTACAGAATGTGTATACTTCTTCGCTTCATAACATAGACACAAACCGTCTCTTTAGCAAATCGTTCCCAGGCAATCAATCACCTCGGGGAGCTGTCTCATTCAGTGAGTTTCAACAGCTGACAACTCACAAATGACAACTGACAACTACCAAATGACAACTGAACTCGCTTCGAGGAGCGAGCTGCTTTTATAACCCTGGCTCTAATTAGCAATTGACCTGATTGGTTAATTATTCGCGCCTTTTAGTGACGTATGCATAAATTGCTTTCTTCTCAATATAAGAGGGGCGTGTCCCTGCTGCTCACCTGTCATTTTATCGAAGGATTCTGACCGGCAAACAGCAAGCAAACGCCTTTCTCAAGGCGAAAATGAATCTTTATTTTCAAAAAGCATTTTACATTGAAAGGAGCGGAGAATAAAATCCCACAAATATATATTTTTTAATATATTATTAAATAATATATTAAATAATAATTATTTAATTTATCGATAAGTAAATATTTTAAAATAAAATTTCTGTACTTGTCTAATTTGTCCTCGAATTTAAATAAACGTCAAATTACCCGACAACAAGACCGCATTGCAGCGCAATTTGAACTATATTTTTACAAGAATGTCAGTGACACTAAAAATATTGATGTACATAAAAAAATGTAGAAATTTTTGATTTTAATTATCAATATGATTTATAATTTTTTTATATATTTTACAAAAAATACATATTTAGTGTCAACTCGCTCGCGGGCCGGATTGAGCCTCTTCGCGGGCCGTAGGTTGTGGGCACCGCTGCTTTAGTGGATATTGTTAAATGGAGAAATTTGTTGAAGTATCAGATTATTGTGTATCATTTATAATCCTCCAAAATATAGGTAGGTACTTACTTTCAAAATGTCTTCGCTTATTCTCTCTAGATTCATTAATAATAATGTAGTGAATTGATGAAAGTTACCAAAACACAACTCTCCTTCGTTAATCTATATGGATTGTGTCTTTTTGGGAGAGAAACTCTTGCGATGGCTTTAAGTCCTCCAGATAGATTTCATTGTTAGATTTCAACTCATTAGGGGAATTAAGCTACTATTTATTTTAGAGATTCAAAAGGATTTAACTTATTTAAAATGAAAGGTAAAATATTAGACGATTAAGAAATATAATATTTCTTAGTAAGAAAATTAATCAATATAATTTACAGATTTTATATCAATTTCATGGCCTTCTCGAAACGTATATTAAATTCAAAGATGATTACGTTGAAAAACGAAACGTTTCCTTCCACAGTATCTTAACTGAAGGAGTGAAGTTTATAATATAAATTCTCATCAAGTAAAAATTCAAAAGAATAAAATGCTAAAATGTAGCATGTTAGTAGATTTTGGAGCATAAAGGGTGAAATCGAAAAGCTATAAGTTTCCCTTCTTCAGCATCTAAAATGAAGCAGTGATATTTGTGAGCTAAAGTAACTAATAGTGAAAATTCAACGACACTAGAATGCTAAAATTTGGCATAGTTTAATAACTTGATTCACTAATAAAGTAGGAAATCGAAAAAGATCTTCATCAGCCTTTAAAATAAATAAAGGCGTGAATCTTGAAGATTAAATTCCCATCAAACTTACAAAAGAATGTGTAATCTCGACAAAACACACATGTGAAAAAGCCAAGTTCGATTAATAAAAACTGTTTAGCAAAAAAGTAGTGCGATCTAATGTGCAGCCAAGTTCAACATCATCAATTTATTTATTAAATGGGTCGAGAATATAGTAACTTCAATTAAAAAGCATATTTTTCATTTTACATGTCCCTCTATATTACTTTACCATACAGGGAGGGTATGGTCAAGTATTGTAATCGTGCATGAAAAAAGTGGTTTTTTCCTTCTTCTTTTCGAAATATCTCAAAAACGATGGCTAGGTCTGGACCTCGACAAATTTCATCTTAATTGATCTTTTCTTAATTAAAGTAATTATTTATAGATAAAAATCTCAATAAAAAAGTTTGTTTACATTTTTTTTCAATTATCTTTTATTTTTAATTGGTTTTTTAATTTTAAAACCCACTAATAAGTTATAGCAAATATTATATATATATATATATTAAAATTGATGATTGAGAGGGAAAGTTGGTTTTTTATTTCGTAAATTTTTCCTCTTACTACAAACACGGACTAAAAACATTATCGCAAGCACGAGAAGATCAAGAACAGTCGATGGTGGGGATGTAATCTTCGAAGTCGAAGCTCAAATAAAATGTATACGCTAATGCATGTGAAATAATTGGTTCAATAAATTTATTATTATTATTATTATTGAGAGGGAAAGTAGGAGACCAATCGACTTGATTGGGGAATAATGGAATTGAAATAATTATCGGAAAAGAGGTTTTTTTATCTAATTAGATTTTTCCTCTTATTAAAAACAAGGACTAAAGATGAATAAGGACACTCGATGGTGGAGAAGTTATCTCCGGAATCGAAGCTAAAGATACAAGGTATACATTAATTAATGTAAAATAATTGGTTTAATAAAATTATAAAAAAAATAAAAAAAAATTGATGATTGATTGGGGGAGGATTATGGAAATAAATATTATCGGAAAAGAGGTTTTTTTATTTAAATAGATTTTTACTCTTATTAAAAACAAGGACTAAAAAGATGATCAAGGACAGTCGATGGTGGAGAAGTAATCTCCGAAGTCGAAGCTCAAATACAATGTATACATTAATGTAAAATAATTGGTTCAATATTAAAATTGACGGAGGAACAAATGGAATTGGAATAATTATCAGAAAAGAGGTTTTTTTATTTAATTAGTTTTTTCCTCTTATTAAAAACAAGGACTAAAAAGATGATCAAGGACAGTCGATGGTGGAGAAGTAATCTCCGGAGTCGAAGCTCAAAAACAATGTATACATTAATTCATGTAAAATAATTGGTTTAATAAAATTTAAAAAAAAATAATAATAAATAAAAAAATATATATTAAAATTAAACAATTTAATTGATTATAAATTCGAGTATTAAATCCCACAAAGAGTTAATAAGAAATATGATTATATATTAGAATTTGCCAATTTAATTGATTATTATAAAACTCGATAAATTTTTATTTAATTAAAAAAAATAATTATACGGAATTTATTTATATACCTATATATACATAATCTGTGGGCCACTAGAAAATTAGAAATGCAAAAACTGGGGGTGGGGGTGGGTGGTCCAGGAGGTGGGGTGCAGGGTTGGTGGAGTGGGTGCGGTATGTGGCGGGGTTCCAGGGGTTCCAGGGGCGTAGCGGGGCTGTATTGGGGGGGGTCCGGGGGATGGGGTGCCGGGGTGGTGTGCAGTGACGGGGTGGTTTTTATCAGAATTTTAAATTAAAAATAATATTAATATATAACTTTTAACTGAAGCAAAAAGTTGTCGAGCATCGCTCGGTGGCTCCAGGTACATTATTATTATTCCAGGTCATGTTATGCTCGATCCGATTCGGAGACCCTGCCAGGCGGGGAGTTTGACTGGGGCGCTAGTTACTAACTTCAACAAATGTAATAAAACTTTTATTTCCTGGAAACATCACACAATCTACCCTTAATTTTAATTTACATGTTTCACAATAAACCAACACCCCATTCTTAGTTTATATAGTATTTGTTGACAGTATAAAAGTATATACGTAATGTAATTATGGACAAGTTGGTGATGTGTGTGTATGTTTGTGGTGGGGTCAGTTTTGGCCGCAGCCTTTCTATGACGACTAACAATTGCCCCTACTGATGGTGGCGGCGCTGCTGGGCCGAAGAGGCTCCGCCCCCCGGGCCTTCTTCCACCCTGCGACTGGACCAGCAGCCCCCCGACCCCGACCCCGATGAAGCCTGAGAAAACGGAAGGGATCCAAGGAAGGCCAGTTGTTCATCAATCAATCACGCATGCTTTCTTTCATTTCTCTATTTATTTTCTTATCCTATATATACCGGGTTAGTTTTTTATCTTGAGACAGTCTTATAACTCAAAAATAGTTTCAAATAAAAGTTTATATATATCAGGGGGAAACTAAACTACGCTATTGTTTGTTGACCTAGAACAAGCTTTCAATGGTATTTTAAGGTCAACCTATATGTTTCTGTACATATTCTGAATTTACAAAAAAACTGAACAACTTTTATTAGAACTATTTTTTATACGACATAAATAAAAAAATTAAATCAATTAGATCTCAAAAAAAATCCTAATAATTATTTCGTCTTAATTATCAAATAATAATAATCAAATATTTAATTATTAAATAAATAATTTAATAATAATTAATAATTTAATCATCATTATTTGAAAATTAAGTTAAATAATTCTTAAAAATAATTATTAAGATTTTTTTGAGATCTAATTTATTCATGTATTTTGTTTATTTGATGTCGTATTAAAAAATAGTTCTCATAAAAGTTGTTCAGTTTTTCTTTTAGATTAAGGAGACGTAACGAAAAATATAGAGTTCCATTTAAAAAACTGAAGTTGACCTTGAAATACCCTTGAAAGCTTGTTCTACGTAGACTAATAATAGAGTAGTTTAGTTTCCCCTTGATATAAATAAACTTTTATTTGAAACTTTTTCAATATAATACACTGTTTTTGAGTTATAAGACTGTCTCAAGATAAAAAACTCACCCGGTATATGTGTATTTATAATTATTGTTCAATTGCTTGAGGCTTGGATTTGAAGTCATTTTGATAGATATTTTGGGCTGCTAAAATTCTTATCAAATATATTTTTACTTTACAGGGTATGGTCAAGTATTGTAATTGTGCATGAAAAAAGTGGTTTTTTGATTCTTTTTTTTCGAAATATCTCAAAAACGGTTGAAACTATTTGGATTTAAAAAAATTGGGCGAAACCATGGCATTTTCGGTCTACAAAAAAGCTCTAATAAGTGAACATCGAAAAATTTCATTTTTCGAGATAATAACTTTTTTGACAAAATGTCTGTTAGTTAGTCTATTAGTCTGTTATTCTGTTAGTTTGTCAGCCTATGCGTTACCAAATTTTGTGGATGAGCTAGCTCAAAAACTAGTGTGAATATCAAAACCAAATTCGCACGTAGTTTTGGGGCATTGAGATTAAGAGCTGATTAGATTTCGGTGCATATCGACTCAAACTTAAGGGGGTAGAGGGGGGTGGGTTAAAATTTAAAATTATAATATTTTCAAACTAAAAAAACAAGAAAAATGAAATATACTTACTATAAAATAAACCTATAATAACGAAAATTGTTTTTTTTTGGCGCCAAAATTACGAGGAAGAGGGGAGGGGTCAAATAATAAAAATCTAGGCCATTTGAGCAAACTCAACCAAATTTTGTATACATATTCAGTGGACCCCCAGAACACTAAAAATACAAAAACAAACCGACGAAAATAAGGGGGGCGGGGGTCAAAAATGAAAATCTAGGCCCTTGGACCAAACTCAAACAAATTTTATATACATAATGAGTGGGCTACCAGAAAACTAAAAATGCAAAAACTAACCGCCCAAAATGAGAGGGGGGGGGGGGTTGTAGGTTAAACGGGATCTTGTCATACCTTGTCTATTCGATTATGATGTTATTAAATCAAAAAAACAATTGAAGGAGACAATAAAAGAGTGTGTCTTCTGCTGGAATTATAAATTTTATTTATTTATAACGAGACTATAGTTTCGAGGGCTTTGCCCACTTCATCAGTCTATTACATTCATAAATTAATTCCTGTGAATCCATTGTAATAGACTGATGAAGAGGGCAAAGCCCTCGAAACTATAGTCTCGTTATAAATAAATAAAATTTATAATTCCAGCAGAAACACACTCTTTTATTGTCTCCTTCAATATATAAAAATTCTGCTACTCTCGGCAAAAACTTTCAATTTAATCAAAAAAACAATTTTCAAATACATTTATCTAGGTAGTTATTCTTTTTTGTGAAATCTGCAATAGCACAGCAGGTACGATAATATTAAATCAAAATCAATATCAGATTTAAATATTTATCATTTAAAATTATTAATTCAGCGAAACTGCAAACTGCCCACCAAGTCTTGAAAAAGTTTCACTTTTTCTTCCATATGACTCATTTTGAAAAGGCTTTCATTTTATTTCCTCAATTTAATCATTAGTTGTTGCTTTAATAAATTGAATTTTAAATCATGTATTTTCATTCAAATGATCTTAATAAATTATTATCATCCTGTGACATGTTACCGCCGCAACACATTCTATGCAACCAGTACAACCCACTATAAGTGGAAGTTATAATAAATTACACCTGAATTGCATATGTATTATGATTAATAAGGCAACTTGAGGGCGTGCTCCTGCGTTAATATCGGTTATCTAAAATCGATATTGGCAGCCGTTACTTTATTAATCTGATTGTGGAGATTGGATTCGGATATTATAGCAAGGAAGGTTTTTTTATGGTTTAAATTTTTGTTCAAACCCCTCCGTTCTAATAAAATAATAGGTGAAGTAAAAAGTTCTGAGGCTTTTTTCTCTTTATTTCGACGATAAAATTAACCAAGTTAGGATTTTCCGATTTAGATCAAATATGCGCCGTTTTGTTCTTTTTGTCCTTTTTGAAGGCAATCTCAAAAATCCGTGGTTGAAGAAGTCCTCGTTCCTATTGGTGAAAAACTTGACCAGCTCATTTTCACAAGCCTATCTTGAGACCAATTATGTACCATCAAGAAAATTTTGCAATTCTTAAAAAGGTGATAATCGCTTGGTCGCCAGGTCTGGGCTATACGGTGGGTGCGATATAACCTCCCATCCAAGCTCTCGGAGCTTCTGTGTGCGGCCTGGCGTCCACTTGATGGAACACAACACTGTTCCTATTGGCCAATTCTGGCCGCTTCTTGTCGATCGCCTGCTTTAATCTGATCAATTTTGACAGTATAGGTCCGAATTGAGTGATTGGCCCGATGGGAGCACCTCATAGTGGATGATTCCCTTCCAATCCCACCAAACACACAGTAAAACCATCTTGGACGTTCATCCGGGCTTGGCGATCGTTTGGACCGACTCACCGCACTTGGACCACGATATTTTTTGCCTGTTGTTCTCATATGTGACCCATTTTTCATCCCCATCGCCACCCCCATAGATTCAGCAAAAAATCTCAGGCATCAATTCGGTCCAAAATTTTCTTTTGCCTCAATTCTTGTGCCATCCATACATCGAGCTCCTTCTTGAGACCAGCCTTATGCAAATGGTTACAAACAGTTTTCTGGCTAATCTTCAGTTCCTGGGCAATGGAATAAGTGCCCGCATGCTCGCATGCCGGTCCGACTCGACAATTTCCATGATTTTATCGACATTTTCGACGATTGGCCTACCAGAGCGCGTCTCATCTTCGACGTCCATATTACCAGAACGGAATCGTTGGAACCGCCGCTTTGCTGTTCCCTTCGATACTGTATAAACAGAACACATTTTTTTGGCCGCCTGCTCCTCTTTATCCTTTTGGTCGTAGTGGTACTGAAGAATGTATCGAATTTTCTCTTTTTTTACCTCCATTTTGGAACTAGCTTCCTGTAACAAGAATCAAATTTATCTATTTCCAATCTAGTCCAAGAGCTGGTGACACATTTTTGAGTACGGATTTGATCCAACTAGAAATAATGCGTAATAGTACCGTCTATGATAGTTGTACAAGGAATGGCCAGTCTGGCTGGTCTAAGCAGGTGGACCAGGTACTGCGCATGGTGTGAGTGCGGTAAAAAATACATATGTGTTAGAAAATATTTTTGACCCACAATGAAATTATAAAAATTATAATTTATAGTCAATTATAAACATAATATATTTCACTCCAGACCATTTGAGTGGTGGGACGTGGAACCAGACCACCCAAAGTGTAGCATCATGCTATTTTTTTGAATATTGTAAAAAAATCATTCTAGTACAAGGAGGCAAGGAATTGGGGTTTTCTAGAACAATCATAATTAATTCATCTCCTGGACTAAAATTTGTCAGGACTTGTCTTTTAGATCTTTGCACGTTCTTAAATGTTAATAGATAATGGATAGTCAGGGATTATTATATCCGTGACCATTTTAAAAAATAAATTATCATTCCTCATATCCTTCTTTAATCCCATTTGATTTAAACCATGGCTGTCCAACGCGTGACTCAATATAAAGTCATAAAGTTCCTTCATTGAGATTTATATGTAGATACTGGAATACACACAACAATTTGGCCTGGTAATTTTTTTCTCTAAAATAAGAAATCTGAAAATCTACTGTGAAATAAAAGTGCTAATTTTAAATTTTGAATCTGGAACTAGATTTCAAGATTTCCGAAAAAAAATCACTATTTTGGTCTATTTTCGACTCAATTTTCATTAGAAATAAATTTTCTACTTGCAAACTTTCTGATTGAATGTACTAGAACAACAATTAGATACCGATCTGAAAGAAAAATTTAATATTGGCTCTTTATTATAATTTTATATTAATTATCTAGTCAGGAAAAAATATAAACAAATACTAATACATAATATCAATTTTTGTAAGTATGTAGGTTTGTAATTACATATACAAGAAGCTACTTTCAAGTAGAAAATTTACGAAAAGTAAAATTAAAAGCTCACTATGAGCTAAAAAAATAATAAGGTTCTTATTTCTACATTATTAACTATCTTTTTTGAATATCAAATATCAATAGAATTATAATATTTTATCCGCGGTCCGAGACAATTTTTACTTTACCATACAGGGTATGGTCAAGTATTGTAATCAAGCATGAAAAAAGTGTTTTTTTCCTTATTTTTTTCGAAATATCTCAAAAACGGCTGAAACTATTTTGATTAAAACCATGGCATTTCACTCTACAAAAAAGCCCTACTAAGTAAACATCGAAAAATTAAATTTTTCGAGATAATAATTGTTTTGTCAAAATATCTGTTAGTTTGTCTGGTTGTCTGTTAGTTAGTCTGTGCGTTACCAAATTTTGTGGACGAGCTAGCTCAAAAACTAGTGTGAATATTAAAACCCAATTTCACACGTAGTTTTGGTCCATTGAGATTAAGAGCTGATTAGATTTTGGTGCATATCAAGGCAAAATTAAGGGGTGTGGAGGGGGGGTTAAAAATTAAAAATCTAGGCCATTTGAGGAAACTCAACCAAATTTTGTATACATAATCAGTGAGACTCCAGAAGTCTAAAAATGCAAAAACTAACCGCCCAAAATAAGGGGGGGGTGTAGGGTCTAAAATGAAAATCTAGGCCCTTGTACCAAACTCAACCAAATTTTGTATACATAATCAGTAGGACACCAGAAGTATAAAAATGCAAAAACTAACCACCCCCTACATGATTATAAATAATTTTAGGGGCCATCAGGTTGTATGGTAAAGTCAAGTGAATGGCCACGTCAGAACACGTCAGCTTATTTTTTCTTCAAATGTGGCCCGTGTAAGCCACAAGGTTGGTTGGACACCCCTGAATTAGATGGTTTCAAAAATCTTACGAGATAATCTAATTTCATGACTTCATTTTTACAGTGAAGGATAGTTGTATGTTTTGAAATCGTTTCTTACGTATTCTCATCTGACGGACACCTTGTTAGCCAAGGGGCTTCACACTCTGGACCCCTGCCTCCTCCTCCCACCAACCCTATCCTCATCCCCACCCTGGGCAGGCACCCCTCTCCCTACCACTGAAGAAAGAGGGACGATCCTCCGAATCATCGGATTCTTTAATTTCTCTTAATTAAAATGACGTTATAAAAAATTCTTTCATTCGGAATTAGTGGTTTTCATTATCTTCGGGCAGGTTTTTCATCAATTTATTGAACCAGCGGCTTTATCTAGTTAATTAAATTTCCTAATTTTTATAAATAAATTTTATTAAACCAATTATTTTACATTAATTAATGTATACATTGTATTTTTTGCTTCGATTCCGGAGATAACTTCTCCACCATCGAGTGTCCTTATTCATCTTTAGTCCTTGTTTTTAATAAGAGGAAAAATCTAATTAGATAAAAAAACCTCTTTTCCGATAATTATTTCAATTCCATTATTCCCCAATCAAGTCGATTGGTAATTCAATCCCCATCCTTCCCCCATCCTCAAATTTCCTAATTTTAATATATAATACATATATTAATATTTGTAATGTATTAATTAGTGGGTTTTAAAATTAAAGAGCCAATTAATTAATAAAAATAATTTTTGACACACCCATCTGTGAATAATTACTTTAATTAAGAAAAAACCATTCAAATTAAAGTTACCCGAAGATGAGAATTTGACAGATTGAATTGTCAACTCAAAAATCCCCTAATCTGTGATTTTCATCGGAATTGAAATGAGCCGTTCTCTAGAAACCGATTTTACATAAATATATAGTAGGGGACACCGGGTCTTGGTTGACATACGGGGTTGGTTGTCGCAAGTCTCAGTTCACGATCGCTGTTGCTTCTTAGGGCCGGTTGTATGTCGGTTGGTAAGCTCTTTTTAATCGTTGACAAAGGGTAAATCCTTAGAATTCACCTCGGGGCACAAGAGCTTACCAACCAGACATACAACCGGCTCTTAGTGGTCTAAACTCAAACCACATTGCGATCACAATATTCTAAGTAGGGTGTATAGGTATAGGGTTTTTCATTAAAAACGACGCAATTTTGTTTTTTCAATTAAAAGACCTGTGGAATAGTTATGGAAATGATTTTTATTGCAAATGAAAGTAGAATCGATGCCATTATTTATGGAATACGACATCGTTCAAATGCCTGCCGCGGAAGAGCTGCCACGAGTGAATACGCTGGACCCAAATGTCCATGACTAGAGCATACAAATCGGCCCAAATTCCAGGAATTTCGCGTTCGATGTTGGCCTGCAGCTCTTCTAACGTTGCTGGCTTGTTGACATAGACCAGTGATTTAATGTGACCCCAAGGAAAAACGTCTAAAGGGGTTAAATCGCACTAACGAGGCGGCCATTCGCGAGCACCGTTGCGTGAGATACTCGCTCGCCGAATTTGGTCTTCAATAATTCGATTATGTCGTACGCTGTATGGCACGTTGCTCCGTCCAGTGGTAACCACATATCGTCCAAGTTCATAGCATCGAGCTGGTCAGCCCCAAATTCGCCACAAACTGGTCACACTGATGTTCAACGCCTGCGATCGGCGTGGAATCCACATCCTTGACTGCTCACGCACACTCTCACGAACGACAACGATATTTTCTTCACTACGAGCATTATGTCATCGCTCAGGCACTGAGACATTATGCAATGCATAAGTTGTTTCAAATTTTTTCACCAAACGTTCAATAGTCCGTCTTGTTGGACGGTTTCATCTACCGAAAATTGGCTTAAGCGATCGCAACGTAGTCCCGTGAAATTTGATAAAAAAGTTGAATTATTTGCAAACGGTGTTGAAGCGTGTATCTCTCCAAGATTAAATGGTATAGATTGATGTTTCAAAATCTCAAAGAATTGCGAAGCCAACTTTACTCCTATTCGAGAAATGTTAAAAACAAAATGCGTCGTCCCTATTTACAATAATTGCTCATCTAATAATATGATATAGGGAGAATTATCGACTTTATATGAATAATAAAATAATAAAATCGGCAACCTGTTTGAGAAAATCTACGTTTCTGGCTGGAAATATGTATGTATACTGCATGATAAATATGGCGGGTGAGTTTTTTATCTTGAGACAGTCTTATAACTCAAAATCAGTGCATTATATGAAAAAAGTTTCAAATAAAAGTTTATTTATATCAGGAGGGAAACTAAATTACGCTATTGTTTGTTGACCTAGAACAAGCTTTCAAGGGTATTTTGAGGTCAAGTTCAGTTTTTTAAATAGAAACCTATATGTTTCTGTACATATTCTGAATCCACAAAAAAAACTGAACAACTTTCATTGGAACTATTTTTTTATACGACATCAAATAAACAAAAATTTTAAATCAATTAGATCTCAAAAAAATTCTAATAATTATTTTTAACAATCATTCAACTTAATTATCAAATAATAATGATCAAATATTTAATTATTAAATAAATAATTTAATAATTAATAATTTAAAAATTTTGCGACACTGTTCTGAGACATTCCAGAGTGTATCGCAAGTCTTCTGGATGAATTCCAGTTCCAATTTCTTTTGTTTTTTAACAGATTTTCAACACGATAAAATGAAGCTTGTGAGGGTGTATTCCTATCAGGAAAACGCTCAGCATCCATTTTAATGGCAGCCCCTAACATTTCTTCCACATTCACCGCATAAATTAAGACCATTTCAATTCTTTCTTCAACAAAAAAATCCTCCATTTTTATTATGGTAATACAATATAAATACATCTACTGGATTGAAACGAGAAATAAACTTTTTTAAACTCAGGAATTTTAAGTAGTTCTATTAAGTAGAAAATAATCTCTTAAATCTGTGTATAATGAAGTTTTAACATTTATTTTCATTGTTGTGACTTTTCGATTTAATAATTATTTATTTAATAATTAAATATTTGATCATTATTAATTGATAATTAAGTTTAATAATTGTTAAAAATAATTATTAGGATTTTTTTGAGATCTAATTGATTAAATATTTTTTATTATTTGATGTCGTATAAAAAATAGTTCTTATAAAAGTTGTTCAGTTTTTGTTTTAGTACAGAAACATATAGGTTTCTATTTAAAAAACAGAACTTGACCTAGAAATACCCTTAAAAGCTTGTTCTAGGTCGACAAACAATAGCGTAGTTTAATTTCCTCCCTGATATAAATAAACTTTTATTTGAAACATTTTTTTCATATAATGCACTGTTTTTGAGTTATAAGACTGTCTCAAGAAAAAAAACTCACCCGGCATATATTTTAAATATTTTTTTTAGCTATGTTTAGAATTAGATTTATTTCACTTGGTAACTTTTGATATTTGTCAATCTTAATGTTTAATTTATTGAACCCTAAAAGGGTAATATTTTATTATTTTATTTTTTTCATATAGCAATCCTTTTTTTTATGATTCCAGGTTTGGAAAGGCAATCACGTGGAAACACGACTCATCTCTGTCCTCATCTTGTACCTAGCAAGCAGATTGCAACTTCACTCCAGAATCATGTATGAAATTTATGTGAGCGTCACCGAATATCCTTCATTCAATTTTATCACTAAATATCCATAAAATAAGCGTATCATTTAATTTTTCTTCGGCATTTTTAAATTTCTTATTATAAAAATAAATATCAAAAAAAAAAAAAAAAAAACTGTCAAAGAATTTAATATTAGATATCTTCTGATTAAATCTGACAAATTGATGTGAATATATTGTAAAAAAAAAATATTCCTTTTAAGAAATTTTTATCATTTTATTTGACAAAGAAAAGAAAAAAAATGTCATCTCTCCAAAGGGGGAAAAGTTATTTTTTATAATCTGAAATTTCCTTCATCAATTTTCTAGTCGATTCTCGAGTTTTTTGTACAAGACAAGCTTGAATGTGTAAATATCAAAATGTAAAATATGATGCCCAAATATTTTTAAGTTTATATTTAAGTAAGTAAATATCCATTTCGTGTTATGGAAAAATATTTATTAAATTATTGTAAGATTGTAAGTAGAATTTGATATCATTGTCATTGTAAGATGCATTATTGTTTTAAATACAGAAATATAATTTGGGGCCGTCCATAAAATACCTACCTAACAAGGAGGGAGGGGGCCATATATACATTTCAATACCAGGTGTATGCATATGAAATGAGCCTTTTGTATGAAAATAAAACACTTTTTTTTAAATAGGAAAGAAAAAAATATTTTATTCAAAGTACTCTCCATCACTTTCTACACATTTTGACCACATTTCTGGCAGTTGGTGGATCCCCTACCAAAAAAACTGCTGGTCTTTGGAAGAAAACCATTCATTGACCCATTTTTCGACTTCTTCCTAAGTTTTGAACTGCTGCCCATTAAGTGCGTGCCCCATCGACGAAAACAGGTGGTAGTCGGAAGGAGCCAGGTTTGGTGAATAAGCTTCTGCGTGCTACAGTTGAGTGCTTTCAGCGTATCGTGAACCGTTTTTGATTTATGTGAAGGAGCATTGTCATGAAGGAAAATCACTTTATGTTGCCTTTTTTTGATATTCTGGCAGTTTTTCCTGCAATGCAGGGTTCAAATCAATTAATTGTTGTTGATAGCGTTTAGCATTTACAGTTTCATCAGGTTTCAATAGCTCATGATAGACGACATCTTTCTGGTCCCATCGACATCGTTGAAACCATCTTTTGCATGTTGCTAATGATAGAGCATGAGTACCACAAGCTTCTTCAAGCATTCGTTGAGATTCTGCCGCGTTTTTCTTTAAATGATAACAAAAAATATAATACTGTTCGCATATCGTATGCTGTAGGCACAAAATTCGACATTTTTAACACGAAATTTTTTATGTTGTTATAGTGTAAATCAAATTTTCAACACTGAACTTTGTTGACATGATGCCAAAGCAATGAAAAAATAATAAGGTTATGGTTCGTTCAAAATAAAAATAACAAAGGCTTCATTTCATATGCATATACACCTGGTAAATGAAGACGGGGAGGAGGAGAACAGATCAAACATCATATGGATACATCAATTTCTTTTCGTTGGCCATGTTTATCTATTCTTGAGACGCCATAGATGGGAAACAGCAATATTTGAAATCAAAATATTTTGTTTTCTGAATGAAAAAACTTCGTCTTTGATTTTATATTTACTGCTTGTTTTTGTAGCTCAACTACAACTCAATTTATAACTAAAAACTTGATCATTTATATTTTATTTATAAAGTAAAGAAAATTTTTGAAAAATTTTTAGAAACTTTTTAAAATATAAAAATACTAGGTAGGTTTCACATAAATAAATAATTTAATTATTAATAAATTATTTATGTGCAACCTACCTAGTATTTTACACTGAAGTGCAAAAATATAGAACCACCAATAAAAACTTTATTAAATAGTAAATCATTTTTAATTTTTTTACAAGGAACCATACATTATTGGAATTATTGTTTATTGCAACTGTACTTGCCACTTGTTGTTGACTTAGCCCTTGATTAATTAGGCAAACAATTTGAATTGCTTGAACTTCAGAAATATCCATTTTGTATATTTTATCTTTCTATCAATGATGCTTAATTCTAAATTATTCATTTAATTGATATTTAAAATGGAATTTGATCTTTTATTAAAATTTTATTTAAATTAAAGTGATATTGAAAAAGTATGATAATTTGAAATTGTATCTTTTAATTTAATTTCACTTATTTTTTTTTTTATAAAATTCAAAAATTATCAACAATATTTATTGAATATGTTAGCTTAAGAGTTAATGGAACAAATTATATGAATATTTGTAAAAATTTTAAAAATAATTTGCTATTTAATAAAGTTTTTATTAGTGGGTCAATTTTTTGCACCGTAGTGTATATTTTAAATTTTAAAAAGTTTCTAAAAAAATTTTTCAAAATTTTTCTTTACTTTATTTAAAATGTTTCACCAAGAACTTACACCATTCTCCCTTAACAAAATTTTTATCTATGTTTATTATTGTTTTCGTTTTAGTATTTTTCCTTTAAATCGATTTATAATCGAGATAAAAGCAAGCCGTGAATTGAAAATCAAAGAAGAATCTGGTTTTTATTAAGGGCATAAAATATTTGATTTCACATATTGCTTTTTCATATCTATGGCGACTCGAAAATAGGTCGAAATGACCGTTTTGGCCGTTTTGACCAAAAATATCTCAAAACTCTGAGCTGTTGTAAAAAAATCGGAAAACGACATGAACCACCATCGAAGGGGGGGGGGGGTCAACCCGTCTCGAAATGTTGAGGTAAACATCAAAATTTTGCAGAATATAAATTAAACATTTAATAAAATTTTATAAAAATAATTCTCTGATAAAAAAGTAATCTAGGCATCAGGGAGGTCATGTCTCCTACTCCTAGGAGTATATTCATACTCCCATAACCCCTCAGTGGGTAGCTAACCCCCCGAAATTTTTTTCTGCCTACGGCCTTGATGAGAATCAGCATACAAACTCTACTCTCAGGGGTATCGTGATTTAATTCTAGCTAGGGGATTCATAAAAATGTGACTAGCTGTGGTAGGTCGAAATGCCTGGATTTAGCGTGACGTATTTTATGTACAACATATTTACAAAAAAAAGGTATCTATAGCATCATTAAAACTTCATTAAATATTAATAATATAATAAACACAGATAATAAATAATTCTTAATTATTATTCATATTATGTAAATGCTTTAATGCAGAGGATACCAAATTATGACATGACAAACCATTTAATTCTAAAAATTGAACTGTTTTTCCAAAATTAATGTGAGAAAAAATATTGCTTACGGATATATTAGGTTGTTTCAAAAGTTTTGTCCATTTTTATAAGTCTACTTTAAACTGTAATATCTCAGTGAATACTTATTCAATTTAATCGAAATGAGCGCCATTTGAATCGGTGAACTTTTGCCAACGTAACTCAAGTCTATTAATTCAGTCGGCATACAAATTGGGTGCTCGGGATTCGATGAAGTCGACGAAGGCCGTTTTTGACTGGTCCTGATTGGCGAAGGTTCTACCGGTGAGAAAGTTATCGAAGTGCTTGAAAAGATGGTAGTCGGTTGGTGAGAGGTCTAGGGAGTATGGTGGGTTAGGCAGAACTTCGACGCTCAAATGCCTGGCTAATTTTTCGGCCTATTTCGGCAGCGCTTTGGTTCAATTTGAATTCGTAGAGAAAAATTGGCCGGAAATCGCTTAACGACATCATATAGTAATAACCTAAAAAGAGCCAAAAAATTAAAATTTGGAAAAAAATGAACAGCATCAATGTATAGAGTACAAAATTCTCTATCGATCAGTATATACCACGACACAGTAGAATAAATATTTATTAAGATATGGAGCTACAAAAAACATGACATTAAATCGGACAAAACTTTTGAAACAACCTAATAAATGTAACCATTATTTTCCAGAAAGGTTAAATTATAATTTCCCAGAAGCTTGCTTTGCGCGTAGCACTCGATTCGCCGACTACTACTAACATCCCTTGGCAATTAAATTGGAGATATGCCAAACTACTTCATTCACCAATAAATTTTCCCCATGAATTTAAAGATCATGATCACAATTTTTTCTCATTATAAAAACATTTATTTTACACAAAAAACGCTTTCAAGAAATAGAGTTGGAATTCTGCACTAGTACTTTTGTTATATTCTGTTGGCTGCAAATAACTTTTTCATTTTTTTTTTCATTTATGAATAACTAATTAACTAGACTGTCAAATCTATTGAAAAATGTATCATTCGATTCATAAAAGTTGAATTATTGATCTGTATAAATTTGTATAGAAGTTATAGCCCTTTTAAAAGCTCGGTCCATTTACTTCCATGTTAAAAGGACAATTTTCAATAATTTATTTGTCGATAATGGGACAGACGATCAATTTCAAATTTCAATGATTCGATGGTAAAAATTTGAGAATTTTCTCATAAAAATGATAAACAGTCCCAAACCCCCTTAAAGTTTATATGAACAAATCTCATCCTATCTCGCATCGTTGTCCGTCTGTCAGTCAGTTGGTGTTTTTTTAAATATTAAATTTCTATCAGTAATGAAGCTGTTGCAGCTTTTATTTTTGTGATTAATTTAATAAAAGTTGAAATTTTATCAGAATCCCATATAATTAATTAACATATACTTATTTATTTAATACGAATAAAAAATACAATAAAACTACGACGTTTCGATCGACTTATTTTGCGATATATAATTCTAATTTTTGTTGCGGAATCCTGAATAATACTGCTATCGATCACAAGACAGAAAATAACTAGGAGTATTATACTTTTTGAGAAAAAAAATATTTTTCTCAGATTCATTTGTCAAAAAATTTTAATCAGCTAACTTTGAATCTTGATATCTTAAAAAAAACTGTGTTAAACAATAATGGCAAATTATCTAAAAAATTGAGGAATTTAATCAAGATTTCAAAATGGTATAAAACATTCCACTTTTTTAAAAAACAAAAAATAATATTTGCATTTTTATGCGAAAGAAACAAATTTCAAAACACAATTCGTAATTGGCTAAAGGGTAGAATTTAACATGAAAACTAATTTAATTTATTAAAATATTTTTATTCAATTAAAATAAATTTTCAAAATAATAATTGTTTTTATATTCAATATCTAATAATATTTCAAATTACAAATTAAGATTAAAATTATTTGATATTTGTTTTCATGTTAAATTCTACCCTTTAGCCAATTACGAATTGTGTTTTGAAATTTGTTTCTTTCGCATAAAAATGCAAATATTATTTTTTGTTTTTTAAAAAAGTGGAATGTTTTATACCATTTTGAAATCTTGATTAAATGCTTCAATTTTTTTGATAATTTGCCATTATTGTTTGACACAGTTTTTTTTTAAGATATCAAGAGTCAAAGTTAGCTGATTAAAATTTTTTGACACATGAATCTAAGAAAAATATTTTTTTTCTCAAAAAGTATAATACTCTTAGTTATTTTCTGTTTTGTGATCGATAGCAGTGTTATTCAGGATTCCGTAACAAAAATTAGAATTATAAAATATGAAAATTCGTAGCCACAGCATTCAAATATTTAGAGCAGGGTAGAGATTTTCACGGTTTTCAAAAAAATGCCCATAACTCAAAAACTAAGAGAGTTTTATTTAATTTTTTTTTTATTTTGGACAATCCTGAACTCACCTATCTCATGTTCACGTTTGATCCTTGACTTTTGGAACACCCTGTATTAATATTATTTTTAATTTAAAATTCTGATAAAATCTACCCCGTAACTGCAACACACCCCCCGCACCCAACTCCCTGGACCCCATCCCCATACCACCCCAGCTACGCCCCCGAACCCCGTCCCTTACCACCACCGCTATGCCTTTTTTTAATTAAATAACAATTTATCGAGGTTTATAATAATCAATTAAATTCTAATATATATAATATTTGTTATTAACTCTTTGTGGGATTTAAAACTCGAATTTATAATCATTAAATATGATTCAAAGTTAGTGTGTCCTTGATCATCTTTTAGTTCTTGTTTTTAATAAGAGGAAAAAACTAATTAAATAAAAAAACCTCTTTTCCGATAATTATTCCAATTCCATATTCTCCCGTATCAATCAATCGTTGAATTTATAATCAAATAAATAAATACATTTTATTGAACCAATTATTTTACATGCATTAGCGTATACATTTTATTTGAGCTTCGACTTCGGAGATTACATCCCCACCATCGACTGTTCTTGATCTTCTCGTGCTTGCGATAATGTTTTTAGTCCGTGTTTGTAGTAAGAGGAAAAATTTACGAAATAAAAAACCTCTTTGCCGTTATTTATAAAAGAAAGGAAAGAATCAGAGGAAAATGATGATGCTAAATTTATAATCAATTATTTACATTAATTAATGTATACATTGTATTTTTTGCTTCGATTCCGGAGATAACTTCTCCACCATCGAGTGTCCTTATTCATCTTTAGTCCTTGTTTTTAATAAGAGGAAAAATCTAATTAGATAAAAAAAACCTCTTTTCCGATAATTATTTCAATTCCATTATTCCCCAATCAAGTCGATTGGTTTGTTCCGTCAATCCATCCCCCCCACCTCAATTCCTAAATTTATAATCAATTAAATTGTTTAATTTTAATATATATTTGCTATAAAGTATTCGTGGGTTTTAAAATTAAAAAGCCAATTATTAAATAAAAGATAATTGAAAGAAATGTAAACAAACTTTTTTATTGACATTTTCATCTATAAATAATTACTTTAATTAAGAAAAGATCAATTAAGGTGAATTTTGATTAGGTCCAAACCTAGCCAGATCGCTTTCTCATCTTCAAAACTCGTTAATCAGAGTTGGTTTCATCAAAATCGGTAGGGCCATTTTCAAAATAGAAAAAATTACAAACAAATATATATATATATATATATATATATATATATATATATATATATATATATATATATATATATATATTTTTTGCTCGTTTAACAAGAGTAGATAGATAGATAGATATCAAATTATGTTGTTTTAGATAAAATTTGAACATTATCATGACTTTGATCTTGTATCTGTTAAATTAAATCTATTCTCAGAAAGGAAACCGCCTTACTCTCTCTATGCCATAGTAACACTTTAAGCTCTGTCACTGATGTAGCTCGAAGAGTAATACCCTCAGCATATTGCAAGTTTAATTTGCGGCCACCATTCAAAAGGCTTCATCCTATCTCTCAAAAGCTATTATTAAACAAATTAAAAAGCCATTACTCTAATTTCTAATTAGCAATAGCATCATTAGGTGCTTTAATTTTTTAATATGAAAAAACCATATTATTAAAAAATACTAATTCTGATCAAAAGTTTGACGACTTTTCTTCTGTTCTGCTTAATTTTAGGCCAATCTATGTATCTATATATATAAAATTAAGGTTTTGTCTGTACATTGCTCCAAATCACGCCAAATTTCGGTTGCACACGTTTTAAGCAAAGTTATGAACAAAAACACCATCAATAAAATTCCTGTATGTCTGTCTGTCTGTCTGTTTGTGTGGTTTCCGCGAAAAGTTTCTCACGATTCAAGTTAAAACGGCTGAAAGGATTATTATCAAATTTCCTATTTGGATCAAATTTTAAATCGATAAGAATTAAGCAGACATTGGGACCAAATTCAATTTCTACTTTAGGTACATGTATTCATTACAAAGTGTCTCATAGGGGGGGGGGGCAGAGGGGCTCTGATCCCCTCCTTGATTTTTTAAAATGTTTCAAGTGGAAAAAATATATATATATATACATATTAGAACTTTATTCAATAAACTTTAACTTATATATCTATATATACACTACGGAGCAAAAAAATAGATCCACGAATAAAAACGTGATTAAATAACAAATTATTTTAAAATTTTAACAAATACCCAATTAATTGTTCTATTAGCTCTTAAACTAACATATTCAATAAATATTGTTTATAATTTAACTAAAATTAAATTAAAAGATACAATTACAAATTATCATATTTTCTCAATTTCACTTAATTTAATAAAAGATCAAATTCCATTTGAAATATCTGTTGAAAGTATCGCTCCTTTTTGTTATGAGGGTTGTAATGCCTCAAGGAAGCTGTTATTTTACTTTATATTGTTAGAATTGTTTCGATAGGGGATGCTGGTTTGATTATCTAATTAATTGATGTTATGCATATATGATATCCTGTAAAGAAAAAATGGAGGGAAGTCAAGGTAGTTCTTTCTCTTCCAAAGCATATGAAATAAAAGATGAAACAATTTAACATTTATATATAAAATTTATTCAGAAATTAATAAAGGGAAGGTTTTGATATAAGGGAGTGTGGTGAATTGATTAAGAAATGTTTGAGGAAGGTACAGGCCATTTGTATAGTAGCCTGGTTCCCGTTCCGCGATGCCTTGCGTATAATTTGAATACGCCGTATGAGGGCTGGGGGCGCTGCTCAGGATGGAGCGCAAAAATGTCCTTTTCTGAAGCTGTTCAGAAAGAAAATGTTGGTTTCTTGCCGCCTGGTTGGTCAAGGTAATATATATGTTGTTGTTTGCCAAGCGAATCGGGCAAACAAAACATACGTTGGGCTACGAGTGGCTTAGTTAGGTTATTAATGAACCTTTAAGTGGTATTGCCGCATGGGGATTAGGGCAAAGATTTGTATATGTTTTTTGCTAGTCACCAAGCGAGCGGGCGCCAAAAATACATATACATTGCAGAACCTTCAGTGGAATTGCCGCAAGTGGTTTTGGGCGAGGGTTTGTATATGTTTTGTGCTTCGTCAATCGAGCGGACGGAAAAACATATACATTGAGGTAACCTTAAGGATAAAAGAGAGAAAATAATTAAAGATATGAACACGTATAGGATATGAATTTTAGCTATCAGAACATTTTTACCTTAAGGCTCGTACAAGCCTAGCGAATAGCACACATAGAGTAATTCTAAGAGAAGTTTACCCTTTGGCAGTTGAGAGTGTAAGAACGATTGGGCGCGTTAACCAGTGCTTCGAGAGCAAAAAAGTTGGTGGGGAGTGTAGTTGCAAAATGCCGACTATAGGGGTCCGAATGCGTTAATAAAGTGACTGATTTGACGATGGTGAAAAATTGTGGCAATTTTGAACAATATCAATAAAATGAATAATTTTGAATTAAGTAAGCATCATTGATAGAAAGATAAAATATACAAAATGGATATTTCTCAAGTTCAAGTGGTTCAAACTGTGTGGCTAATTAATCAAGGGCTAAGTCAACAACAAGTGCCAAGTACACTTGCAATATGCAATAATTTCAATAATGTATGATTATGATTACTTATAAAAAAAATTAAAAATGATTTACTATTTAATAAAGTTTTTGTTGGTGGGTCGATTTTTTTGCACTGTAGTGTATATAATGAAGTTTTAGTACTCCCTCAACCCCTCCCCGAGAAAATTTCTACGGATTACTAACAGAGTCAAAACAATATTATTGTAAAGTTTAAAAGTAATATGGAGTGTATTTCAAATCTAAGAAAAAATTGAAAACTTTTTAAGACGTATTTTAGTGATTTAGCAGTTTTAAAACTGGAAATCACAAAATCTAATCAGTTCTTTGTAATCAGATATTTGTAAATATGTACACATTTTGATTCTAGAATAAACTCCTCTGTTTAATATGTTTCACTATAAACCAACACCGCTTTCCCTAAATGTTATTTATATTTCTCTTCTGACTTTGTGTTTTCGGAGCCCTGATAGACAGACAAAAATAGTCCTTAACAGACATTCTAATCACGAATAAGCCACAAAAAAAATGAAAATTTTCATCTTCAGAGTGTATCTAGTATTTTGAAAATGTTAGTTTAATTAAGAATATTGAAATTGTGACATTATAGGCTTTTACTTCCATTTGAAAATATAGAAAAAGCAGAGTATAATGCACAACAAAAGAATAATTGGCATTTTGTTTCCCATTGAGAGAATACATCGTTAACAACTAAATAAAATTTTATCTTTGAGCCTTTGTAAAACAATATAGACTTTTTTATAATCCCTTTTTTTTTTTTTGCTCATTTGAAATCCGGAGGAGTGCCCCAGCCAATTTCGATTCGAGCGGGCGTGCACTGGCAGAATATTATATACCCTTTACAGAAAGAACCCCGAGGTAATTTTGACGCCTCAGTAACTTCGCACTGGAAATCAGTACATGGCTGAAATTGTTTTCCTCAATACTAAATTACTAAATTACATTATTTCGATTGGTTAAATCGTCTAGGCGACTGTGGGTCAGTGGTTAGAGAGTCGGGCCGCTGACCTGAAATACGCTGGTTCGAGACCGAGTCTCGGCAGATATTTGCAGTCGCCTCCTCTTGGAAAGCAATGGCAACCTACCAAGAGTATAATTGCCTATTAACCTCTCCAAATTAGCCGTTCGGAACCGGCGTTAAAAAGTAGGTCCCGTGTATCTGTGTAAAAACAGCTAAACACACTCAGCACAGGTATTTGTGGAGAGGAGCCAAAACGTCAGGGAGACCTAATATGGCAATTAAAGAAGAAGAAACCGTCCAAGTTACAAGAAGCCAAAGATAGGCTTTTTTATCACTCACTCAATCATCATAATTCTAGAGTACTTCTGCTGAACCTAGACTGAATTTTGGCATACTGGTAGAGTTTGGCATATTGAAAAAACGAAACATTCCCTTTTTCAGGGCTCGAAACAAAGGGGTGAAATTTATAGGCTAAATTAACATACGCGGTATAGTGAAAATATTATGATTCATCTGGAATGCTAAAACTTGCCATGTTGGTTAGAGTTTGGTGCATTAATAAAAAGTGAAATCGCAAAACCTAAACATTCCCTTCTTCAGTACATAAATACACATGTAACTTGGAAAAAGAAATGAAATCTCAACAAAAACACTTGTGTAAAAAAAAATACCGACTTCAAAAAAATTAAATGGAACAACTAAAATAATAAGAATTCAAAAATAAAATAAAATGCACAAGAAGGTATAAAATAATTATCTTATTTAGTTACAACTAAACGATGAAATTGTTACATGAAATCACTTTTTGAAGTCGGTGCAAAACATACGTTTCATGAATCGCACTCGACGGATCTTAGTACGTTTGGCGGGTAATGAAGATATCGCGTAAGCTCGCTTATATAGTTTGTTTGGCACCGACTTCAAAAAGTGATTTCATTTAACAATTTCATCGTTTAGTTCTAACTAAATTAGATAATTATTTTATACCTTTTGGTGAATTTTATTTTATTTTTGAGTTCTTATTATTTTGTTTGTTGCATTTAATTTTTTTGAAGTCGGTTTTTTTCTAAAAATTATTTTTATTTTTCTCTTTTAAGTGATGTTAAGAATAGTGACTTAATATAATACCTTGCATGCATCTCATAAGAGAAAGATTCGGGAGAAGGAATCAGAAATTGATAATAAAATTAAATTCAGAAATAGAGAAATTATGATGAACGTTTTAAGATTGTTTTTTTTTTTATATTTATATAAAAGTTTTTATTTATTATAATTTCGATTATTTGCACATAAGAATTAGAGATTTCCGTTATTTTGTCATTGATCATATTATCAGAACTTGGCCAAATTAATATGGTACCACCCCTAAGGTATCCCATTTCCAATAAAAAAAGAATCATTGAAATCGGACCACAAACAAAGAAGTTATGCGTAAACATACATAATAAAAATGGTCCAATACCAATGAAATTTATACGGGACCAATCGGCAACTATACTGAACCCACTGCGAAAAAATCATAGAAATCGGTCCACATGGCAAAGAGAAATTGACGAACAAACATCATCTGAACTTGAACAAATTAATATAGTACCACTCCTAAGGTATCCCCTTTACAATAAAAAAAGAATCTTCGAAATCGGACCATAAACAAAGAAGTTATTCGTAAACATACAAAACAAAAATAGTCCAATACCAATGAAAAAAAAACGCGACCAATCTCTGATTGAACCCAATGCAAAATAAGCTGACGTGTTCTGATGTGGCCATCCACTTGACTTTACCATACAACCTGTCCCCTCACTTATATTTAATATTTAATAAAATTATTTATAATCATGTAGGGGGGCTAGTTTTTGCATTTTTAGTCTCCTGGGACCCACTGATTATGTATACAAAATTTGGTTGAGTTTGCTAAATGGCCAAGATTTTCATTTTTTGAGCCCCCCTCCATTTCGGGCGGTTAATTTTTGCATTTTTAGACTTCTGGGGTCCCACTGATTGTGTATACAAAATTTGGTTGAGTTTGCTCAAATGGCCTAGATTTTTAATGTTTAACCCTCCCCTCCACCCCCCTTAATTTTGGGTCGATATGTACCAAAATCTAATCAGCTCTTAATCTCAATGGACCAAAACTACGTGTGAAATTTGGTTTCGATATTCACACTAGTTTTTGAGCTAGCTCGTCCACAAAATTGGTAACGCACAGACTACCTAAATAACTAACTAGCTAACTAACAGACATTTTGACAAAACAATTATTATCTCGAAAAATATAATTTTTTCGATGTTCACTTATTAGAGCTTTTTTGTAGACCGAAATGCCATGGTTTCGCTCAATTTTTTTAATCGAAATAGTTTCAGACATTTTTTAGATATTTTGAAAAAAAGAAGGAAAAAACCACTTTATTCATGCACGATTACAATACTTGACCATACCCTGTATGGTAAAGTAAAAAATTATTGAAATCGGTACACATGATAAAGAGAAATAAATGTTCAAACACAAAAAAAAAAAAAAAAAAAAAAACAGACATTCCGTTGAATTGATAATCTCCTCCTTTTTCAAAGTCGGCTTAAAAAGTTTTAAACACTGCTGTGGAGAGAGGAAGGAAGGATTTTATTTGTTTCCTTCATTGACCCCTTGAAAACCTGAAAAAGGAGGAAAGAATCCTCCGAAACGTCGGCTTGAAAGGAAAGTAGGAAGGATTCCAATAAATCACACCTTATTTAGAAATATGTTAATTTTTTCTTTCCTCACTACCACTGGGCTGTCTTCCATTCAAGGGCGGATCCAGGAATTTTTTTATGGGGGGGGTGGGGAGAATGTATATAAGGTGCCCGATGTATATAAGATCTACTTTTTATCTCGAAAGTGTGTCGCCGCGATCGAATTGTCCAAGCGGGGGGGGGGGGGGGGTGGGAGAGACGTCGACCCCCACACACATAGAACTTTATTTTCAATTTTAAAAAAAAATTTTACAAATTTCATATCTCATATTTTAAGTACATTAAAATAAAAAAAATTGTTATAAATTCCCTGTCGATTTGGCCGCCGTTTTTTGGCCTCTGCGTGCGACGCACGTGTTGCACTCTCGCCAGACACGGGCCTGTATGGGGGGCGATCGCCCCCCCCCCTTTGGATCCTCCTTGCTTCCATTACTTTCATTTAAAACTACTACCACTAGAGAAAATTTCGTGCAAATAACTTTTTTTTATTTTTCAAAATAAAAAAAAAATATGTATTTAGCTATTCAATATTTTTAATTAAACTATCGATTAAAATTAAAATTGTTAAATATACATTTTTATGCAGTCACACACTCCGTTGTTTGGTTTGATGTTCAGATTGATGATATACTTGTTTTTTTCACCATAATTGAATTTAAAATTAGATACATGAACTTTTCATCATAATATTTCATAATGGATGAATGTTCTAATTCTAAATCAATTAAAATTTAATTATAAATCCAAAATAAAAGAGTTAAGTTAATTTTAATTAATTATTAGCCCATGCGTAGGTACTTCTAATTAAAATAGAGCCTTTCGCTATGAGACGTTGATTTATTTTCGCGGTGCATTCATCTTTCATATAATACACTACGGTGCAAAAAATCCACCCACAAATAAAAACTTTATTAAATAGCAAATTATTTTTAAAAAATTTTCAAATATTCATATAATTTGTTCCATTAACTCTTAAATTAACATACTCGTATTCAATAAATATTGTTGATAATTTTTGAATTTTATAAAAAAATAAGTAAAATTAAATTAAAAGATACAATTACAAATTATCCTACTTTCTCAATATCACTTTAATTTAAATAGAGTTTTAATAAAAGATCAAATTCCATTTGAAATATCAATAAAATGAATAATTTTGAATTAAGCATCATTGATAGAAAGATCAAATATACAAAATGCATATTTCTCAAGTTCAAACAGTTCAAATTGTGTGCCTAATTAATCAAGGGCTAAGTCAACAACAACTGGCAATTACAATTTCAATAAGCAATAATTTTCATAATGTATGGTTCCTTATAAAAAAATAAAAAATGATTTACTATTTAATAAAGTTTTTATTGGTGGATCGATTTTTTTGCATTTCAGTGTAGATAGGAAGTGGCGGACTAAGGATTGGTATGTCAGGAGCACCTGCAGAGGAGAGAGGTGAAATCGGAATTGTGCCTCCTGGATTTAATATTATTTATTTAATTATTGTAAACGGTGTTCGGTACGTTTTATATTTCATAGAATTGATTACTTTTAACAATTCTCAGTGAGTAAATACATAAAACCTTTGTATTTCTTAAGGGAGTTGACCCCCTAAACCAGTGTTCCGCAAAGCGAGTGCCGCGGCCGTGGTTATTAGTTGGTGTGCCGCGGAAAAATGTCAAGTTTTGTGAAGATAATACACATAGCTGAGAGTTATGCGAGCAGCTTTATCAACAATTGCTCCAAATTTTGATCGCCTGGTTATTAAAGCAGGCACAGATTTCTCCTTACCTAAACATTTTTTCATATTATAAATAAAACCCGTGAATCTATTATTTATTATTAAAATGGACATGAAACAACTAAATTTTTCATATTATATTGATTTTAATAATAAATAAATATTAAATAAACATTGTTTTTTTCTTTGGTGTACCTCATCTAAGGGCCGGTTGTATGTCGCAAAGTAAATGCTTTTTACCACTAACAAACGGTAGATGGTAAATGGAGGCACTGGGATGGCCAATCAGATGATAGGCCCTTAAACAGGAGTGTCCAAGCTTTTAGCTACCCTGGGCCACATTGGAAGAATATGAGCTGTTTTGGGTCACACATAAAATACACTAACGCTAATAATAGCTGATGAGCAAAAAACGTAGAATATGTACTTAATATACTTAAGAAATTAAGCTTTGTTACTTTATAAATTTTTAATTATAAATTGTAAGAGACAAATCAGAAACATAAAATTTTAGTGAGAAGTTTGTTATTGTTTTTGGGACATAAATCCTTCGATATTTGGCACAAAAGAATTCTCAGTGAATTCTCAAAATGCTCATCAAATATTTTAAATCTAGATTCATTCTTTGTGTGCTTTATACTTGAAAATAGATGCTTGAATAAATGAAATTATTTAAGAATCACTTTATGAATATCTCATTACAAAATAACGTGTTAGATTCAAAAATTCATTATTTATGTCATAAATTAATAGCAAGTTAAAAATATTGTATTTTTTAGTAATATCACTGAGATTTTTAGTCGCAATCTCATTAAGTTTGTAAGTTTTCGATTTTTTGTCGGGCCACACTGATAGACATCTAGGGCCGCGGTTTCGGACAAGACTGCTTTAAAATTTCTTTCTAGTAGGTGTACCTTGAGGTGACTGTGGGTCACTGGCTAGAGTGTCGGGTCGCTGACTCGGAGATCACTGGTTCGAGACCGAGTCTCGGCAGATAGATATTTTCAGTCGCTCTTCTTGGAAAGTAATGGCAACCTACCAAGAGTATAATTACCTAGTCACCTCTCCAAATCAGTCGTTCGGAACCGGCGTTAAAAAGTAGGTCCCGTATATCTGTGTAAAATCAACTAAAACACACTCAGCACAGGTATATGTGGAGAGGCGCCGACACCCGTTTCGGGTATGGCACTCGAAGAAGAAGAAGGTGTACCTTGAACATAAGAAGTTTGCGGAACCCTGCCCTAAACAATTACAATCAATTTTTTTTATAAACTTTGGAAATTGATAAATATTTGTAAAAAAAAATCCTGGCAAAATTTCATGAAATTCTGAGCGCTACTTCCGGGGATAATCAATTTATAAATTAACACATATCCTTATGGGATATTACTATATTTCGACTTATTGTGATCGAATTATAAAAAAATTAAATTTAATGACAATGAAAATCCGTTGAAATTTTAGGTACTCTCTCTTTAAGTATTGACGGAACTGTAAAAAAAATTCAAAGGGATTAGTGCGCTAGATTGCTCGATAAAAATTAATAAAATCAAGAAAAATGTTTTTTTTTCAAAAACACCTCAAATTCACTGTTGAAACGTGGCAACATCGCATACTGTTAAAAGAGCACCATTTCATCAATTAATGTCATCTATCCATACTTTAAATTGAAATTTTGAAGCTTATATTTTTTAGTACTGTAATGTAGGTATCATAAATGTACTACCTTTGAGATATTTTATGGAATGTACTAGAAACTAAATTATCTTAACCCCTCATCAATTATTTAATAAATACAAAAATAAAATTAAAAAAATAAATAAAAAAAATTGAAGCGTGAGAATTCTAAAAAGATTAGATATCTTTTTTTTTTAATTTTTAAAGGATTATTTTTAAAGAGTCCCATACACATTCCAGAAATCCTCTGAGGAAAAAACTGTTTATGGCTGGACTGTGCATTGCGTCAGTCCAGGCCTCAAGAACCCCGATGAGAAAACATTAGCCGGAAATTTTTGAGTGTTAGTCTAGATTTATGAGTCGGAATCATGGGCGTACTCAGGGAGGGGGGAGCAAGAGGGTGCAGATGCCCCCACCCCCTTGGGGGGGGGGTCGAATAAAATATTATGTTACAACCCTGACTTCCGCCCTGGCCTCATTAAACTATGTTTAATGTACCGTATGTGTTTTTATATTTTAACACAAATGTATTAGTGTATTCTATTATACAGGGTGGGGCATAAAGATCTACCACAATATCAAGAAGTAAGAAAAAATTTAACTAGAAAAAAATTGCACATGTTTTTGAAAAGAACATTAAAATTTTTTTTAATGTGTTTTAAACATTATATCAGTCAAAAAAGGGGGGGGTGAATGAAAATTCTAGCCTTTTCGACCAAACTCAACCAAATTTTGTATACATATTCTGTGGACCCGCAGAAGGCTAGAAATGCAAAAACTAACCAAATTTTGTATACATAGTTTAGTCGAAAGGGCTAGAATTTTCATTTTTACCCCCCCCCCCTTTTTTCGCCTAATAAAATGTTTAAAACATATTTAAAAAAATTTAATTTATGTACTTTTCAAAAATATATTCAGTTTTTTCTGGCTAAATTTTTTCATTTTTTTATACCTCTTCAAAATATGGTAGAACTGTATGCTCCACCCTGTAAGTAGGTACTTATGAAAAAAATACTGCAAAAATTAAATATTTAAATAAAAATTTAATAATATAATTATTTGTCTCCAAGCTCCCCCCCCCCCGAAAATCGGCCTGCACAGTCCCCGAGTCTGTACAGTTATTAAGTTTTGTTTTTGAATTCTATTTAGACCACTTGAACAGCTTGTGGCTAGTCCTGAGCAGTTTTCTACCATCTGGAAAAAAATTAAGTGGGAGATAAATTTAATCTAATTTATCGCACGGAGAATTTACCACTGCTCGAAGCCCTTAAAAAACTTAGTAAATTGGATTGTATCTAACTTTCTGAGATTTGGCTTGTGATCCCGGCTTCTTTCCTTCTACTCTGTTTTTTTTTTTTTTTTTTTCATGATGGAGAGGCCATCCCACACAGGCCTTTAGGGGTACACCTTCTGGTATCATTAGAAAAAGACACTTAGGAAATCCCAAAGGCCCGCCCTGGACAGTTTTTTCTCAGAGAAATACCCAAGTGTGTATGGGCGGGGAGGGGAGGAGGCTGAAAATTTAATTTGAGATTTATAATTAATTAAATAAATTAAAATAAAACTATTCAGTTCTGACATGTTGATTAATTTATAAAGTTTCCAAATATAGTATAGGTATTACTTTGAAAATTGCGGAAGGGTCATTTCTCATGTGCCTTCTCGCATTCCTCTCATAAATTAACTCATGGAATATCTGAATATTTAAATGACGAATATTATACAGGTAAAAGAATTTCTTTTAAAAATATATATTCTATTTATACATTGTAGAATTACTAAAATATGAATAAAGGTAATAATGAATAATGTTCTTGTTGAAGTAGTTAGATTAAAGATCAAGCAAGTTCTTAGGGATTAGACCACCCATTGACAAATTAGAATATCAAATAAGATAATAACCATTGGCGTAGTTAGGGAATTTTCCTAGGGGGGGGGGGGCAGCCCCAGTGGTGGCGCCAGGGTTGAGCGAGGTGTGGCCACCGCCCAACCAAATGTTTGCAAAAAATCGCAGTTTTCCTTCATAAAATGAAAATTACTGATCCTAGGAACTTGATTCCTATATCATTCTGTATGAAATCTTATTGACTTGAACGTTTACTTGGATCACTTTTTTGATAAAACTCTTAGATTTATAGATATCCTGCATTTTTCATGACGCTTTTGAGGATTCGAATCATATCCTGTCCGGAAAATGTAGGATATCTATAAATCAAAGAGTTTTAACAAAAAATAGGTCCAAGGAAACGTTCAAGTTAACAAAATTTTCTAGAGAATGAGATAGAAATCAAGTTTCTAGAATGAGTGCTTTTCATTTTATGAAGAAAAAACTGAGATTTTTTGCAAAAAATTGCATTTTTCCAAAATTTCAACCTTTTTGCGACACGGGTTACCTTTATCCAATTAATATGAAACTTTGTTTGAATTGTAGCAAATTTAATCTAGTTTTAAAATGTATAGAGGCTTCTTTGTTGAAAACGTGCTCCTTCATGGTCAAAATGGGAAAAAATCGAAAAAAGTGCGAGTTTTAGGGATATTCAAAAGTGATCCTGGGGGCTGTTTTTTGAATCCACATTAAAAATCGAACTATTGGACCAATTTTGCATTTATTTTTTTTAATCGACGCGGAAATTTGTCCTCTTTAATTTACTATAGAACAATTATTTATGAAATATGAACTGTTTTTGAGTTATAAGCGAAAAACTGGCAAAAGTCCGAAAATTTCGTGGTTTTCGGCCGCCAAAAGCTGTCCCCCAGACTTTTGAGGTCGCAAACTTAAATTTGGCATACCCACACCATACCAAACGACCCTAAACAAAAATCTTTCCCACAATTATTATAAGCTGAACCACCCCCTCCCCCCCTTATTTACTGGGCTATATGTGAAGATAATTTTTTTTGAGATCTACATTTATCAATCTGAATTGATTTGTTTTTTATCAGGTATTTCAAAATATATTTTAAATCGCATTAAAGTATAATTTAAAAGATTTGATAGAAAAATATACATATATATATATTTTATTAATGACTATTTAATTAAATATGCTACTCTTTGAATAAGTGCATAACGGTGACATTATAGGTCACAACGTGTTGTAATTTTTTGTCGTGTTTGAAAATACAATGTAGCCTTTGAATTTTTACATTTTAAAATTAATCTCATAACATAAATAGTTATTGAGATATTGACTCGATTTTTCTAGGAGAGGCAAGGAGTTTTCTATGGGAGCAGTGCCCCATTGCCCCCCCCCCCCACCCCCACCCCTTATCTACGCGCATGATAATAACCAGGTATCTTTTCCTTTACATATGATATTCACTGTTTAAATGTTCATTTGTAGATAGATTTTTTACTATAAATTTTAAAATCAAAGTGCAAATACAAAAGATGTTCAGAATTAAAAACTGCATCACATTTATTGATTTGTTTCTCTGATAATAATATAAAAATATAGTAAAAAGCTAAAAAAAAAAAAACTAAAAATTAGACAAACATGATTTTAAGATATCACGAATTCCTCTGAAAATTTGGAACTACATATAATAACTTTATGTGAAGGTTAATTGAAAAAAAAATATATGAATGCTTGTAAGATTGCATTTTTTTTTTTTTTTTTAATTAAAACTTTAAAGGGAAATAACAAGGAAAATCTTCAAAAATCAAATTTTCTTCCGATTTCATCCTGGTTTTACTTCTTAAAAATACACTTAAATACAAAATGTTAAGTTTCTAGTCACGCTAGTTGCGGATAAATCGTAATGAAACAGGATACAAATATTTTTCTTTGTTTCATTCTTTTAAAGTTTGAATTAAAAAAATAATCAACTGGTGCTTTCACCACACGACTTTCACATTTTAATTTATTTAAAGCCATCGCGACATTACTAATTTACAACCACTTCCTTTATTTCGTTTTTTTTTTATTTTCTCGAAAACGGCTGTAACGATTTTTTTTTTTAATTTGTATTTATCAAGTGTCATGAGTTGTGTCAAATTTTTAATCCGATTGAATTAAAAGAAGGGGTTGTAAATTAGGAGTGTCGTAAAATAAATATTTTAATCATTCATTTCTCGTCTTCGGAAAGTCGCAGAGCCTTGAAATTTGAAACTTAAGCTATCTAGAGGCTACAAGAAGTATAACAAGATTTTGGCTAAAATAGAAAAACCAAAAGTTGATGTTTACATATGTATTACGATGTATACCTCCCTGCGTTTCGTAACCATAAGCCTTAGAGATACGAAATTCAAAAGTTAAGCTAGAAGAAGTACATCCAGCTTTTGGTTGAAATCGGAAGACCGGAAGTGGACATTTACATGAAAGATTATTAGTTTTTTTTTTCTCAAAAACGGCTCCAACGTTTTTTTTTTAATTAGTGTATTTATCAAGTGTCTTGCTGTATACTCTTTCTAGCCTATATCGAGCTGAAGTTTCGAATTTCGTAAGCTCTGAGACTCATGGTTGCGAAACGCAGGGGGGTAGATACATACGTACATACGCACTGACCAATGGATTTTGGACCCCTTTTTGGCCCCTGGGGACCACAATTTCCAACTATTAAGGGAAACGATTCCTTCCACCTAGAAGTTACAAAATTAAATTAACTTTTTTCATCTCTGAGATACAAGCTCTCAAAGAGTCAGGACCCAGACTGGCCATCGCAATACTCTCCCATTATATTCTATAGAATATAAATGTGTAAGTAAAAAATAAAAATCTTTCTTAGCAATCATTTACGTCTTAGAACCTATCTTCCTTCCTAATTTCAACTTAATATCTCCAGTAGTTCCGGACAAGTCGTGATATTTTAAAATCAAATCATGTTTAATCTTTCGGGATTTTTAGCTAATTTCGTATAGGCTTAAAAAAAGGCTTATAGATTTCATCAAACAAATTAATTTAATAGAGACGTTTCATCTCCTTTATACGTAATAAACTGCCTCTCAGGCCTCAGGACCCGTGAGCGGCTTTTTGGGTTTTCCATTGAAACTAAGACTTTCCAAAATTTGGTCCAGATTGATCAAAGAACCAGGAATTTTAATTTTTTTTTTGCCCTCACCTTATTTTGTGTAGCTAGTGTATTCATTATTTTCTATTTTACATGAATTTAATTGCATCCTTACATAAAAAGAATTTTGAATATGTACATTATATTGTTTTTGAATTCGGAAAAATATTCTGAATTGAAATTATTTTTTCTCATAAAATACTATTTTTTTTTTCATTCTTACCTGCTTCAAACTTCCTTACTGGCAAGCAAGGCCAGGAATTTTTTGGAGGGGTTAGTTACCCACTGAGAGCTTTGTGGGGTATGGATATGTATTCCTAGGAGTAAGAGACATGACCTCCCTGATGCCCAGATGGCTTTTTTTATTAGAGTATATTTTTTATTGAATTTTTAATGAACGTTTATTATATGATTTATATCCTGTAAAATTTCACTGTGTATCTTAACATTTCAGGGGAGGGGTCTTAACACCCTAACCACCCCCGCTGGTTACGGCCATGATCATTGGCGTAGTTAGAGAGTTTCCCTAGTTAGGGGGTAGGCAGCCGGCCAGCTAATTAGCCACGGTAGGAGATGCAAGCCTTGGCGGGCAGGAGGGGGGGACTTCTTCCCCCTCGAGCAGCCTCCCCTTCAGGAGTCGGGTGGCTCCGCTGGTCGGTAGTGGGGACTCTGAGCTATATAAATCGTGATGCCAGCTAGGGCAGTTGGTTGGGTTTTGCGACGGATAGAGTACACTACTATCCAAGATATACAGGCAGGGCGGAAGGTATACGCATTGCATTGGCGTAGTTAGGGCAGCCGGCCAGCTGATTAGCCACCACAATGCTTCAATTTCGGTAATCCGATTACAGATCAAATAACTTTTTAGAAGAATTGACAAATATTTGGAAGTAACGAAATTATTTAATCAGAAATACATAAGTGATGCCTCGTAATAATGGAGTTTCGATTTTTCTAAGGAGGGCAATGTGTTTTGAAGGAGGCCACTGCCTAACTACGCCCAAGGCCATGATGGCATGTATTTGCTGTCGCAAAAATTGTTAAAAAAAAACAGAACAGTAATCAAGAGATTTTTACTGCCCTTGCATATAATTAATTATTTGTATATTTCTTCATCAAATACGAAATAATGTACCTATAAATTAAATAAATTCATGAAAATTTGATAAACGGTTTATGTTATAGATAGTTATAAATTATAAGGGTGCAAGCTAACATACTGATAGACAGACAAATAAAAAGTATGTTTTATAATACGTGGAATGTACATACTCTTCGTTTTCTTACTAAAAACACTTAATTAGAGACCATTCATCAGTTTTTTAAATGCCCTTAGATCAGTTCGGGGTTTTTCAGCATATTTGAACTCGAAACGTTGAAGTTAGAATGGCCAAAATATAATTAATTCTTAGCTTTAGAAAGAATAACACTTTGGAACCAGGACAAACTTTTTACGAGCTTCGGTTCTTGAACTATCGTGAGTATTCACACATTATTAGTATTCAAGTGGTTTATATGTAAAAATGTTAATGTTTATTATAACTCCAAGCCTAGATGCTTATTAATGTACCTAATTAAAAAAAGTATTAAAAAAACAAAATCGCCACGTTGACCAGTGTAGATAAAAATATTTAGTTATTGTATTTTAATAAACAAATTTGAATTACAAATGCGCCGAATGTATTTATAAATCCGAGCCAATCATAGATGGTTTGAACTATAAGTCCAAACTAAGCAAATCTATGTATATTTTTACAAAAAATGTTTGAAAATAAAAATTAATTTCAAATCGGGGGAAATGAATATGCTTGGTACATTGGCATTTTATCACATTAAAGTGATAATAATGAAATGCCATTGATTTTAACGTTGTATGTGTGTATCACTAAAATAATATCAATGTATAAATTGTATAAATATTCATATCAGAGGCGTATAAACGGGGGGGAGAAAAGTTCAAAACTAGTCTTTGTCACTCTTCTAATTAAAACCTAGCATTATTATATTAAAAATACATTTTAGAGTTGTAATATACACTACGGTGCAAAAAAATTGAGCCATCAATAAAAACTTTATTAAATAGCAAATTATTTTTAAAATTTTTACAAATATTTATATAATTTGTTCCATTAACTCTTAAACTAACATATTGAATAAATATTGTTGATAATTTTTGAATTTTATAAAAAAAAAATAAGTAAAATTAAATTAAAAGATACTATTACAAATTATCCAACTTTCTCAATATCACTTTAATTTAAATAAAGTTTCAATAAAAGATCAAATTCCATTTGAAATATCAATAAAATTAATAATTTTGAATTAAGCATGATTGATAGAAAGATAAAATATACAAAATGGATATTTCTCAAGTTCAAGCAGTTCAAATTGTGTGCCTAATTAATCAAGGGCTAAGTCAACAACAAGTGGCAATTACACTTGCAATAAGCAATAATTTCAATAATGTATGGTTCATTGTAAAACAATTAAAAATTATTTACTATTTAATAAACTATTTATTGGGGGGTTGATTTTGTTGCACTTTAGTGTAGATAATACCAAAGATATTTATAATAGATTAGATATCGGAGAGTCCAGGATATCTCTACCCCTCTCCCCAGAGAGCCCAATTTTTGAACTGAAACATTAACCTGAAATTTTGATCTACATTTTTTAAATTCATAATAAATAATAAATAAAAAGTATTTTCTGTTTGGAGAGACGGTCTGGTAGAATTTCAATGGAGAGTTGATGGAAGGCAGCCCAAGTATAATGAAAAAATAAAATTCCGAACAAAGTTAATTTATTGGAAAGTCATTTTTATCCTCCTAAAAACGGACGTTTAGGAGGTTCTTCCCTCCATCTTCAGGGTTTGAAAGGCTCATCGAAGGAAACATACCTAGAAATTGATTGGAATTTCCCAACTGGAACACTATTGGGATTGACCAGTTGGATCCCAAGTACGGTTAGCGGCACAGCCCAATGAAGGATCCCAACTGTGAAACCCAGTGGGTTCCCGTAAGGGCTTACAATAAAATTTCAAGGTATTACCCAACTGGGTTTTGATTGTGATTTCCCAACTGGAAAACTATTGGGATTGCCCAGTTAGATCCCAAGTAAAGTTAGCTTTACAACCCAATGAAGGGGCCCAACTGGGGTTCCCGGAAGGACTGACAATAAAATTTCTAGACGGGTACAGGATCTTTTCTCCAGTAGTTGCTCGAAATTTGCCGTTTCTCAACAGAAGCATCAATAGAATTTTTTCTTTAATTCTAATTCTAATTAAATAAAAAATATCTATTCATGCTTCTGTTGAAAAACGGCAAATTCCGAGCACTGCTGGAGAAGAGAGCCTGTATGTTGCATTCGTTGACCCTGTAAAACCCTGAAGATGGAGGGGAGATCCTCCGAAACGTCGGATTTTAAGAGGATAAAAATGACTTTCCAATAAATTCACTTTGCTCGGAATTTTATTTTTTCATTATACCTACTTGGTTGGGCTGCCTTCCATCAATTCTCCATCATAATAAATAGGTATTTGTAATGTAAATAAAAGTGAAGTAAAAAGTAAAAACTTTTTCATGTCTCGATACGCTTTTTGAAAATTTTGCAGATGGTCGTGAAGAAATGTGAACTATCTCATCAAGCTAGATATAGAGTTAGAGCTGTCTTACTAATAAACTATTCATAATTATTATTCTCTAAACTCCTAATTAATTAATTAATTAAACCAATTATTTTACATTAATATATACATTGTAATTAGCTTCGACTCCGGAGATTACTTCTCCACCATCGACTGTCCTTGATCATCTTTTCAGTCCTTGTTTTTAATAAGAGGAAAAAACTAATTAAATAAAAAAACCTCTTTTCCGATAATTATTCCAATTCCATATTCATTTTCATTCCCCGTCCCCACCCCTAATTAATTAAATTTTTTCATTTTAATATATAATAATATTTGTATTGAACTAATTAGTGTATTTAAAAATAAAATAAAAAATTAATTAATTAAAAATTAAAAAACAAACAAACAATTAATTAATAAATTGAAAACTTGTTACACAAAGAGAAACAAAGAGGTTGTCCTCTGCTTGATGCAAATAAACATACACACATATATATCGAAATTATATATCTGTATATATAGGTACACTGAAGTGCAAAAAAATCGATCCACCAATAAAAACTTTATTAAATAGTAAATCATTTTTAATTTTTTTACAACGTACCATACATTATTGAAATTATTGCTTATGACAAGTGTAATTTCCACCTGTTGTTGACTTATCTTTTGATTAATTCGGCACACCATTTGAACTGCTTGAACTTCAGAAATATCCATTTTATAATTTTATCTTTCTATCAATGATGCTTAATTCAAAATTATTCATTTTATTGATATTTTAAATGGAATTTGATCTTATTAATTATTAAAATTTTATTTAAATTAAAGTGATATTGAAAAAGTATGATAATTTGTAATTGTATCTTTTAATTTAATTTCACTTTTTTTTTGTAAAATTCAAAAATTATCAACAAATTTATTGAATATGTTAGTTTAAGAGTTAATAGAACAAATTATATGAATATTTGTAAAAAATTTAAAAATAATTTGCCATTTAATAAAGTTTTTATTAGTGGGTCAAATTTTTTGCACCGTAGTGTATTATATATTTGTTTGATTCAAACATTAAATAATATATATTCAGATATATAATTTCGATATATATGTATGTATGTTTATTTGCTTCAAGCAGAGGACAACCTCTTTGTTTCTCTTTGTGAATCAACAACTCTGCTACTCTCGGCAAAACAAAAACTTTTCAATGAAAACTTGTTAGTTTGATTATTCAAAACAAAGCCTTAAAATGTCAATAAAAGATATTTTTTGCATAATATGTGACCTGGAAGAGTTTTGAAGCTAGTGAACCGAAAAACTAATTAGTTCTTTGTGTTCGAATATAAAATATTTTGGTACCAGAATGAACTTCTAAAACTTTTCTCTCTTTAGTTTTTGTGAATATCGGAATCCGACAATGATGTAGTTGAAATGTTGATAATGATTTCCTTCCAAGTTTCAACCATTTTAATACACAAAGAGCCAAAATATTTTTTTTTTTAGTGAATTTAATACTAGGGACGACCGGAAGACAGGTTTCTGCCTGCCAGCACACTGTATAATATTATTTAAAAAAATTAAATTAAAATTAGATATGAAAAAATATTAATTTGCCGGTGGTAATAGACTCAAATTTACTTAGAAAATCATAGATCAAAGATGGTGTCATCTATTAAATCCGATGGAGTGGAATATTTTTAATTATATGTCAGAGGAGGTTGTTTTTCACCCCTCTCGGGAATCGAACTTCCGAGTGCCAGCAACAGCAATCCGGGCCACCTGGCTCACCTGCGGGATACGAACCTCTCTGACATATGCAAACGCGTAAAATATTTTACTCAAAGATTGTTATCTTAATTTGTAAAATTTCGCGATATAGTGATTCTAGAGATTTAAACATATAGCCATCGGCAAATTAATATCTTTCATATTAAATTAGGAAAAGTCATTCCATTGCCCTTCGAATTTTGAATTTCTTCAAAATTCGAAACACTCAACCACCTTTATTTAAATTATATGGCATGGCTATATGTTTAAATTTAGAATCACTATATCGCGAAATTTTACAAATTAAGATAACAATTCTTGGTGCAAAATATTTTACGCGTTTACATATGTCAGAGAGGTTCGTATCCCAGCAGGTGAGCCAGGTGGCCCGGATTGCTGTTACTGGCACTCGGGTTCGATTCCCGAGGGGATGAAAAACAACCCCTCTGACATATAATTAAAAATATTCCACTCCATCGGATTTAATAGATGACACCATCTTTGATCTATGATTTTCTAGTAAAATTAGTTAACTAGGTAGAGTTCACATACTAGTAGATTAATCATCTCTTATTTAAAATTTTTCATCTAAGATTCTAGATCCAACATCAAGTTGCTTTAAAAATTAATCAAATAAATTAATCCAATTTTTTTAAATGGACGTATGTCACCATCTTGGCCATTTTGTTTACACCCTTTTAAAAAAACCGGATTCAAATATAGTTTATGAACAAGACACTACATATACCGGGTGAGTTTTTTATCTTGAGACAGTCTTATAACTCAAAAATAGTGCATTATATGAAAAAAGTTTCAAATAAAAGTTTATTTATACGACATCAAATAAAAAAAAATATTAAATTAATTAGATCTCAAAAAAAATTCTAATAATTATTTTTAACAATCATTCAATTTAATTATCAAATAAAAATGATTAAATATTTAAATATTAAATAAATAATTTAATAATAATTAATAATTTAATAATTTTGCGAGAATGTTCTGAGACATTTCAGAGTGTTATTGCAAGTCTTCTGGATGAATTCCAGTCCCAATTTCCTTATTTTGGCCTTTTCCAGTTTCTTCCTAGCCTTTACATTTACTGGGTTTTTTTTTGTTTTGTTGTTTTTTGTTTTTTTAAACAGTTTACAACACGATAAAATGAAGCTTGTGAGGGTGTATCCCTGTCAGGAAAACGCTCGGCATCCATTTCAATGGCAGCCCTTATAACATTTCTTCCACATTCACCATAAATTAATACCATTTCAATTCTGACTCCAACAAAAAAATGCTCAAAAAGAATTTTAAATAGTTCTATTAAGTAGAAAATAATCTCTTAAATCTGTGTACCTACGTATAATGATACGTTTTAAGATCATTATAAACACTTATTTTCATTGTTGTGAATTTTCGATTTAATAAAAATTAATTTATCATCTAATTATTTAATCATTATTATTTGATAATTAAGTTGAATAATTGGTAAAAATAATTATTAAGATTTTTTTTGAGATCTAATTGATTTAATATTTTTTTTATTTGATGTCGTATCAAAAAATAGTTCTTTTGAAAGTTGTTCAGTTTTTTTAGTAGATTCAGAATATGTACAGAAACATATAGTTTCCATTTAAAAAACAAAACTTGTCCTTGAAATTGCCTTGAAATCTTGTTCTAGGTCGACAAACAATAGCATAGTTTAGTTTCCCCCTTGATATAAATAAACTTTTTGCCATATAATGCACTGTTTTTGAGTTGTAAGACTGTCTCAAGATAAAAAAACTCACCCGGTATATATATTCCGGGCAACGAGCCTATTTTCAGAAGTTTACATTGACTGATAAAAAACATTGGTTTTGAAAATTAATAAATATTTGGTATCTCGACTTACTTTAACTTTACTTTACTCCCACCAACTAGCTTGATAAAACATGATGTTGATGATAGATAGAATATTTCAAAGTACGTCTCTTAAAGTTTAATCTCAAATAGGATAAGTAGTTTTATAACAAACCCGTCAAAACTAGACAAGCATACATACAAACTTTTTCTCTCTGTCCAGGTAATATTAGTTTATAATTTACAACAAGCCTTTATTCACTCTAAACCCTTTTTTATTTTATTTTAATATTTTAATACATATAAGAAATTGGTTATTGGTAGAAAATCGTTAATAAGCTACTTAAGAGAAAATTAGAAAATTAGACATTTAAAAATAAATGAAAATTGATAGCGAGTTCAAATTAATTTTCATTTGCTAGACATCCCAAAGTAGCTTATAAGTTTAAATAATAATAATAATAATGAAGTTTATAACTATTTTATATAAATAGTTGATTTATTTTACAATTTCTTAACAAAAAAACCTGGGAGTCAAAAACGCTCTTTCCAATCATGGAATTTTGAATACGCCTCTGATTCTTATTGTATATAAAGTTACAACTAATAGATTAGTATTATATTTCTTCGATGTTATTTTATACAAATAGTTGAATATTTCAGAATAGTAATTAATAACTAATATATGACTTTATCATTAGCTATTCATTAAGAAGGTTTGGGACAGCAGCTCTATCTGGTTGATTTACGAAAAAATCTTTTGTATTTTTGCAGAGTGACAACTTATGCTTACTAAATTTTTTAATAAAAAAATTGTTAATAATAAGATTAATTTCGAATACAAATCTTTGTTTTGATAATATTAATAAAAAGAATATTGATTTATTTATTCTCATTATAAAAACATTTATTTAATACAAAACCGATTTCAAGAAATATAATTGTAATTCTACACTAGTGTTTTTGTTATATTCTGTTGGCTGCAAATAACTTTTCATTTATTTATTTATTTATTTTATTGAATGAATAACTAATTAACTAGACAGTCAAATCTATTGAAAAATGTATCATTCGATTCATAAAAGTTGAATTATTGATCTGTATAAATTTGTATAGAAGTTATAGTCCTTTTAAAAGCTCGGTCCATTTACTTCCATGCTAAAAGAACAATTTTCAATAATTTGTTTCTAGGTAATGGGACAGACGATCAACTTCAAATTTCGAGAATAAATATTTAAAACATCAATAATTCGATGGTAAAAATTTGAGAATTTTCTCTATATCTAAATCTATATCAATAATTATCAAAGGTCCAATTCAGAGACAATTTTTTTTACATTTGTACATTGCAGATGTACATAGGATAAGTTTGATTTTTTTTAATGTTGCAAGCTTATAATATTGTAAAATAACCTATTTAACTATTTTTCAACATTTTTGACTTAGCGACACAATTTAAAACTAGTTTCGTTTTTGTAAAATACCAGGATTCGGTGAAAATTTCTAAATAGTTAAAATTATAACATACAATGTAGCATTGTATGTCAACTTTTCATACCAAAATCGAGCGCTCTTCGGCTGAAATGGCGCTTTAAAAAAACAAACCAACTTCATGTAAGAAATCGCATTACGTACAACCAACTTCCTATGCCACGAACATGATCGTGGAATGAATTCTATTCTTGGTACCACTGTATTTTGAAACTTACCTATTAAAATTTACTTTCTATTCAGAAAAAAATGCAATATAGAAGGGTTTCCCAAACTATTTAGACCGCGGTCCAGTATTTTTTGTAAAATTTTTACCCGGCCCTGTTTAAAGTAAAAAACATAATATCATATTATTTAAAGTGCTATGGTTTAAAAAAATCAGGTTATTTTAAATAAACTTGATTAAACTTTATAAATTGCACATTTCACACTGGAATTAGCAAATCTTCATAAAATGATGCCAAAAAAAATTCTGAGGACAGGCATTTTTTTTCTTCTTAAGGAGGTTCTTTCGCGACAATCCACACAAAAAGTTTTAGCTTTGTAACCACTCTATAAATATTTTTTTTTTTTTTATTTATTGTCACCGAGAACAAAGCCCATTTAGACAGCATATCAGTAAAGTGTTAGTGAGGGAGCCGAGTTTTAGCCGTTAGAAATTTTATATGCTAGCCAGGATCGAATCCCGGCCTCCCGGTTGAACATCGTCATCAACGATGCTGAAGCGGGGCCAGCGCTTTAGCCAGCTCGGCCAACCCGGCTCCCACTCTATAAATATGAACGGTTAAATAGAAAGTTTTTGCCGAGAGTAGCAGAATTTTTATATATTATAATAGGTTAAAAATAACAACGAACGAACTAGAGATAATCAAAGAAATAGCTATAAATAATGGTTATGAAAGCAATTTAATAGATCAAATATTAAAAGGTAAAATTCAAAAATCAAATTTAAATTTAATCTATTCACAAAATTCCCAAATTAAAGATCTGCCAAAACTAATATTACCATATTATGGTAAGATGTCCGAAAGAATAAAGCATAAATTAAAATCTTTAGGGTACGCAACAATCTTTAGATCACCATATACATTAGGAAGTGAATTAAGTCAAATTAAAGATAAAATTCCGGAAAATGAAAAATCCGGTGTATATAAATTGACATGCCAAGATTGCAATGCAACTTATATAGGAAAAACGGAAAGAAATTTATCTATTAGGATCAATGAACACAAGAGAGCCTACAAATTAAAATATGAAAATTATGCATTTGCAGGGCATTTAAATGCTAACAATCATAGTTTTCCAGATCAATCCAAAATTAAATTGATCAAAGAAGTCAATGACCCCTTAATTCTTTCTTTAAAAGAATCCATTGAAATATTAAAATCCTTGGAAAAAAGCCCAATTGAATCTTTAAATGAAAAACTAGAAATTATCAATGACCCCTTTTTAAAAACATTCCATTCATTCAGGTAAAACTCTTTAGAAAAATACCTAAACAAAAGAGTAACCCAGATATTGATCCAGGTATATTCTAAACTCCCAAGAAGAAACATGAAGAAAAAGACATTATATATTTTTCAAATTTTCTATGTATAAATCTTAATTTGTAACTAATTTGAAATATTTGTGATAGACTGATGATGAAGGCAATGCCTTCGAAACTATAGTCTCTAGAAATAATTAAAAATTATTTTATTTAAAAAACAGAAGACTCTCTCATTTTATTTTATTTTTAACCTAAAATAAAAACAATTCTGTTACCATCGACAGTGAAATCTTTTATTCAACTAATATATATTATAATTCCAGCAGAAGACACACTCTTTTATTGTCTCCTTCAATATGAACGGTGATAAAATTTTAGGTTATGTTTTTTAACGTGACTGTACTTTTTACACTACTATATTCTCTTTATGAATGGATCGTTTTAAAGCCATTGTTCTTATATCCCCTCCACTAAAAATAATCGCCCAAATATGTTTTTTATCAAAACTACGTGGTAAATAATTTTAATTTTTTTTTTTAATTTACTCCGAATATATTATTCTAACAAATATTAGTTTTTCATCAAGATGGTGAAAGTCCTTCAATGAAAAAAAATAAAATAATGATCATATCCCCACCCTATGTAAAAAAATGTCATTTTTAATTGCAATTATTTCATGTTTGGTGTGGTAAATCGTCTTCAAATTTTAACAGTGTGTATATTATGCTTTTAATGACTTATATTCCAAGTTTCAGAGACTTCTTGAATTTTTTGCATTTGTGAAAGAACTACCTTAAACTAAATTTATGTTAAAAAAAATAGAACAAAATTTGAAGGACGTATAATTATATATAACAATGTTTTAAAATCAAAATTCATAAAAAATAATTAAAGATTTTAATATATTAATTATATTGAGTTGAAAACTCACCGGGGCTTAACAAATTTTCGCCATAGGTGGTCCGACCTCAGTGAAATATCTAATTTATAATAATATTAAACTTTTATTTTGAAGTTTAATTTATATTTTGAATTATATAATATTTATTAGCTATCTATAATTTATTTCAATGGATTTGAGAGCATAAATTATTCCATTCATATTTTATAACACTTGTTGAATAGAATAAGCATCCATTGATAAATTCATTCATTGACTGTCCTTCAGCCTATTTTCCCATGATTTACACTCCAAATACATTTAAAATGATTACCTTTAATCCATCATGATATGGGGGAAAATAATTAATAATAATACTAATAATAATTATTACTTTTTAAATATCAAAACTTTTTCAAGACTGGATGGGTTTTAACGAGGGGTGATCCGCGATTGGAAGTAGGTGTACACCTCTTTGGAAGTATTTTGGAAGTACTTGGAAATATTTGGAAGTACAAGTGGAAGTAGGTGTACAGCATATTAGGTCGCGGTTCACCCCTCGGGTTTTAAAGATCGAAGTGATTTAATAATTTTCCATTAAGCGATGATTTGAGATAGAAAATTTAAACTTAGCATTGAGGTGCAGATTTTATTCATCCAAACTTGTATGCCGAATTTCAGCTCTCATTGTCCGATGATGAAAATTGAGTCCCATTTAAAATTTTTTATCCTTTTCTTGCATTTTTGAGCAGGAACGTTACTATAATCTATTTGTTTTTTTTGGAAACAGACATTTTTGTACTAGAATTAACTTTATACGGTCTTTCGCTCTCTACTAAAGTAGTATAGTGTATTGCTATCGAAATTCATAAACACTCGTTTTTTTCTGTATAGATCTTGATACCCACGAAATCTCAACTCAAGAACAAAAAAGTTTGTTCTAGTGCCAAAATGTTTTTATTTTCAAAACGAATAGTATTATAGATTAGATTTCGGTCTTTTAGCTTCCTATAGAAAAATGTAATATACCGGGTGAGTTTTATATCTTGAGACAGTCTTATAACTCAAAAACAGTGAAAAAATGAAAAAAAGTTTCAAATAAAAGTTTATTTATATTAAAGGGGAAACTAAACTATGCTATTGTTTTTTGATCTAGAACAACCTTTCAAGGGTATTTCGAGGTCAAGTTGAGTTTTTTAAATAGAAACCTATATGTTTCTGTATATATTCTTAATCTAGAAAAAAAAAAACTGAACAACTTTCATTGAAATTATTTTTTTTATACGATATCAAATAAAAAAATACATGAATCAATTAGATCTCAAAAAAATCTTAATAATTATTTTTAACAATCTACTTAATTATCGAATAATAATGATCAAATATTTAATTATTAAATAAATAATTTAATAATAATTAATAATTTAATAATTTTACGACACTGTTCTGAGACATTCCAGAGTGTATCGCAAGTCTTCTGGGTGAATTCCAGTTCCAATTTCTTTTGTTTTTTAACAGATTTACAACACGATAAAATGAAGCTTGTGAGGGTGTATTCCTATCAGGAAAACGCTCGGCATCCATTTCAATGGCAGCTCTTAACACTTCTTCCACATTCACCGAATAAATTAAGACCATTTTAATTCTTTCTTCAACAAAAAAATGCTCCATTTTTATTATGGTAATACAATATAACATATACTGGATTGACACGAGAAATAAACTTCTTTAAACTTAAGAATTTAACTTAAGGGTCTTAAGGGTTTGGCTACTGGCCCGGAAGCTTAGTTAGCGCTTGGGTTCGATTCCTAAGGGACGAACCTCTGATATGCAATGTAAAAATATTTATCTAATATCTATGATGTCCTTTAAAGTTAAATTCATTTAATTAAGAATTTTAAATAGTTCTATTAAGTAGAAAATAATCTCTTAAATTTGTGTATAATAAAATTTTAAGATCACTTTAAACACTTATTTTCATTGTTGTGATTTTTCTATTTAATAATTAAATATTTGATCATTATTATTTGATAATTAAGTTAAATAATTGTTAAAAATAATTATTAGGATTTTTTTGAGATATAATTATTTTAATATTTCCTTTTATTTGATGTCGTATAAAAAATAGTTTTAATAAAAGGTGTTCAGTTTTTTTAGTAGATTCAGAATATGTACAGAAACATATAGGTTTCTATTTAAATAAAAGAAGTTGACCTCGAAATTTCCTTGAAGGCTTGTTCTAGGTCGACAAACATTAGCGTAGTTTGGTTTCCCTCTTGATATAAATAAACTTTTATTTGAAACTTTTTTCATATAATTCACTGTTTTTGAGTTATAAGACTGTCTCAAGATGGAGGGATCACCCGGTATATTTTTGCCTGCTGAGCGTATTGAATAATAATTATTAGAATTATGAATTTATTGTTCTCGTGTACGTTTACAAACAAATTTGAACCCGCTTCAATTTTCATGAATTATCTCATTTGAGAAGACAATTGCGAGGTGAAATGAATGAATCGAGATAAATGCTGTCAAGGGAAAGATTATAAGATTTATTATGCAGGTATTCCGCCCCCTTGCCGCCCCCCACTCCCTTTTCCGCCCCCGCTCTATTATACAAAAGAGAAGAGCAGGTGCGTTTTGTTCACTTTATTTGAGCCATAAATAAAAGCATCAATTCACTATTAAAATCTCTTTTATCTTATATAATTTAATACAAAATACATATGTATAGGAAAAAATTTTAAATTTTAAATTTGTAAATAGTGATATTGAAAAAATCATGTAATGTATATAAAAATAATTCAATTGGATTATAATATATTATAATTATGTATATTAGATTTAATAATAGAATTTTAAAATATATATATAAGTTTTAATGTAAGAAATAATTTATTGTACATTTTTAATTGTATCAATTAATGTTGTATTTTATCATTAAAAATTATTTAAACTATTTGTGTTTCTATTTTCTTTTTATATATTCTCCCAAGGGCTTCGCACGAGACGAGACGAGACGAGATTTGAGAAAATATCGTCTCGGTCTCGTGAATTGTCAAAAAAGACAGTATCGTCTGGTCTCGGTCTCAGTCTCGTCTCGTCAGGGCTAGTCTCGTTTGGTCTCGCCAAGTATCGTTACATTCTTATTTTTTATAGTATAGTAAAAATAACTGAAAATAAATTTTTCCCTTACAAAGAAATATTTCACACGATATTTATTATTGAACTATTTAAAAAGTAAGATAAAACGATATTTATTTAAATTATATTAGGTTAGACTTGGTGGTTTTCTAAAAGATTTCTATTTTTTTTTTTTTTAATATATTTTAATTTATTCAATATAACATTCTATTAAAAGTAAAACTATTAAAAACAGGTGTTTTTTTATTAAATTTCCCTTGTTTTGAATAACCTGATTGTTAAAAATATATATACTAGCTGCAAGGCACGCCCCCTGGACCGCTAACCCACATTTTTTGACCCCTCCCCCCCATTTCGGGTGGTTAGTTTTTGCATTTCTAGCTCTCTAGAGGCCCAGAGATTATGTATACAAAATTTGGTTGAGTTTGCGCCAAGGGCAAGAATTTACATTTTTTCACCCTCCCCCCTTTTTGGGTGGTTTTTTGGGGGAATTTTTTTAAGCAAAAGTTGTCAGAAATCACATCTCCTACAACTTTGCTCATAATAAAATTTGCTGTAGGGTTAATAGTATAGGAGTTATTTGATAATTTTCATGCGTGCACCCCCCCCCCCCCCACCACAAACCCCCTTCTGGAGTCAAATATCAAAACGTTATATAGCTAAAAACTAAAAACGTAAGTTAGAAGACATCTGATCTAAATATGAAATTTCATAATAATCCCTTCAGCCTTTTTTACGTGAATCGTGAGCAAATTTTCGCGGAACCCACGGAAACATACAGACAGACATACAGACAGACAGACAGGAATTTTTTGAGGGTGTTTTCGTTCATAACTTTGCTTGAAACGTAGGAACCAAAATTTGGCGTGATTTGGAGCAATGTACAGACAAAACTTTAATTTTATATATATAGATTAGTTAAAAATAGATTATCATTGTAAAATTGTATAAAATTGTGGACCGCGGAGAGTCCTTGACCAAATATTTTACAATATTTATTTTCAATAAATTTAAAAATATATTTTAATTTATTCAATACAATATTCTATTTAACCAAAATGGTTACGAGACCACGAGACTCTAGCGGTATCGTCTCGTTTTCTTATTAAGGCGGTATCGTCTCGGTCTCGTCTCGTAGAAGAGACGAGACGAGACGAGACGAGGCGAGACGAGGCCAAGTCTCGTCTCTTGCGAAGCCCTAATTCTGCCCCTTAGGGAAATATTTTAGGCGGCGAGTGCAGGTAAGTCAAATTACGCGACGCCCTATTGTGCTTTCTTATCATAAATTTCAGGGTGTCTAAATTATTCTTAAATATTTTATCATTAATTTTTCGGATCTTTAATTCAAAAAAAATTCCCTACCTAAATGATGAATATTTGGAAAATTTTGGAATTCAAACTAAGTATTGTAAATTAAAATTACATACTAATTAAATGAGCAATTATTTTATATATATCGTCACTGTTATATCAAAATGTAATGTAAAAATTACCAAAAAAATTTTATTGAAGTAAAACAGTTGTATTTGTTAGTTATTGGGACCGTGCATGCTCCCTGGTGGGGATAAGATAAAAATAATTTTTATAAAAAAATAAAGGCGACTTCAAAAAAATTAAATGCAACAAATAAAATAATAATAACTTAAAAATCAAAAAATACACTAAAAGATATAAAAATAATTATCTTATTTAGTTACACCTAAACGACGAAATTATTTGAAATTGCTTTTTGAAGTCGGTGCCAAACAAACTATACCTATAAGCGAGCGTACCCGCCAAACGTACTAAGTAAGATCCGTCGAGTGCGATTCATAAAATGTATATGTTTGTCACCGACTTCAAAAAGTAATTTCATGTTAATATTTCGTCGTTTAGTTGTAACTATATAGGATAATTATTTTATACTTTTTAGTGCATTTTATTTTATTTTTAAGTTTTATTATTTTATTTGTTGCATTTAATTTTTTGAAATCGGTTTTATTTCTTCCTAAAAATTATTTTTATTTTTCTCTCTTTAGTGATGTTATTAATAGTGACTTAATATAATACCTTGCATGCATCTGGTAAGAGAAAGCGTCGGGCGAATGAATCAGAATATGATAATAGAATTCAATTCATAAATATAGAAATTCTCTCGAAACGTTGGCGGGTTTTAAATGAATGTTTTAAGATTTTTTTTATAAAAGATTTTATTTATTATAATTTCGATTATTTGGTCATAAGAATTGGAGATTTACGTTATTTCATCATTGATCATATATTCGGTACCACCCCTAAGGCACCCTCTTTCCAATAAAAAAAGAATAATTAAAATCGGTTCATAAACAAAGAAGTTAATGCCTGAACAAACAAAAAACGGACCAATCGGAAACTAGACTGAACCCAATGCAAAAAAATCATCAAAATCTGTTCACAATTAGCGAAGATATGAGATAACATAGACGCACAAAAAAATCAGTCGAATTGAGGACCTCCTCCTTTTTTGAAGTCGGTTAAAAATCGATCGAAGCGCACGAGGCGGTAAAAAAGTAAAGAATCCCGAAATATTCAACAACATTAATAGAGAATTATTTTTAAAAATGGGTCATACTTCGTGTTATGTAGTTAACTGCAAAAATAATGGCCTAAATAGCAAGTGTAAATTTTATATCTTTCCAAAAGCAAAATATAAAACAGAACAGAGAAATCGATGGATTGCTGCTGTAAGAAGAATAAAGTAACTTAACCTCACTTTTAACCCATTAACTGGCAAATTTTTATTTTTGATATTTTTGGTAAGTATATTAGGGTTGAAAATAGAATTAGGTAATGAAATTTAGGTTACTTTACTGGAATATTTAAAAAAAAAGTTATTTTTAACCGACTTCAAAAAAGGAGGAGGTTCTCTATTCGATTGAATTTTTTTTTTTTTTTTTTTTTTTTGTGCCTATGTTACCTCATATCTCCGCCAATTGTCAACCGATTTTGAAAATTTTTTTTGCATTGGGTCCAGTCTAGCTTCCGATTGGTCCCATTTTTTTTTCGATTTTTTTTCATAGGTATTAGACCTTTTTTATTAGGTTTGTTTAGGTTTGTTTAGACCTAACCTCTTTGTTTATGAACCGATTTCAATGGTTCTTTTTTTATCCGAAAGGGGGTGTCTTAGGGATGGTGTCATATTAATTTGGTCAAGTTCTGATGATATAATCACTATTAATAACATCACTAAAAAGAGAAAAATAAAAATTTTTAAGAAAAAATAAAAACCGACTTCAAAAAATTAAGTGCAACAAATATAAAAATACACTAAAAGGTATAAAATAATTATTATCTTATTTAGTTACAACTAAACGACGAAATATTAACACGAAATTACTTTTTAAAGTCGGTGCCAAACAAACTATACCTATAAGCGAGCGTACCCGCCAAACGTACTAAGTAAGATCCGTCGAGTGCGATTCATAAAAGGTATATGTTTGGCACCAACTTCAAAAAGTAATTTCGTGTTAATATTTCGTCGTTTAGTTGTAACTAAATAAGATAATAATTATTTTATACCTTTTAGTGTATTTTTATATTTGTTGCACTTAATTTTTTGAAGTCGGTTTTTATTTTTTTCTTAAAAAATTTTTTTAATATTTTTTTTTGTTGATCCCCAATTGGGGCTCATAGAATTTCCAGGTACAAAAATTTTGAAAAAAAGTAGTCCTAAATATTTAGACAGTACTTTGACGCAGCTATTATTGTCATTCCAAATCAATGCTTCACGTTCTTCTTTTTTCATTATCTTATCAGATTTCAAGTCGCATTTATTACGTTCTTTCAATTTCACTAATAAATCAAAACTGATAAAGAAGTTGTTCGAAAAATATTTCATAGTCTGATGGATACTGCAGAAAAGAAGTCATTTTCATTATTATTATATTCATTGCGAAATATTATTTCATTTGCTGACACAGAAAAAAAAATATTCATAAAAAATTAACATTTTACTTTCAATTTAGAATTCGAATGACATTACACTAATTTTTGATATTTTTAATGTTCCAATTTTTGTTTAAACACAATTCAAAAACAAATTTCCATTTGCGTTTGATAAATTAATTCATTTTGTTTTCCAAATTAGTATATCATTAATCAAAAGAACTTGACAGGTCTAACCTCTAAATGGAAAGCAAAATCATAAAAATGTATATACACAGGACTATACTTAGGTGTTTATTTGGTGTGAATAATACAAAGAACTGAAGACATCAAACACACAAAGAAAAATTGCAAAATTACCTGCTTTTTAATTTTTTCTCACTTTTTTTTGTAAATCCCTATAGCAATCAGTGTATTTTTTACAAGATTAGTGCCGGATTTCTCACCACCAGATGTCTATAGTGTCGTGCACGGAGCCAATACATCATTATAAAAAACAGTTTTTTGAAAAAATGGCAATTAGTTTAATTAATTAGGTAGGCCCACACAAGTAGTGTTGGCCCAGGGTCCCACAAATTCCCGGTCCGCCCTTAGCATAGATGAAAGAAATATATTATTTCTTGTACCTTCCTTAAGATGGGTTGAAAACCCAAAAATATACTGCACTACGGTGGAAAAAGATCGACCCAGTAATAAAAACTTGATTAAATAGCATATTATTTTAAAATTTTTTACAAATATTCAATAATTTGTTCCATTAACTCTTAACCTAACATGTTCAATAAATATTGTTGATAATTTTTGAATTTTATAAAAAAAAAGTAGGGGGTCGGATAGGCTAGGCGGTAGCGTGTCATCCTGCTAACCAATTGGACCCGGGTTCGAATCCGACTCGAGGCATCCGGCTAAAATCTGACCCCCGGGGTAGGGAAAAATTTAAATAAAATAAATAGTATCGTAAATGGCTTATGGCTAGAAAGGCCGAAAAGCCAAAAAAAAAAAAAAAATAAGTAAAATTGAATTAAAAGATACAATTACAAATTATCCTACTTTTTCAATATCACTTAAATTTAAATAAAGTTTTAATAAAAGATCAAATTCCATTTAAAATATCAATAAAATGAATAATTTTGAATTAAGCATCAGTGATAGAAAGATAAAATATACAAAATGGATATTTCTGAAGTTCAAGCAGTTCAAATTGTGTGCCTAATTAATCAAGGGCTAAGTCAACAACAAATGGCAATTACACTTGCAATAAGCAATAATTTCAATAATGGATGGTTCCTTGTGAAAAAATTAAAAATGATTTACTATTTAATAAAGTTTTTATTGGTGGATCGATTTTTTTGCACTTCAGTGTAGTATATCGAGATAAAAAAGTCAAAATATATTTGTTTTATTTATGCGAAATCTATAGATACCTATTAGTTTAATCCAGTCTTATTTAAATAATAATAGCTAAGTGGATTTAGGAATCGATTGACAAAATGAAAGCCCCTTCTTTCATGATAAAATTTTATCTATACTGTTGTCATTCCTAACCCAAGTTAAAAGAGCATAGCGCCTGAGGGCCAATCCACCACCTCTGCATTCATCATGGAGGCACGGGACACCAATACTAAGCCAAATTATAGTAGAGACAAAAAAAAATTCTTGAATGAAGAGACGCAAGAGTAAACTTGACAGTAAAACGTAAGTATTATAAGGGCTATCTTGCCAATTTCGCGAGGTTAAAAAACGAGACCCGCATGGCGAAATAAATGCAGTGTCCCTTTGTGATAATCCTTTATATATATGGTTTAAGTTGAAAAAAAAACTGCCAGTGGAGTGAAAAGAACCATGAGTGGGATTTCCGTTTGCTGGTGTTTTATTTTCATTCGAGTTTTTCCCTTGGCACTCACACTACCTCGAATGCAAATTGAATCGCCACCACAAATAGGAAATGACTTTCCTTTAGGCATACCTGAAGAGGTAAGTCAATTCACTTTAACACTTTTTTTTACATATTTTCAATTAGTTTTTAAGGAATTTGGTGTTGGTACTTGGTGAAACATTTTTTAAAATTATTGGATAAAAATACTTGGTAGGTTTCACATTAAGAAAATGTGAAACCTACCAAGTATTTTTATCCAATAATTTATTTTCAATTAAGTAATTCCATAAAATTTGAAATAAATTTAATTTTAAAAGTGAATTTTTTATAATAATATAATCGAAACTCGTTAAGTCAGTAGGGAAACAATAAATAAACTGATGTGGGCATCCACACGACTTATATACCTAGCACCTCTCTTATATGTAATAATTAGAGACCGGATTTTTATGCAGTAAAAACTGCTGAAATATAAGAGGAATATGCAGAATACGTTAAAATATACAAATATATGCAGTAAAAGATAGCAAAATAAATTTTTTTATGCACTAAAAAATTAAAATTAAAGACCAAATGACGATATATTTAAAAGAGTGCTATGAGAGGAATAAAATGATAAAGGAAGCTCTTGACACCAAGTGTCAAATTGTTATATACTTTTATTGCGCAAAAAATTCCACAAAATTCTCGTTACATTTAATATAATAAATTATTAAAAAATCTTTAAATTCAAAAAAATAACAGGTACACTTGGATAAAATCAACATAATAAATTTAATAATGTTTCAAAAATGTGATCCAAAAAATAAGGGAGGGAGAGGGTGGGTAGTTTTATTTAACAGACACGATTGTATTGCTTTTTTTTAATTTACCATACAGGTTATGGTCAAGTATTGTAATCGTGCATGAAAAAAATGTTTTTTTCTTCTTTTTTTCGAAATATCTCAAAAACGTCTGAAAATATTTTGATTGAAAAAATTGAGCGAAACCATGGCATTTCCCTCTACAAAAAAGCCCTTATAAGTGAACATCGAAAAAATTATATTTTTCGAGATAATAATTGTTTTGTCAAAATGTCTGTTAGTTAGTCTGGTTGTCTGGTTGTCTGTCTAGTATGTGCGTTACCAAATTTTTAAATTTTTATGGACGAGCTAGCTCAAAAAATAGTTTGAATATTCACACGTAGTTTTTGTCCATTGAGATTAAGAGCTTATTAGATTTTGGTGCATATCGACCCCAGATTAAGGGTGATGGAGGGGGGTTTAAAAATTAAAAATCTAGGTCATTTGAGCAAATTCAACCAAATTTTGTATATATAATCAGTGGACCCCCAGAAGTCTAAAAATGCAAAAACTAAACTCCCAAAATGAGGGGAGGGGGTCAAAAAATGAAAATCTTGGCGATTTATTAAACTCAACCAAATTTTGTATACATAATCAGTGGGACCCCAAAAGTATAAAAATGCAAAAACTACCCCCCCCCCTATATGATTATAAATAATTTTAGGGCCCAGGTTGTATTTAAATGATTAAAAATCGAGTTTTAAATCCCACAAATATTAATTTGACAATTAAATTGATGAACTCAAAAATTGTTATTTATTTAAAAAAAAATTATACCGTATTTATTTATATACCTATATACACATAATCTGTGGGCCTCAAATAGCCTAGATTTTTAATTTTTAACCCCCTCCACCCTCCTTAATTTTGGGTCGATATGCACCAAAATCTAATCAACTCTTAATATCAATGGTCCAAAACTATGTGTGAAATTTGGTTTCAATATTCACACTAGTTTTTGAACTAGCTCGTCCACAAAAATTTCGTAACGCACAGACAACCAGACTAAAAGAATAACTAACAGACATTTTGACAAAACAATTAATCTCGAAAAATATAATTTTTTCGATGTTCACTTATTAGAGCTTTTTTGTAAAGGGAAATGCCATGCTTTCGCTCAATTTTTTAAATCAAAATAGTTTCAGACGTTTTTGAGATATTTCGAAAAAAAGAAGAAAAAAAAACACTTTTTTCATGCACGATTACAATCCTTGACCATACCCTGTATGGTAAATTAAAAAAAAAAAAATCAGTCGAATAGAGAACCTCCTTCTTTTTTGAAGTCGGTTAAAAAGGGCATACTATCGGGTTGGCGAGTTTTTAGACGATGATCATGCCTGGACTTGATTTCTGACATATTCTCAGCAGGATATGTTGTATATTTGTGTTTTATTTGTTTTATTTATTTATTTATTTTATTTTGCTTTTGTTTATTTGTTTGTTTATTTATTATTTTATTTTTTTAATCTTGAATTTCATCAAGCGCCCCTCCGGAGAGAACCTATGTTGAAAAAAAACTCAAGAAAGAAAGAAAATCCTGTCCTAGAGATAAAACTATTTCTACTTAGGTTTGACTAAACGAGTTTCTACTGTATTTTGATTTTTTTAATTTCGGTAATATCTATATATAGTATTAGTTACTAACTACACTACGGTGCAAAAAATCGACCCACTAATAAAAACTTTAATAAATAGCAAATTATTTTTATATTTTAATTTTTACAAATATTCGTATAATTTGTTCCATTAACTCTTAAAGTAACATATTGAATAAATATTGTTGATAATAACAAATTTAAATATAGGGAACGAAGAAAAGATTATTTTTATTACAGACAAAAGGATCCAGCCGGGGTTGATAATTTTTGAATTTTATGAAAAAAAAATAAGTGAAATTAAATTAAAAAATACAATTAGAAATTATCATAATTTTTCAATATTTCTTTAATTTGAATAAAGTTTTAATAAAAGATCAAATTCCATTTAAAATATCAATAAAATGAATAATTTTGAATTTAAGCATCATTGATAGAAAGATCAAATATACAAAATGGATATTTCTCAAGTTCAAGCAGTTCAAATTGTGGGCCTAATTAATCAAGGGCTGCTAAGTCAACAACAAATGGCAATTACACTTGCAATAAGCAATAATTTCAATAATGGATGGTTCCTTGTGAAAAAATTAAAAATGATTTACTATTTAATAAAGTTTTTGTTGGTGGGTCGATTTTTTTGCACTTCAGTGTATATTTTTTGTTTGAAAAAAGCCGCCCAGATAAATTAAAGTATTTTATTTATATGTTTCAGGAACTCAATGTACCTGGGGAACCTTTAAATCCGCAAGATTTTGAAAATGCTCTAAACTTAGGTAATTCACTTCATTAAAATCTAAATACCACCCATTATTGATTTATCATGATTTTTATGCAACTACTTGGGCCAGTAATTTAAAATTTAACCTGAAGGTTGGGGGGGTCAGATAGGCTAGGTGGTAGCGTATCATCCTGCTAACCAAGTAGACCCGGGTTCGAAATCGACTCGAGGCATTTGGCTAAAATCTGACCCCCGGGGTAGAGACTAAATTTAAAAAATATATAGTATCGTAAATTGGCTTATGGCTAGAAGGGCCGAAAAGCCAAAAAAAAAAATAACCTGAAGGCTAATATTGATTGAGTATTTTTTGAGAAAATGGTCAAAAACCCCGAAAACCGTCTATAAAACATGGTTTTTTTTAAGCATTGTAAAATTCACAGATAAAGGGTGCCCCTTGTATGAAGGTGAAATTTTTATTGAAATCCGTATCAAAAAGAAAATTCCATATCTTTTGATTCAGAAAATTATCTGGCACAATTTTAATCCTCTCTAGCTACTTAATTATAGATCGGAGTTAATTATAGATAATGAAATTTCTTTTAGAAAATTAAAATATTAAAATAATTCATTTTAATTTTCTTGCAACGAAATTTTCTCTGAGAGAGACAGACTGGTAGAAATTTTAAGTGAATGTAATGGAAGGTAGCCCAGAGGTAGTGAGGAAAGAAAAATTAACACATATAAAATAAGGTGTAATTTATTGGAATCCTTCCTCCTTTCCTTTCAAACCGACGTTTCGGAGGATTTTTCCCTCCTTCTTCAGGGTTTCACTTCATTTATATGTGTTAATTTTTTTTTCCTCACTACCTCTGGGCTGCCTTCCATTACCTTCACTTAATTACTTTTAGAGTTTTTTTAATATATAGAATATCTACGGCGATAGAGCAGTATTTACCTAACTTTCCACAGAAGTTTCACCATTACTGCCTAGCCGTTTGAGGTACAAATTTATATAATTACTAGCTGAGGCCCGGACCTTCTTGTTTGTGATTGTAGAGATGTACTGTATTGCTTTTAGTATTGCGAATGCTTCTATAGAAAATATAGTCAATTCTTTTTCTTAATTTGAATTGTTTGCGATAATTATGATTCTCATGATAGAAAGCAGCACACCCTGAATAATTTTCATAGTCATTTTTTGAACCATCCGTATATATAATCGTAATCTGAATAGTCCGTTCTTACTAGGTTTAGAAATTCAGCTAGAAATATAGGATATCATTATTGTACATTATTTATTATATTTTTTCACACAAATGGAGAATCCAAGTAAACGAGCTGAAGTCAACCTACATCACCTTCACAAATAAACAAATTATAAGCCCACCTGTTTACTTGAATTCCCAAAATATTCCTTACAACAACAAGGTAAAATATTTAGGCTTGCATTTAGACTCCAGACTCAATTGGACAAATCATATTGATACAAAACGTAAGCAATTAGAACTTAAATACAAAAATATGTATTGGTTAATTGGAAGAAAATCGCAATTGTCATTAAAAAATAAAGTTCTATTGTATAAAACAATCTTAAGGCCAATCTGGTCATATGCTTGCCAATTATGGGGTACAGCCAGCGAATCGAATTTGAGCAAAATCCAAAGAGTCCAATCTAAAATTCTTAGGGGCATAACCAACGCCCCTTGGTACATAAGAAATGAGTCCATCCACAAAGACCTTCTTGTTCCCTCGATCAGGAAAGAAATTCACCGCGCATTCATAAAGCATGTAAACAAATTGGAAAATCATACAAACCCATCAGTCATCAATCTTCTCGACAACAGTCAAACGATAAGAAGACTGAAGAAAAATCACATCCTGGACATAGAAGACCGCTACCAACAAAATAATTGGGAAAACAAATACTATTAGGAAGGTCTTCAATGAATGACTTGCCCTATCACGAGTTGTGTAAATGAATTGCGTGAATGAACAGTATGAACGAGAGTGTGTTTGTATTCTTTTATCAATTTTACTTATAGATACATTTTGTAACTGATTGTAAAAAAATGAAAATAAATAAAAAAAATTATTATATTTATAAACAAGTATATTTTATGTGGGGGCCCGTGACAAATTTTTCCCTTCAGGGCCCACGGAATCCAAAAGATTGGACACCCTGCTCTATAAAGGGCTGGCTTACACAAGACAGCGCCCCCTGGCTAGTGGTAGGGTATGCATTCGATACCACGAAGAGAGAACTTGGTTGCATCACCAGGCGCTGACTATCCAATTTGTTTTTTACTTTACCATACAGGGTATGGTCAATTATTGTAATCGTGCATGAAAAAAAGTGTTTTTTTTTCATTCTTTTTTTCGAAATATCTTAAAAATGGTTGAAACTATTTTGATTAAAAAAATTGAGCGAAACCATGGATATAATAGACCAAAATAATTATAAATGAGAAAGAAATCGATCTTATTTTATCGATTTCATCTATCTAGAGGTTCACTGTTATATAAGAAAATAGCATTTTGATTAAGAATTTTGTAGTTTAAAAGAAATTTAATGAAAATATCTAGATTCCTTGCCCCGGGAAATTTCAGAGATTGAGTTAGAGTCGAAGGTACCTGAGAATGCGAATCTTTTAAGGCTGAAGGTTAAATGAAACTAGAAAGATGGATGCGGAAAGAGAGTTGCAATCGGTATTCGAGTCATAATTTTTCTAATTTGTATGATTTTTACTTTACTAAACAGGGTGTGCATGAAAAAAGTGTGTTTTTGCTTCTTTTTTCGAAATATCTCAAAAACGGATGAAACTATTTTGGTTAAAAAAATTGAGCCTAACCATGGAATTTCGGTCTACAAAAAAGCCTTAATAACTGAACATCGAAAAAATTATGTTTTTTGAGATAATAATTATTTTGTCAAAATGTCTGTTAGTTAGTCTGTTATTCTCTTAGTTAGTCTGTGAGTTACCAAATTTTTGTGGACGAGCTAGCTCAAAAACTAGTGTGAATATCAAAATCAAATTTCTGACACGTAATTTTGGATTCCGTTGAGATTAAGAGCTGATTAGGATTTTAGTGCATATACAACCCAAAATTAAGGGGAGGTGAGAAAAAGGGGGGTGGAGGGGGGGGGGTTAAAAATTAAAAATCTATGTAGGCCTTTGACCAAACTGAATCAAATTTTGTAGACAGAATACGTGGAACCCCAGAAGTCTAAAAATTCAAAAACTAACCGCCCAAAATGGGGTGTAGGGTCAAAAAATGAAATCTAGGCCCTTGTACCAAACTCAACCAAATTTTGTATACATAATCCGTGGGCCCGCAGAAGTATAAAAATCCAAAAATTGACCGCCTAAAATGGGGGGAGGGGTGTAGGGTCAAAAAATGAAAATAAAGGCCCTTGTACCAAACTCAACCAAATTTTGTATACATAATCCGTGGGCCCGCAGAAGTATAAAAATCCAAAAATTGACCGCCTAAAATGGGGGGAGGGGGTGTAGGGTCAAAAAATGAAAATAAAGGCCCTTGTACCAAACTCAACCAAATTTTGTATACATAATCCGTGGGCCCGCAGAAGTATAAAAATCCAAAAATTGACCGCCTAAAATGGGGGAGGGGGTGTAGGGTCAAAAAATGAAAATAAAGGCCCTTGTACCAAACTCAACCAAATTTTGTATACATAATCCGTGGGCCCGCAGAAGTATAAAAATTCAAAAATTAACCGCCTAAAATGGGGGGAGGGGTGTAGGGTCAAAAAATGAAAATAAAGGCCCTTGTACCAAACTCAACCAAATTTTGTATACATAATCCGTGGGCCCGCAGAAGTATAAAAATCCAAAAATTAACCGCCTAAAATGGGGGAGGGGGTGTAGGGTCAAAAAATGAAAATCAAAGGCCCTTGTACCAAACTCAACCAAATTTTGTATACATAATCCGTGGGCCCGCAGAAGTCTAAAAATTCAAAAATTAACCGCCCAAAATGGGGGGGGGGGTGTAGGGTCAAAAAATGAAAATCTAAGCCCTTGTACCAAACTCAACCAAATTTTGTATACATAATCCGTGGGCCCCCAGAAGTCTAAAAATGCAAAAACTAACCCCCCCCCATACATGATTTTAAATAATTTTATTTAAAATATTGGAGTAATTTTTGGAGAACGGACTGATAAGTTGAGTTGAGTAAATATTGATGAGGCAGTCCAAAAAAGTAAGATAATTTATACTATATTTTTATTTTTATTCATAAACCGACGTTTCGGAGGCTATTCCCTCCTTCTTCAGGGTTTTGAAAAGTCAGTGAAGCTCTACGCGTTCCAAACCCTATCTCACTGTTAGAGAATTCGAGGGGACTCGAACACTCATACAGAACAGAAAACTCTACCTACATCTCCCGACAGCGTCTCCGGTTATCTTAGATTATAATTCTGCTGAGAATGAAATACAATATATTATTGTTACTGCCCCTGAAAGAGGAGACAGAAGAGAATGTCGCATTGGATTTCCTTCACTGACTTTTCAAAACCCTGAAGAAGGAGGGAATAGCCTCCGAAACGTCGGTTTATGAATAAAAAGATAGTATAAATTATCATCATTGGGATTCAGTTCCATAATTTATAAATGTAATTTTTGTTTTTCAGAGGATGAGGAACAAAATAAGTGTTTGTTTATGACTTATCAATTGCAACGTTTCGCCACTTTTATTGCAGCTTCTTCAGGCTCTACAAAGGAGCAAATACATACATCAAAAAAACACATTCAAAAACAAAAATTCACTCAACTCAAAATCAATTTCATATATACCTTGATAAATAAAAGTGGCGAAACGTTGCAATTGATAAGTCATAAACAAACACTTATTTTGTTCCTCATCCTCTGAAAAACAAAAATTACAAGTATAAATTATATTCTTTTTTTGGACTCCCTCATCAATATCCACTCAATTTTATTAAATATAAGAGAGGGTCCAGGTTGTAAGGTAAAGTCAAGTGGTTGGGCCCACATCAGAACGTGCCAATTTATTTTTCTCTCAATTAATTTTTTATTTCTAGAATTTTCGCTGCCACCGAATGAAGAAGGAGCCCAAGATCCACTTGAACTGGCAGGGCTGTTCGAAGGGGACATTGCCGGTGTCAATGTGTCGTCACTTGAAATCCTGGTATGTCACTGCTACCCTTGGTGCCCACAATGGCCTAAAAGCTCTTCTATTCGATGAAGAGTGGAGATAAATGAATTCAAAAGTCCATCCCTCCGCCCCCCACCCCGAAATCCTTCCAGTATTAGACATTGGTAAATGGAACTTGAAAATGAATAATCAGTAAATCCGATCTGTCGTTACACAGGAAAGGACACTGGTTAGTGATGCATGGCGAATTTGAATTTGATTTGCCATCAAGAATCATCGAAGGAAAGGACGGGCATTGTGTCAGCCACAATTAACGGCTTTCTATTCTGTTTGACTTGAATCTCAATCTCAATTGACAACTTAACTAGCATTTAGCGGTCGATAAACTTATTAATACTTTTTTCCTCTTTGAGATCTGCCAATAATTTTCATCATTATTGTTTAATTGTGAATTATATTACTAAAATATAACCATAAAGAGAAATCAATGAGGTTGTCCTTGTTTGATTAAAATATATATATCCAATCGGGTTCTCGAAAACGGCTCTAACGATTTGGATGAAATTGATGGGTTAGAAGGGTTTTGTGTTGGCGATTCGATCTGTCACGGCCTCACTTTCGGCTAAGTTGTTTTTGATGGTTTTTTTTGTTAATTGAAATAATTATTCACAGGTGGTTGTCTCGATAAAAATGTATATTTACATTTTTATTCAATTTCCTTTTAGTTATTAATTGGTTTTTTAATTTTAAATTCCACTATTAGATCATTACAAATATTATTATATATAGTATATAGTTAGAAAATTTAATTGATTAAAAATCGAGTTTTAAATCCCACAAACGTATTTTTTCTATATTAGAATTTGGCAATTTAATTGATGAACTCAAAAATTGTTATTTAATTAAAAAACATTATTATACGGTATTTATTTATATACCTGTACATATATACACGTAATCTGTGGGCCACTACAAGGCTTCAAATGCAAAAAATGGGTGAGGGGGCGGGGGCGAGGGTGGAGGTGATGGTGGGGGAGATGTGGGGGTGCAGTGGTGGGGGGTACGGGGGGAAGTGGTTTTGGTGAAGCGGGATTGGGGGGTGTAGGTGAAGGGTGGATGTGGTGGGGTGAAGTGGTGGGGTGAAGTGGAGGGGGTCCGGGGTGGCGAAGGGGAGTTCGGGGATTAATATATAGCTTTTAACTGAAGGATAAAGTTACCGAGCATCGCCCGGTGGCCAGGTACTATCATTTTAAACGAAATGGAATACTCTACAACTTCTTTTCTGAGGACTTTTACTATAAAACGAAAGGCTGACGTGCTAGAGACAAAAGTTTGACGAAAGATGTAGGAAATTTTATTTTTTTCATACATAAACGATATTCGCGGGCAAATAACTCAAAAACCATAAGGAATAGAGAAAAACTAAATAGAAGCAATCTTGTAGTAAATTTTATAACCTTTCATTATTCTAAGAGTAATTCTTTCCTTATGACCTATTGTTTTTGAGATATAAGCGAAAAACTAAAAAACGTGACATTTCCTTGCCTGTATGGAGTTTTCTCCCATTTTGTATCCAAGATGGGTCGTCAAATTATACTGACTGGAAAATTCCTCAGTTATCACTTTGCTCTAGAGGGCACAAATAAATAAATAAAAATGTTTGTTGTTTAAAATATTGTATAATTATTTAAACCGGGTCTTGTGTATATGTTTTACAATGCGGTTAAACAAGCTTGGGTTTTATTAATTAAATGAAGTTATATAATTTAAAATTAAACAACAAATAATGATATTATTTAAACAATATTTAGTACTCGGCAAAGAGCAATTTCTTTGAATGAATAAAATTAAATATTTATTGATATTTAATATATAAGTATATATATTATATATATATATATATATTATATATATATGTTGATTACTTCTCAACAACAATGACACTTAATCACACGGAACGATAATCGATAAATAATAATATTAACCCCACGATAGACTAAAAACGATAATATATTAATAAAACGGTAAACGGTACATATTCCCTTCACTTCACTTCTTGCCAACTCGCCACCTCGACACATATGATGATTCTAAGCCTCCACGTGTACTTTAGTCATTTCCTTTCGACTCAAATTCTCTTTTAAGACACCAAATTTCGGGGTGAAACCGCGGTAGATTTATTTTGGTTACATATCCCCCCCCTTCCAGCGGGAAGTTCCGGGAACTTGGGAAGGTTCTGGGTCGTCACTGTCTCGCTGACTATCCAATTTGCTTTTTTTTAAGATATAAACTTCGAAAGATTTATACACTCATCAATGTAGGTCTTTCAAAAAAAAATTCTCTCCTACATGTGCGAATCAAAATAATAGTAATAGGCGTTTTAGAGAAGTTTCGAAAAAGCTTAGCAAAAAAACAAAAATCACTATATTCTAAATCTGCTAAATTTTTTGTTTTTGTAAAAATATCTTCTCTTTATTTTTTAATTTAAATTTTTATTTTCACATTAGTTTATTAAACATGGTTTCTCTGTTACACATTAGTTCCTGGAGCCACCGAGCAATGCACAGTAACCAAATTAAAAAAAAATACAATTATAAATAGTACACGCCCCCTGGACCTCCCCTCCCGAAATCACGCACCTCGTCCCCACCACTGTACCCTAATCACCACCCCACTCCGCCCCCCCACCCACCCCAGTTTTTGCATTTCTAGCTTTCTTCTAGTGGTCCATATTATGTGTATATTTGTTTACTCGTACACCAATTTGCCCACATTCGTTCATATTTATAAACATTATAAAAAAATAAATAGTAAAATAATAATAAAAAAAATCGTATAGGATCTGAAATAAAAACATAAAATTAAATAAGATTTGTTTCCAAGTTATATAAAAAAGCCACTTCAACCACTTTATTTGTAAACACACCTGTTTTGTTATGAATCCACCTGTAATGTTATGATTTAGACACCTGTTAATTTAAAAAATCCTAATTTTAATATAATATAATAATATTTGTTATAACCTATTAGTGGGTTTTAAAATTAAAAAAACCAATTAATAAATAAAAGATAATTGAAAAAAATGAAAACAAACTTTTTTATTGAGATTTTCATCTATAAATAATTATTTTAATTAAGAAAAGATCAATTAAGATGAAATTTGTCGAGGTCCAGACCTAGCCAGATCGTTTTCTCATCCTCAAAATTTGTTAATAGAGTTTCATCAAAATCGGTAGAGCTGTTTTCAAAACAGAACAAAGAATAAGAATAAGAGTAGATAATATGAGTGTCTATCTGTTTGACTGAGATAAATTTTTTTAATCAAATGTTGACTTACTTCTACAGAAATAAATTTCTTGAAACTTTACACACCCATTCATTTGCGATGGCTCACAACATTCCTTCGAAATTAAATTGGAGAAGTGCCGAATCGCTCCATTCGCCAATAATTTTATCCCCATGATTTCTAGTGACTTTAACCTCCAACTTTTTCAACTCTTACTAACTTCATTCCTTCAAGACATTGAAAGAAACCTTCAACCCCACTCTTTCATTTGATCACCCTCTTCTTTTCGGTCAATCAACAGCCATAGAAGCTCCATCCTCTTTGGTTCGATCATATTGGGGGGTTAGAGAGTCTGGATGTTGAACATGTCATCTTGGATTCAATTTATGTTTAGGCCATTCTTCTGAAAACAAAAATCTGTTCCTGTTTGAGCCATAGACTGGGTGTTTGTGTTTTCTCTAGGTTTAAAAGGATTCCCTTGCCAAATAGATAATTCATTAATCATTTCTCATCCCATCGGGATAATACACTCCTTCAGACCCCCGCGCCTCCATTTTAGCTGTATATTATTACATCCAGAAGATAATACCAATTGAGACGGCAAAAAAATAATTTATTTAAGTAAGAAAAAGCGCAATTTGCCAAATAGCCGAGATTATTAACGTATTCATTACAATGTTTTCCTTTAATTTTAATTACTTTTAAAAATAATAAAAATAAATTAAATCTAGAATTAAATTTTCAAAATTTCAACTTTCAAATGTTCTTAAAATAGTCTCACTTTATTAAATTTTCAGTTTTGAAATTGATTTATTCAAATTTTTGAACACACCTAACTATATTGGACCTCCAGAAATATTTACACTCACTTTTAAATAAGAGCGTACTTACCTACTTATTGAATTTCCCTCATTCTTGCTTTTTTCTAAAATTAAAGATTCATTGATTTTAATTTTTCAACTCCTTATCTATTTTGAATCCTTGTCATGCGAGTAGTTAAGGGGGAGGCAAGGGGCATTGCCCCCTTAGAAAAATCGAGTCAATATCTCAATAACTATTTATTCTAAGAGATTAATTTTTAACCGACTGAATTTTTTTGTCTGTTATCTCATATCTCCGCCAATTGTGAACCGATTTACATGATTTTTTGCATTGGGTTCAGTCTAGCTTCCGATTGGTCCCGTTTTTTTTCATTGGTATTAGACCTTTTTTGATATGTTTGTTCAGGCATAACTTCTTTGTTTATGAACCGATTTTAATGATTCTTTTTTATTGGAAAGAGGGTACCTTAGGAGTGGTCTCATATTAATTTGTTCAAGTTCTTGAGATATCATCAATGACGAAATAACGTAAATCTCCAATTCTTATGACCAAATAATCAAAATTATAATAAATAAAATCTTTTATAAAAAAAATCTTAAAACATTCATTTAAAACCCGCAAACTTTTCGAGATAATTTCTATATTTATGAATTGAATTTTATTATCATTTTCTGATTCATTCGCCAGACGCTTTCTCTTACGAAATGCGTGCAAGGTATTATATTAAGTCACTATTAATAACATCACTAAAAGAGAAAAAATAAAAATAAAAATAATTTTTAGAAAAAAATAAAGCCGACTTCAAAAAATTAAATGCAACAAATAAAATAATAATAACTTAAAAACAAATAAAATCCACTAAAAGGTATAAAATAATTATCTTATTTAGTTACAACTAAACGACGAAATATTAACATGAAATTACTTTTTAAAGTCGGTGCCAAACATATACATTTTATGAATCACACTCAACGGATCTTACTTAGTACGTTTGCCTCGCTTATATGTATAGTTTGTTTGGCACCGACTTCAAAAAGTAATTTCATTTTAATATTTCGTCGTTTAGTTGTAACTAAATAAGACAATTATTTTATAACCTTTTAGTGTATTTTATTATGTTTTTAAGTTATTATTATTTTATTTGTTGCATTTAATTTTTTTTGAAGTAGGTTTTATTTTATTTTTTTCTAAAAATTATTTTTTTATTCTTAAAAAATCAATACAAATTGAAAAATGTACATCTCAAAAAAAATAATCTTCCCATATAGACCAATAAATAGGAAGGTTTCAGCTTACATTAATTGCGGTGAAAAGATTTTTTTAGGGTCGTTTGGTATGGTGTGGGTATGCCAAATCAAAGTTTACGACCTCAAAAGTTTGGGGGACAACTTTTGGCCGCCGAAAAATCTCGAAATTTTCGGACTTTTTCTAGTTTTTCGCTTATAACTCGAAAACAGTTCATATTTTATAAATAATCGTTCTATAGTAAATTAAAGAGGACAAATTTTGTCGATTAAAAAAAATAAATGCAAAATTGGTCCAGTAGTTTGATTTTTAATGGGGATCTAAAAAAACAGCATTTCTAGCCTTCTAGTGGTCCACAGATTATGTATATATAGCTAAATAAATTCGGTATAATTATTATTTTTTAATTAAATAACTTAAAATTAATTACATTGGCAAATTCTAATATATAAAGATATTTCTTTTAAACTGTTTGTGGGATATAAAACCCGATTTATAATCAATTAAATTTTAATATATAGTTTTATTTGGTATAAAATCTTTGTGGGATTTAAAGTAAAAAAACCAATTATTTATTAAAAGGAAATTGATTAAAAATGTAATTATATATTTTTATCAGGACAACCACCTGTGAATATTATTTAAATTTACAAAAAACCCATCAAAAATAATTTAGCCGAAAATGAGACCGGAACAGATAGAATTGTCAACCCAAAAAGCCCCTAACCCGTGAATTTCATCAAAATCGGTAGAGCCGTTTTCAAATTAAAATAGATATATACAATATAACAATTTTAGCTCTTTCAATAAGAGTAGAGTACCAGGAGACACCGAGCGATGCTCGGTAACTTCTTCCTTCAGTTAAAACCTTTATTTTAATATTATTTTTAATTAAAAATTCTGATAAAAAGGTCGATTTTTATTTGAGAGCCGTTTTCAAATTAAAAAACTACAAATATGTATAGTATCCGCCCACTGTACCCCCACACCTGCTTGACCCCACCCCCCGGATCCCCCACCACTGCACCCCACCTCCTGCACCTGTTTTGATTCAACCATATGATTCATTTTTATTCATCCAATTGTTAATAAATAAAACCTATCAAAATGTGTTGTTTTTTTAGAAAATTGAGACCTGCTTATGCGAAATATATTTTTAAATAAATTCTTGATTATTTTTTATTCTATTAAATAAATAAAGTTCTTTATAAAAACAATTATAAAACGTTTATTAATATTTCTAACGTTTAGGTTGAACAAAATATGTTAAAATCCACAATCACAATACTTCTTCAAGGCCTTTAGAACAATGAATTAAGGTTAAATTGAAAGTTTTTGCCGAGAGTAGCAGAATTTTTATATATTGAAGGAGACAATAAAATGAGTCTTCTGTTGGAATTATAAATTTTATTTATTTATAGACGATCGTTATAAATAAATAAAATTTATAATTCCAGCAGAAGACACTCTTTTATTGTCTCCTTCAATGAATTAAGGCAACCCATTGTCTGCCTGGGTACAAAAGGAAAAGGGAAACCTTTTTTTAAAACCCTAAGAATGGGATTTGTCTACCTGCGAATAATTAATTTGATTACGAAAAACCCATCAAAAACAATTTTGTCGAAGGTGAGGCCGTGACAGATCAAATTGTCACCCCGAAAACCCCTAACCCGTGAATTTCATCAAAATCGGTAGAGTCGTTTTTCAAAATAGAACCAAGATACAAATATATAAACAAATAAATATACAATTTTTGTTCGTTTAATAAGAGGAGATAGATAGGTAGATAGATAGATATGCATGTATTCAAATTAATTTTATTATCTACTAAAATAATAAAATTACTTAAATAATAAATATGAAGAAAAATATTTAAGAAAAAAATTTCATAATTTCCCATCTAAACTTTAAATATAAATTATATCTAGGAAAGAGTGTCAAGCTTATTAATTCTACTTAAAAAGTTTTTTTTTATTCATTTTAAAAGCATGTTTTTTTTTTAATTTTTTGGCCGCCGGGGTAAGTAAAAAATTAATGCAAATTTTTTTTCTATTAATTATTATTAAATGCGTAGATAATTTAAAAAATCTAATAAAACTTTATATGGCTGAAATGATTTATTGTAGAACATAAAGACTAGATTAATCAAAGATATTCACCTCTATGACTAACGACTATCAAGCTTAAATGAATATTAATTACTTTAGTTTATCAATATCTTATAGTATTAGTTGGACGCAAGGGTGTCGAGAAACTTCGCCAGGCCCGGGGGAAGAAAGTTACTTGAGCTTAAAAATAATTATTGTTAAGCATTTTATTTTTCATGGAAAATTTCACTATAACTATAGCTATAAATATCAAATAAATACTATTAATTTTATTTAATCAAATAAAGTATAAATGGATTTATTGACTGAGGAAAGTTATAATACAATTTCTTTCGGGCATTTCCGCTAGTGTTCGGCCCATTCCGCTGCAAACAGGCACCACAAAATAATGTCTTATTAATAGTAGTACTTAGACTTAGCCACCGAGCAATGTTCGGTAACTTTTTGCTTCAGTTAAAAGCTATATATTAATCCCCGAACCCCCTCGCCCCCGGACCCCTACCTCCTGCACCCCTCCACCCCACCCCCAATTCCCCACCCCCAAAACCCCACACCCCCACCATTGCACCCCCACATCTCCCTCCCCACACCCCTCCACCCCTCCCCCGCCCCCTCACCCAGTTTTTGCTTGTAGTGGCCCACAGATTATATATGTATAGGTATATAAATAAATACCGTATAATAATTTTTTTAATTAAATAACAATTTTTGAGTTCATCAATTAAATTGCCAAATTCTAATATAGAAAAAATACGTTTGTGGGATTTAAAACTCGATTTTTAATCAATTAAATTTTTTTTTTATAAATTTTTATTAAACCAATTATTTTACATTAATTAATGTATACATTGTATTTTAGCTTCGATTCCGGAGATTGCTTCTCCACCATCGAGTGTCCTTATTCATATTTAGTCCTTGTTTTTAATAAGAGGAAAAATCTAATTAGATAAAAAAACCTCTTTTCCGATAATTATTTCAATTCCATTATTCCCCAATCAAGTCGATTGGATCTCTCCTTCCTCCTCTCCTCTCCAATTCAATCAATTAAATTTTTTTTTTTTATAAATTTTATTAAACCAATTATTTTACATTAATTAATGTATACCTTGTATTTTAGCTTCGATTCCGGAGATTGCTTCTCCACCATCGAGTGTCCTTATTCATATTTAGTCCTTGTTTTTAATAAGAGGAAAAATCTAATTAGATAAAAAAACCTCTTTTCCGATAATTATTTCAATTCCATTATTCCCCAATCAAGTCGATTGGATTTCCTTCCTCTCCTCATCCAATTTCCTCAATTAATTTATTTTTTTTTTTTTTATAAATTTTATTAAACCAATTATTTTACATTAATTAATGTATACCTTGTATTTTAGCTTCGATTCCGGAGATAACTTCTCCACCATCGAGTGTCCTTATTTATCTTTAGTCCTTGTTTTTAATAAGAGGAAAAATCTAATTAGATAAAAAAACCTCTTTTCCGATAATTATTTTAATTCCATTATTCCCCAATCAAATCGATTGGATTGCCCATCCTCCTCCTCTCCATCATCAATTAAATTGCCTAACATTTAATATATATAATTATATTTGTAATGATCTATTAGTGGAATTTAAAATTAAAAAACCAATAAATAATTAAAAGGAAATTGAATAAAAATGTCAAATATACATTTTTATCGATACAACCACCTGTGAATAATTATTTCAATTAACAAAAACCCCATCAAAAACAACTTAGCCGAAGATGAGACCGTGACAGATCGAATCGCCAACACAAAACCCTCCTAACCAGTGAATTTCATCCAAATCGTTAGAGCCGTTTTCGAGAAACCGATTGGATATATACAAGAATTGCTCGTTTAATATAATAAGACAAGATATGTTTTGATTAATAAAATCGGTAGAATTCATATATTTTATCTCCATCTCGAGACATTTTTTTTCTTCAAATGTAGCCAATGTAAGCCAAAAGGCTGGATATCCCTGTGTTAAACGGAAGCCTAAACTGGAAATGATGTATAATATCTATGGTATGTGACGAAACATTTGTTCTGATCCCCTCCTGCTTCCTCGTCCCATATTTTGTAACGTTAAGATATATTTCCTACTTCCCGTTGTTCCATCCGTATTTTATAGAGGGTGCTTTTTCTCCCACCCCTAACTAAACTCTGCTTTTTTTTAGGAAAAAAATGTTATCACTTCAAGCGAGCTCAAGTGGCCATCCGCCGTCATTCCTTATGTCATCTCTATGGCCTATAGTAAGTAAAGCTGAAGACTCTCCATGACAATTCAGATTATGACATTGTCCATTCACTTTGCCAGGTACTTTAGTGTCAACGTTGACGAAAATCACGTTAGGGGTGACATCTACCATATTTACAATATATAGCAGGGTTGCCCTAACTTTTTTGAGTTTGAGGGCGACTTTTTTGATAAAAGGCAAACCACGATTTAGAAATTATTTACGAATTGATTAAACATCACAAATGTTTTAAAATACAGTAGAACCTCGATAATCCGGCATGCGTCAGAAATCGATTTTTTACTTTCGCATTTATATTCTATAGAATATAATGGGAGAGTATTGCGATGGTCAGTCTGGGTCCTGACTCTTTGAGAGCTTGTATCTCAGAGATGAAAAATGTTAATTTCATTTTGTAACTTCTAGGTAGAGAGAATCGTTGTCCTTAATAGTTGAAAACTGGATTTAGGACATGTGTCAAGACACTTGATAAATATTCTAATTTTTAAAAAATCGTTGGAGCCGTTTTTGAAAAAATAAAAAAAAAATCTTTCATGTAAATTATCCACTTCCGATTTCAACCAAAAAGCTTGATGTATTCCTTCTAGCCTATATCAAGCTTAAGTTTCGAATTTCGTATCTCTGAGACTTATGGTTGCGAAACGCAGGGGGGGGGGATTCTTACGTACGTAAACATCAACTTCCGGTTTTTCTATTTTAGCCAAAATCTTGTTATACTTCTTGTAGCCTCTAGATAGCTTAAGTTTCAAATTTCAAGGCTCTGTGACTTTCCGAAGACGAGATATGAACGATTAAAATATTTATTTTACGACACTCCTAATTTACAACCCCTTCCTTTAATTCAATCGGATTAAAAATTTGACACAACTATTAACTCATGACATTTGATAAATATGGTACACAAATTTAAAAAAAAATCGTTAGAGCCGTTTTTGAGAAAATGAAAAAAAAACGAAATAAAGGAAGGGGGTGTAAATTAGAAGTGTCGCGATGACTTCAAATAAATGAAAATGTGAAAGTCGTGTGGTGAACACACCAGTTGATTAAGGAATCAATCCAAGAAGCAAGTTAATATGTCTACGATGTTCAAGAGAGCTCAGGAAAAATTCAAACTTACCTGTCTTCAGTGAATGCCAGTCCAGCGACCCCCTCAACATCATCAGACGACATCTCTGATTGAACATTGAAATTTCACCCAAAGTGTCCATAAGGACTCATTTGATGTGAAATGCACATTTACTGTTGATACCTTTTGTTAGTTTGTAAATAAAGTATAAGTTTTTGCTCTTTAAATTGTTATTACTGACATATTTCATTGTTCAAGTAAGTTTTTTTTAAGACCTCAATAATCCGACAAAATCCGTAATCCGAAATTGGCAGATCTCTTGTGTCGGATTATCCAGGTTCTACTGTATATTTTAAATTTAATTTAATTTGTAAAATTTTAATCATAGAAATTATTTTTAAATAAACATTATAGTGTTCGCATTATCTATTTAGACCAAGGAGGTAGGGAGGGAACACTAGCTCGAGAAAGTGTCTCCAGCTGACGTCACCAGCCGCCATTTTGGTCGGGTCATGAAATAGGAATACCCATAAGAGCAATGCTAATATGTTTTATAATTTAATCTATATATCTTTAAATAAAAAGGTTTTTAAATAGAACAAATATATGAATAAATATTCAAAAAATGTTATTTCTTAAATTTGCCATGATTTAAATATCTACTTATCAGTAAAAATTAGATAAAACAACGAGCGCGCTTGTACTTATTATTTTTCTTGCGGACACTTTTAAGATAATTTTTTTATTATAAGGAAAAACACAAAAGATGATTATTTAGTAAATATAATAATTAAAAACAGTTTATTTAAAAAATTAATCACATATTTTTAAATATACAAAAATTCTTCTATAGTAAAAGATAATATTTTTTTATTAAATATTAAATATAAGATGTGAAAGATATTAATTTGCCGATGGTAATAGATTCAAATTTACAAGAAATCATAAGTTGGTGTCATCTATTAAATTCGATGGATAGAATATTTTTAATTATATGTCAGAGGGGTTGTTTTTCACCCCCTCGGGAATCGAACCCGAGTGCCAGTAACAGCAATCCGGGCCACCTGGCTCACCTACACATAATTATAAATATTCCATTCCATCGAATTTAATAGATGACACCAACTTATGATTTCTTGTTAAATATAAAGGGTTTCTGGTATAATTATGTGAATGGGCATCTATAAACCAATTTTTTTACACAATGCAAAGATTAAGAATTATTAAAGTTAAAAAACAAACATTTTCCTCAATGGGATATTTAAAATAAATTTAAATATATATTATAAAAATACCTAAAATATGGTTTTTAAAGTAGATATAATTGTAAGAAAAAGTTAAAACGATTAATTTATATTTAAAATTCCTGGAAGTGGGTTAACTTGTTAAACAATATTCGTTGTCTTTTGCTTTTGTGATTAAATCGATTAGATATTTAGTAAAAATTTTGCTGGATTAAATTTGGAACTCGAAAAATACAAAAAATACACGATAAGTGGGTCTATTATCCTTTACTTGACTGTTAAAAAACTTGAAACTAATTTATTGTTTTTAAGGAAAATATAAAATATATACTGTCTAATCCAAAATATAAACACTTTAAATAAAATATAAAATATATATATAAAGTAAATTAAATCTGTTTTATATCACTCTTAATAATAAAAAAACTGTCTTAAAAATGGGTACTTTTAACATGTGATTGGGAAGAGAGATTCTTCTGACCCGAGTATAATGGCGCCTGGTGGGGAAATGCCTGCCTTAACTGGAGACACCCCCACTCCTGCTTTTCAAGCTTAGCTGTTCCTCCTTATCTTCTTGATTTATACTCATTGAATAAATTTTACAATTAAATAACACTGAACCGGACAATATTTATTTATAATTGAATTTCTTTCACTTGCGAGAAACATCGATTTTGTATGATTATTTACGTAATAGTTATAAGATAGATAAGTTATATCATACTAAAACGTCTGACTCCGTTTGCTAAAGAATGCCTTGGGGATTACCAATGCGGCTTTCGTAAAGGAAGATCTACAAATGACCAAGTATTTAGTATAAGACAAATAATGGAAAAATGATGGGAGTTTGCGCTCGATACTTTCCACCGAGGGGTGATCCGCGATTGGAAGTAGGTGTACACCTCTTTGGAAGTATTTTGAAGTACTTGGGAATATTTTGAGTTATTTGGAAATATTTGGAATTACTTGGAAATATTTGGAAGTACTTGTGAATATTTGGAAGTACTTGGAAATATTTGGAAGAACAAGTGGAAGTAGGTTGCCAAATTCAACCGCCTACAACGCTGCGGTCGTTTCTCTTATCCCCTCCAACTTACTGTACCCAGCCAATATTCATTTCTTAAAGCAACTATCTTTTCAAATTTGTTAAAAATTCCATTGATAAAGGAAGAATTTATTCCGAACCGTTTGGTATTCTAATAAACGTTTGAAGATTGTTTTTTTTTTTTTTTTTTTTTTTACTTTTACCACAAAGGGTATGGTCAAGTATTGTAATCGTGCATGAAAAAAGTGGTTTTTTTCCTTCTTTTTTTCGAAATATCTCAAAAACGACTGAAACTATTTTGATTAAAAAAATTGAGCAAAACCATGGCATTTCGCGTCTATAAAAAAGCTCTAATAAGTGAACATCGAGAAAATTATATTTTTTGAGATAATAATTGTTTTGTCAAAATGTCTGTTAGTCTGGTTGTCCGGTTGCCTGGTTGGGTGTCCGTTATTCTGTGCGTTACCAAATTTTTGTGGACGAGCTAGCTCAAAAACTAGTGTGAATATCGAAACCAAATTTCACACGTAGTTTTAGTCCATAAGATTAAGAGCTGATTAGATTTTGGTGCATATCGACCCAAAATTAAGGGGCGTGGATGGGGGTTAAAAATTAAAAATCTAGGCCATTTGAGCAAACTCAAGCAAATTTTGTATACATAATCAGTGGACCCCCAGAAGTCTAAAAATGCAAAAACTAACCGCCCAAAATGGGGGGGTATGGTCAAAAAATGAAAATCTAGGCTCTTGTATCAAACTCAAACAAATTTTGAATACATAATCAGTGGGCCACCACGAGTCTAAAAATGCAAAAACTACCCCCCCCCTAAATGAATATAAATAATTTTATTAAATATTAAATATAAGTGAGGGGCCAGGTTGTATGGTAAACTAAAGTGGATGGCCACATCAGAGCACGACAGCTTATTTTTTTTAATATATATAGGTTGTCTTCCATTTTAGTAGATGAACCCTACCAATCGATAAAAGACCTCATGAAAAAAGTTAAAAAGTTTTATATAAAATGCGTCAAAAAGCTCATTCTTTCTTGTGTCATAGAATATCTAAGCTCAACTTTTCCACAAAACTAGAACGTTGCTTTTATAAGAGCAATATTTCCCAATAAGAAATAATGAACGTTATTGTTATTCAACTAGATAAACTTTGAATTGTCAAAACTTGTTCATAATTTAAAATGACATTCTCGCCTTTGAATGCACACCCCATTGACACCCCATTGACACGAAAAAAATTACAAGTTATGGCTAAGATTTTTCGAAATTTTGCCTTTGTTATCTCAACAGACATGTTTACTCTGAATCCCATAACGAGTAATTTTTTATCATCTTCCACTTGGCATTTATTTTGTATAAAAAAAATATTAGTAGATCAAAGAGCGTGAACTCGCTCTGCTGATTATGTATACAAAATTTGGTTGAGTTTTCTCAAATTTCCTAGATTTTTTTATTTTAAACCCCCTCCACCACTCTCATCTTTGGGTCGATACGCCTTAAAATCTAATCAGCTCTTAATCTCAATGGACCAAAACTACGTGTGAAATTTGGTTTCGATATTCAAACTACTTTTGAGCTAGCTCGTCACAAAAATTTGGTAACGCACAGACTAACGGACACCCAACCAGACAGACAACCAGACTAACAGACATTTTGACAAAACAATTATTATCTCGAAAAATATAATTTTCTCGATGTTCACTTATTAGAGCTTTTTTGTAGAGCGAAATGCCATGGTTTTGCTCAATTTTTTTAATCAAAATAGTTTCAGTCGTTTTTGAGATATTTCGAAAAAAAACACTTTTTTTCATGCATGATTACAATACTTGACCATAGCCTGTATGGTAAAGTAAAAAATATAAGTAAATATAGTACCCCTGAACCACGGACCACTGCACCCCCACCGCCAACCCCACTCCGCCCCCTAAACCCCGCACCTCGCGCCACCCCGGACCCTACCACTGCACCCCATCTCCTGCACACCCACGTGCATCCCCACCCCGCACCCAGATTTTGCATTTCTAGCTTTCTAGTGGTCCATATAGGTATATAAATAAATTCGGTATAATTAATTTTTTTAATTAAATAACAATTTATCGAGTTTTTTAATCAATTAAATAAATAATAAATAATAATTTTATTGAAGCAATTTTTTACATGAAATAGTTTATACATTGTATTTGAGGCTTCGATTTCGGAAATTACTTCCCCACCATCGACTGTACTTGATCTTCTAGCTTGCGATAATATTTTTAGTCCGTGTTTTTTAAAAAGAGGAATTTTAATCAATTAAATTGGCAAATTCTAATATATTACAATAATTGGTATAAAGTATTTGTGGGTTTTAAAATTAAAAAAACCAATTAATAAACAAAAGATAATTGAAAAAAATGTAAAAAAAACTTTTTTATTGAGATTTTCATCTATAAATAATTACTTTGATTAAGAAAAGATCAATTAAGATGAAATTTGTCGAGGTCTAGACCTAGCCAGATCGTTTTCTCATCCTCAAAACTTGTTAATAGATTTTGTTTCATCAAAATCGGTAGAGCCGTTTTCAAAATAGAACTAAGATACAAATATATATATACAAACAAATAAATATATAAATATATAAACAAACAATTTTTGCTCGTTTAATAAGAGTAGATAGATTCTTCTTGTGCTGGCTGGAGAGGCAGGTAAATGCTAAATTCACATAATTTTTTAATTGAACCAAGGAAAACATTATATTCAGCGAAAATACGCATTGTATATTATATGTAAATCCTGAACACTGAATTCATAAAATTTGATCATTTTGAAAAGATAGTGATGCTAAAGAGAAAACTTGAGAATATTAGATTGAACTCTTCGCAATGTCTATAGTAAATCTGGCTCTCCTTCCGTTCTTTTTAAACAGTGTAATATTTCCTAGTCACGCTATTTCTAGCCCATTTCAAAGCCCCAATCTCCTCTTCTAAACAGCTTATGAAAATAATTGAAAATTCAACTCTATTTACTTCTTTAATCCACCAGAAATATTTTTTTCGGTTACCGTTATAATAAAAATCTCCATAGTCTGATTGTTCAGATTGCATTAAATTATATCTCTAAAGCCGCATTTACACATTTCAATATTCCTCTTCACGGTCAGAATAATACCTATCTATAAATTCGATACTTCGTTAACTTGGCTTGGCGCTCTGCCATATGCAAATACGATTTACCTAAATATAGAGATAAATAGAGTGGATCACTAACTGGCAGTAAATCCCCCAAATATTAAAAAAAATCACGTGCTTCATTTTTAAAAAGGGAGGAAGTTCTCAATTCGACTGAATTTTTTATTTATTTATTTATTTATTTTTTCTGTCTATGTTACCTGATATCTTCGCCAATTGTGAACCGATTTTGATGATTTTTTTGCATTAGGTTCAGTAGTTTCCGATTTTTTTTCATTGGTATTGGATCTTTTTTGTTATGTTTGTTCAGGCTTAACTTCTTTGTTTATGAACCGATTTGAATGATTATTTCTGTGTTTGGATCAGTATAGCTCCAAGATAGTCAAGATACCTAACTATTTATTTATTTATTTATTTTATGTATGTTCAGCGAGAACTTGTTGCCACGTGGACCGTTCGATGATTCTTTTTTATTGGAAAGAGGGTACCTTATGGCTAGTCCCATATTAAATTGGTCAAGTTCTGATGATATGATCAATGACGAAATAACGTGAATCTCCAATATTTCCGACCAAAATAATCGAAATTACAATAAATACAATACATATTTTATAAAAAAAACAATCTTAAAACGTTCATTTAAAACCAGCAAACGTTTCGAGAGAATTTCTATATTTATGAATTGAATTTTTTATCATTTTCTGATTCATTCGTCCTACGCTTTTTCTCTTATGAGATGCATACAAAATATTATCTTAAGTCACTATTAATAACATCACTAATAATAGAAAAATAAAAATAATAAAACCGACTTCAAAAAAATTAAATGCAACAAATAAAATAATAATAACTTAAAAATCAAATAAAATGCACCAAAAAGTATAAAATAATTATCTTATTTAGTTATAACTAAACGACGAAATATTAACATGAACTCACATTTTGTAGTCGGTGCCAAACAAACTATATAGGCGAGCGTATTCTCCAAACGTACTAAGTAAGATCCGTTGAGTTCGATTCATAAAATGTATATATTTGGCACCGACTTCAAAAAGTGATTTCATGTTAATATTTCGTCCTTTAGTTGTAACTAAATAAATAAGATAATTATTTTATACCTTTTAGTGCATTTTATTCGATTTTTGAGTTCTTATTATTTTATTTGTTGTATTTAATTCTTTGAAGTCGATTTTTTTTTTTTATAAAATTTTGAAGAAAAAGTTTTTTTTTCAATTTTCAAACTTAATCAAATAATTAGGTCGATGTGAATTTGGTATAAATTTTAATTTTCAACATTTCCCTTCGCTTGTGAGATTGACTAACTTTGCAAAAGACAATTAATTATTCCCCTGCCCCCGCGTGACTTTGACAAATTTGTTAATAAAACATGACTATTAATTAATTGTGTATATTTTGTGACAGATTCCCACGAGAGGAGTATCATCGCAGCGGCGATTCTCGAATTTCATCGCAAGAGCTGTATCCGATTTGAGCCCCGCACCAGCCAAACTCATTACATCTACTTGTTAAAGGGAGCCGGGTGAGTTACTACACGATACTTAACAAAACACCGACAAACCAATAGCCAAATCAATGATTAATGAATTGCCAGCAAATTCGAGTTAGGGACAAAAAATTAAATAAAAATAAATAAAAATCTCTCTCTCTCTCTCTATGTCTATATAGCTGTATTTATCTTCCATTTATTCAATTGTCAAAACTGTGCATTTTTCAATCAAATCATAATTTCATATTGACATGGAATTAATTATATTATACATTTATTATACATATTACTAATTTATAAAACATTGATTTTTTTGTTTAATTTATTAAATACACACTCGAGTTTACTTTACCATACGGGGTATGGGAAAGTAATTGTAACCCATGCATTTTTTTTTAGTTACTTTTTATATTTACCATACAGGGTATGGTCAAGTATTGTAATCGTGCATGGAAAAAGTGGTTTTTTCCTTCTTTTTTCGAAATATCTCAAAAACGGCTGAAACTATTTTGATTAAAAAAATTGAGCGTAGCCATGACATTTCGATCTACAAAAGAGTTCTAATAAGTGAACATCGAAAAAATTGTATTTTTCGAGATAATAATTGTTTTGTCAAAATGTCTGTTAGGCTGTCTGTTAGTCTGTGCGTTACTAAATTTTTGTGGAGGAGCTAGCTCAAAAACTAGTTTGAATATCGAAACCAAATTTCACAGGTAGTTTTATCCATTATGATTAAGAGCTGATTAGATTTTGGTGGATATCGACTCAAAATTAATAGGGGTGGAGGGGGGGTTATAATTTAAAAATCTAGGCCATTAGAGCAAACTCAACCAAATTTTGTATACATAATCAGTGCGACCCCAGAAGTCTAAAAATGCAAAAAGTAACCGCCCAAAATTGGTGGGAGGAGGGTGGGTGTAAGGTCAAAAAATGAAAATATAGGCTCTTGTACCAAACTCAACCAAATTTTGTATACATAATCAGTGCGACCCCAGAAGTCTAAAAATGGAAAAACTAACCGCTCAAAATGAGTGGGTGGAGGGAGGGAGGGGGTATAGGTTCAAAAAATGAAAATATAGGCTCTTGTTTCAAACTCAATCAAATTTTGTATACATAATCAGTGGGCACACAGTAATCTAAAAATGCAACTGCTTTAAATACTATTGTTACTGATATACAATTAAATTATACAAAGAAAAATTATATGCCATCCATCTTTCTTGGTATAAATGGTGCTTAAGACTTTATAAGACATTTACAAACACGAATAAGCAATGAAAAAAAATTCTAGTGAATCCTGTACTTACTGTCCGTCCGTCAGATGAAGCAATCATTTCTACATTGAGGAACAACAATGCGATCTTAAATCACACCCTCATACTCCCAAAAAAGTTACTAAAAGCTAGAAAAACTTATTCCATAAAGAGAACTGTATCAGTAAATTGCTTTTTATGAGCTTTTCAAAGTTAACCGCGAAGATTTTATCATTGAAAATTTAAGGGGACCAGATTCTACTATCGCATGATGACCTGGTTTCCTACAAAACTTTGACAGAGATAGTTATATTTCCTACTCCAACTTGAATAAACAGTCATTATGCATATGGAAAAAATAATTTTTATAAAAAAAATAAAACCGACTTCAAAAAAAATTAAATGCAACAAATAAAAATTAATAAGAACTCAAAAATAAAATAAAATGCACTAAAATGTATAAAATAAAAATCTAATTTAGTTACAACTAAACAATAAAATATTTACATGAAATCCCTTTTTGAAGTCGGTGCCAAACATATACATTTTATGAATCAAACTCGACGGATTTTACTAGTACAATTGGCGGGTACGCTCGCTTATATAGTAATTAATTAATATTTCATCTTTTAGTTGTAACTAATAAATAAGATAATTATTTTATACCTTTTAGTGCATTTTATTTTATTTTTAAGTTCTTATTATTTTATTTGTTGAATTTAATTTTTGTGAATTCGGTTTAATTTTTTTTTTTTTTATAAAAATTATTTTTAATTTTCTCTTTTTAGTGATGTTATTAATAGTGACTTAATAAAATACCTTGCATGCATCTCGTAAGAGAAAGCGTCGGGCGAATCAGAAAATGATAATAAAATTAAATTCATAAATATAGAAATTCTCTAGAAACGTTTGCGGGTTTTAAATGAATGTTAGAAGATTGATTTTTTTTATAAAAGATTTTATTTATTATAATTTAGATTATTTGCTCATAAGAATTTGAGAACCTCCTCATTTTTGAAGTCGGTAAATAAAAATGAAAGCCGGTATAAAGTGGGCTTAAAGTTTTGGAATTTGCCATAAGAGAAAACATAAAATTCCTTTTAAGTATAATTTTCTCTCTTGATGGAGGAGGGAAAGGGCGGTTTAGAAAATCGGATCTTTTATTAAACTGTGCTAAACTGTCCAAAAAGATTTATTTATCTCTGTTTCAAGTTATTTTAAAATTAATGAGATTGATCATTTGGGGGGGGGGTTGTCGATATTCCAGGAATCTTCAAAGTTAGAATTTCCTCTCTTTCTCGTGGTTAGAATGTATGCAATGTTATGTGCATTCATTGCAAGCCTAAGAGAAGCCAAACAATCGTTCAATAAACAAGAAACGGGGTTAGGAATTAATAAAGGCAGGAATTATTGATTTCTTTCAATATTTTATTTTATAAATTTTTTTTTTTTTTTATTTTACATAGTACATGGCATATCAACTACTAAGGTCATTAGTGCCACCGAGTTCCTGACTTCTTTTTCTCTCTTCAATTCCATCTTCATTATCTTCACTCTTCTATACTTAAAGAAATGAAGTGAAACAAAAACCAGAGACAAAGAAACAACAACAAAAAATCAAAATCAACAATATAGCAAACACAGAACAACAGAAAAACAAAATTTCCGACAAATCATATTCCTTATACAAAACTCACAAGAAATGTCTACAAAGCAAAAATTCTCATACGAGCCCCGTCCCATCTCAATTGGCCCACCAATATTTTTTCTTTTTAAATAAAATTATGCTAATTCACGGCAAATTTAATTTAAATATTTATTTTTATTATCATTTGGAACAACAATTTAAAACATTTTATTGTAACATTTAACTTAAAATTATTTTTTAATTGTTAAAAACATATTTTTATATAAAAAATAGTTCTTTGCTTTTCACGATTTTTTTTTTAAGAATCTTTGAATATGTGAAATAATCAAGTAGGCTTTGCCTTTTTCCAACAAAAGAAAGTTTGTTTTGTTTATTATTAGTAAACATGACTCGTGGAAAGGTTGTTGATGAAAAAATTCGCTCAATTATTATCAATTTATTTAAAAAGGGAAAATCAAACGCGGAAATTGGCGATCTAGTTAATTTATCAAAGTTTACTGTCAGAAATATTATTCGAGTTTATAAAACAACGGGTACAATAGCTACAAAACCTCGGTATGCGTCGAAATCCAAAATATCAGATGCTGATAGACGGGCATTGAAGAAGATTATTAGAAAAAACAGGCGTTCGAACTATGGTGAATTATCTGTTCTTTGGAGCGATGCTGTGGGGCGAAGTGTTTCAAGATCCACGTGCCATAGAGAAGCCCTTAAGTTAGGTTTTAAAACTTACAAGGTAATTTTATTGCAACTTATTCCAAAAATTTTTTTTTGTAATTTTACTAATTTTTTTAGGCGAAAGAAAAGCCACTCTTGACATTAAAACAAAAGTAAAACCGGCTTAAATGGGCTAAAAGTCATATTAATTGGACGAGTGATGAATGGAATAGTGTCCATTGGAGTGATGAGTCTCGTTTTGAAGTTTGTGTTGGGGACAATCGAAGCAGAGTTATTCCTCAGAAAAATGAAGCTTTCAATTCACATTGTTTAAAAAAGAAAGTAAAATTTCCTGCTTCAGTTATAGTATGGGGTTCAATATCTGCTAGAGGTGTTGGAAAACTTCACTTCATTGATGGAATTGTAAACACCAATAAATATTTAGAGATTTAAAAAAATCGTTACTTCAATGGCAGATGCATTGCAGAATAATAATAATTTTGTGTTCCAACAAGACGGGGCGGCCTGCCATACATCAAGAAAATCTTTAAAATGGCTTTCTGATCATAATGTTTCACTTTTGGAGTGGGTGGCAAACAGTCCCGACTTGTCACCAATAGAAACTCTTTGGCACACAATGAAAAAGCTATTACGAATACAACCAGCTAGAAACGTAGTCGAATTAAAACACAAACTTCAAAATATTTGGGATACTTTCACTCAAGATGAGTGTCAAAACTTAATAAGTACGTTGCCCAAAAGAATTCAAGCCGTAATTAAAAATAAAGGCGACGTCACACAGTGGTAAAGGTTTTGGATTTTGTATGTTTTCCTTGTTTTTAACAATTAAAAAAATAATTTTAAGTTAAATGTTACAATAAAATGTTTTAAATTATTTAAAATGTTGTTCCAAATGATAATAAAAATAAATATTTAAATTAAATTTACCGTGAATTAGCATAATTTTATTTAAAAAGTAAAAGTATTGGCGAGCCAATTGAGATGGGACGGGGCTCCTAGGTCTTAAGAAATTCAATCAAAACAGATAATAATCAAAATAAGTCGAAAACTATAATATATTAAATTTGCGAGAAAACCTCTGTTACTTTTAAAAATTTATAAATTTTAATACTATTTTATTATTTGACAAAAAAAAATGTTATACCTACTTAGTTTTGCTGATGTCTTTGCGCATTTAGGAATGAATAAAATAATCAACTAGTGTGGGCACCACTACGACTTTCACATTAGTTTCTCCCTTAATTGAAATAATTCTCTTTATTATAATTTTTATAAAAAAAAGTGTCTGCAAAAAAATGAAATGCAACAAATAAAATAATAAGAACTCAAAAATAAAATAAAATACACTAAAAGGTATAAAATAATTATCTAATTTAGTTACAACTAAACGACGAAATATTAACATGAAATCACTTTTTGAAGTCGGTGCCAAACATATGCATTTTATGAATTGAACTCGACGGATCTTACTTAGTACGTAGGTCGCTAGAAGGCTAGAAATGTAAAAATTGGGTGGGGGGTGGGTTTCAGGGTGCGGGGGTGGGACTAGGGAGTGAGGCGGAGTAGACTATGGGAGCAGGGAGTGGTGCGGGGTGGAGTCCAGGGGGCCTTGCGGGGTGGGGGTCCAGGGGCTAGGCAGGGGCGTGGTGCGCGGGGGTGGAAGGCACGGAGTGAGGTCCGGGGGTGGTGTTGTTTTATTAAAAATATCAGAAACTTGGAGAAAAATTATTTTCATCCAGATATCCACGATAACTTAAGAACGAAAAGTGTTAGAAAGTTGGTCAACAATGCAGAAGCTGTAGCTCTAGCAAGCGCGACTACTTGACTCAAAAATACCCCCCTCCCCACCAAAAAAAATAAGCTGACGTGTTCTGATGTGGTCATACACTTGAATTTACCATACAATCTGATTATGTATACAAAATTTAGTTGAGTTTGGTAAATGACAAAGATTTTCCGTTTTTGTCGCCCCCCCCCCCCCCTCCCATTTTAGGCGGTTAGTTCTTCCATTTTTAGACTTCTGGGGTTCCACTGATTATGTATAGAAAATTTGGGTGGGTTTGGCAAATGTCCAAGATTTTCATTTTTTGACCCCATACCACCTCCCCCCCATTTTGGGCGGTTAGTTTTTGCATTTTTAGACTTCTGGGAGTTCACTGATTATGAATGACAAAATTTGGTTGAGCTTGCTCAAACGGCCTAAATTTTTAATTTTTAATCCCCCCTTCATCCCCCTTAATTTTGGGTCGATATAAACCAAAATCTAATCAGCTCTTAATCTCTATGGACCAAAACTACGTGTGAAATTTGGTTTTGATATTCACACTAGTTTTTGAGCTAGCTCGTCCACAAAATTTGGTAACGCACAGACTAACAACCAGACAAACTAACTAACAGACATTTTGACAAAACAATTATTTACTCGAAAAATATAATTTTTTCGATGTTCACTTATTAGGGCTTTTTTGTAGAGCGAAATGCCATGGTTTCGCTCAATTTTTTTAATCAAAATAGTTTCAGCCGTTTTTGAGATATTTTGCAAAAAAAAGGAAAATAAAACACTTTTTTCATGCACGATTACAATACTTGATTATACCCTGTATGGTAAAGTAAAAAATGTCAGACAAGCACGAATTATCCCCATAAGGCTTCTGATTTTTTTACATTATTAGTAACGGAAAATGAAAAACCACATCCCTAAACATTTCTTTTATGTTCTTCTAGCCTCTCGGTGACTCGTCCATAATTCGTCTTTATTTAAATGGGCTTATTCACTTGATAATTGTACTGAACGAACATCTTGAGATCCGGAAGAGAAATTCATTTATTTAATTTATCGCTTCAAATGTGCATTCATATGAAAATAACACTGAGCAACTCAACAATATCCTTCGCTCTTTATGAAATTTTTAATCCAATTTGAAATTTTAATTTATAAGGAATTTAATAATAAAGTGAATAAATGTACAAAATTAAAAAGCTTTAGCTTGAAGTAGAAACTCGTCGTTATATAAAGACATTATTAATATTAATATATATGCACACGCCAAATCAGAAAATCCTTGACGAGATCAATTTTGAATTTTGCTTATTTTAGAATGTTAATAATGTCTTGCAAAATTTAATGTCATTCTCTTAACTTTTGAAAAAAGAAAAATTATATTATTATTATATTATATATATATATATATATATCCGGTCGGTTTCTCGAAAACTGCTCTAACTATTTGGATGAAATTCACGGGTTAGGAGGGTTTTTGTGTTGGACATTCGATCTGTCACGGTCTCATCTTCGGCTAAGTTGTTTTTGATGGGTTTTTTGTTAATTGAAACAATTATTCACAGGTGGTTGTCTCGATAAAAATGTTTATTTACATTTTTATTCAATTTTCTTTTAATAAATAATTGGTTTTTTTAATTTTATATCCCACAATAAGATTATTATAATTTTTATTATATGTTAAAAATGGGGCAATTTTATTGATTGAGAAAGGGAGGAAGAACGGATAATGGAATTGAAATAATTATCGGAAAAGATGTTTTTTTTATTTAATTAGTTTCTTCCTCTTATTAAAAACAAGGAGTAAAAAGATGATCAAGGACACTCGATGGTGGAGAAGTAATCTCCGAAGTCGAAGCTAAAATACAATTTATACATTGATTCATGTAAAATAATTGGTTTAATAAATTTATAAAAATTAAAAATTATTGATTAAAAATCGAGTTTTAAATCCCACAAATATTAATTTGACAATTTAATTGATGAACTCATAAATTGTTATTTAATTAAAAAAATAATAATTATACCGTTACCTATATACACATAATCTGTGGGCCACTAAAGACTAGAAATGCAAAAACTGGGTGCGTGGGCGGGGTAGATGTGAGGGCGCAGGGAGATGGGATGCAGTGGTGGGGCGGGTCCGGGGGGAGGTACGGGGTTGCGGAAGTGGGGTGTAGGTATGGGGTGGTGTGAAATGGTGGGGGTCCGGGGGTTTCGGGGATTAATATATAGCTATTAATTGAAGCAAAAATTTACCGAGCATCGCGCGGTGGCCAGGTACTAATTATTTAAGAGAAAACCAAAGAGGGTGTTCTCTGCCTGAGGCATTTGGTATATCACGGGAGTAATTTCTCGTTACCTAAATTTCATAATCGCTAGATCTGTAAAAAAAAATGCCAATAGTCCTCAAACTCAAAAAAAAAAAAAAATAAATAAATAAACTGATGTGGCTATCCATATGACTTTACCATACCCCTGGTCCCTCTCTTATATTTAATAAAATAATTTACAATTATTTGCTAAGAATTCCCTCCCTTCTTAATTTTGGGTCCATTAGCAGTTTATATTATTCTAGGTAAGGAAATATTAAATCTAAATAAAAATTAAATTCAGATATTTGTCATTTAAAATAATTAATTCACTGAAATTGCAAACAGCGTACCGAGAGCTTTGAAAAAGTTTCATTTTTTTCTCCAATTTATTTTGAATTCTTTCACTATTGTAATGGATGGTTTGTGGGTTATTAATGTTATTATATGTAGAAATATAATAAATATAAAATATAGGGGTAGTTTACCTATCGGGTGAGTGTAGGTAGCTGCCTCTGCTGTTGCTCCGATGAATTTTCGACCACAACTAAAGCGAAAATGTCAGATAGAAAGAATTCCGCTACCCGATTAGATTAGCAACCGAGTCAATTTCTTCGAATTATATTCAATCGGAAAAATTCTCAAATGCACTTTCTAAGCGATTTTATTATTTTATAATAATAAAATAACAAAAAAAAATAGTCTAATTAAATATAGATGGTGTCACGAACCGTTTTTTATTATTTTTTTTTTAGTGAATTAAATTTGACCAGTCGATTTTTACTTGGTCAAGTATTGTAATCGTGCATGAAAAAGTAGTTTTTTCCTTTTTTGTTTTTTTAAATATCTCAAAAACAGCTGAAACTATTTTGATTAAAAAAATTGGTCGAAACCATGGCATTTCGCTCTACAAAAAATCTCTAATAAGTGAACATCGAAAAAATTATATTTATATTATAGATTCGTTTTGTCAAAATGTCTGTTAGTCTGTGCGTTACAAAATTTTTGTGGACGAGTTAACTCAAAAACTAGTGTGAATATCAAAAGCAAATTTCGCACGTAGTTTTGATCCATTGAGATTAGGAGCTGATTAGATTTTGGTGCATATCGACCCAAAATTCAGGAGGGTGGAGGGGGTTAAAAATTAAAAATCTAGGCTATTTGAGCAAACTCAACCAAATTTTGCATACATAATCAGTGGACCCCCAGAAGTGTAAAAATGCAAAAACTAACAGACCAAAATGAGAGGGGGAGTGTAGAGTCAAAAAATGAAAATCTTGGTCATTTACCAAACTCAACCAAATTTTGTATACATAATCCATGGGCCCCCAGATGTCTAAAAATGCAAAAACTAACCGCCCAAAATGGGGGTGGTTGTTAGTCTGGTTGTTAGTCTGTGTGTAACCATTTTTTTGTGGACGAGCTAGGTCAAAAACTAGCGTGAATATCGAAACCAAATTTCACACGTAGTTTTGGTCCATTGAGATTGGAGGGTCAAAAAATGAAAATCTGAAAATTTGAAGAAAAAAAATCTATGCTCTTGTACCAAACTCAACCAAATTGTGTATACATAATCAGGGGGCCCCCAGGAGTATAAAAATGCATAAACTAACCCTCCTCCCCTACATGATTATAAATAATTTTATTAAATATTAAATATAAGTGAGGGGCCAGGTTCTATGGTGAAGTCAAGTGGATGGCCATATCAGAACACGTCAGCTTACTTTATGTTATTTTCTCCTCCGAAGCCAGCATTATATTTAAAAAACATGCTTTTATTTCAAATAATTAGAAACGGGTTTTTGACGCATGGTACGAAAATATTAAATCGATTTACTTCTCTAAATTTAATTATTTATCATTTATAATTATTAATTCAACGAATAGGTTTTCCTCAAATTTTATTTTTCATTTTTCACCTTTTTAAATTTGAATAATGTAAAAACATTGATATGTAGCTACCTACTAAAGCTTGTATTTTTGTGAATAACTTTATTAAGGGTTGAAATTTTGTTTAAATCACACATAATTAATTAGTACCTGGAGCCACCGAGTGATGCACGGTAACCAAATTAAAAAAATACAAATATATGTAGTACACGACCCCTGGGATCCCCCCCCCCCACCACCACCACTTGTAGGTGCACGCTCTGACTGGCCGAAATCGAATCTTTCGATCTTCGTTATAACCACTGATTCAAGATTATCGGAGCCGAAGTTGGAGTCGGAGGTGTAAAATCAATCAGACATTCCGACCTTATGGAGTCGGAGTCGAAGCTCCGTAACATCCCTAGTTATAATTATAACCTAAAATTAGCTCTCTAGAAATGATAGATAGAATTTTCGAAGAAGTCCTATTTAAAAGTACTTCTACTAATTTTCCAATGGAAAGTCAAAATATCATTTTTTCCAGGTGCAGTAGCTCTGTCGGACGACGAGGAGGTCATGGAGGCCAGCAGGTGTCCCTCGGGGTGGGCTGCCTGTACAAAGGAATCGTCATCCACGAACTACTTCACGCTCTGGGGTTTTGGCACGAGCAAAGTAGACCTGATAGGGATGAACACGTACGTGTCCTCTGGTCCAATATTTTTGCCAGGTAAGAGGAAAATCAAATTCCAATCTGGACTTAATCCAAAACTATCCCCCAACATTAATCCGATATCTAATATATATATATATATATATATATATATATATATGCATTTTGATATATACCGGGTGAGTTTTTTATCTTGAGACAGTCTTATTACTCGAAAACAATGTATTATATGGAAAAAAGATTCAAATAAACGTTGATTTATATCAGGGGGAAACTAAACTACGCTATTGTTTATCGATCTAGAACAAGCTTTCAAGGGTATTTCGATTTATTATTTTTAAATGGAAATTTATATTTTTCTTTACATTTCTAAATCTAGAAAAAAAAACTGAACAACTTTCATAAGAACTATTTTTTGTATGACATCAAATAATATAAAGTAAAAATATTGAATCAATTAGATCTCAAAAAAATCCAAATATTAATTATTTTTAACAATTATTCAACTTAATTATCAAATAATAATGATCAAATATTTAATTAATAAATAAATAATTATTAAATCGAAAAGTCACAACAATGAAAATAAGTGTTTATAATGATCTTAAAACTTCATTATACGTAGGTACACAGATTTAAGAGATTATTATCTACTTAATAGAACTATTTAAAATTCTTGAGTTTAAAAAAGTTTATTTCTCGTGTCAATCCAGTAGATAGTTATATTGTATTTCCATAATAAAAATGAAGCATTTTTTGTTGAAGACAGAATTAAAATGGTCTTAATTTATGGTGAATTTGAAAGTGTTATGGGGCTGCCATTGAAATGGATGCCGAGCGTTTTCCTGATAGGAATATACCCTCACAAGCTTCATTTTATCGTGGGGTAAATCTGTTTAAAAAAAAATTAAACTAGAATTCATCCAGAAGACTTTTGCGATACACTCTAGAATGTCACAGAAGAGTGTCGCAAAATTATTGAATTATTAATTATAATTAATTTATTTATTTAATAATTAATTATTTAATCATTATTATTTGATAATTAAGTTGAATAATTGTTAAGAATAATTATTATTTGGATTTTTTTGAGATCTAATTGATTTAGTATTTTTTTTATTTGATGTCGTATAAAAAAATAGTTCTAATGAAAGTTGTTCAGTTTTTTTTCTAGATTTAGGAAATGTAAAGAAAAATATAAATTTCAATTTAAAAAATAGAACTTAAACTCGAAATACCTTTGAAAGCTTGTTCTAGGTCAACAAACAATAGCTTAGTTTAGTTTCCCCCCTGATATAAATAAACTATTATTTGAAACTTTTTTCATATAATGCACTGTTTTTGAGTTATAAGACTGTCTCAAGATAAAAAACTCACCCGGTATATAGATATGAAAATTAAATTGAATGCTTTCACGACGTAATTATAATGTAGCTATCTAATAATAATTGAAAACAAATTTAATTTAACTGATTTAATTAAATGTTTCATGTTATGCGAGAAATTTTAAAATCCATTTTCATTTATTTTAATCCGAAATTAAATTCACATTTATTTTAAAATTAGTTATACTTATATATAGATCAGCAATGGCATACTTAACCAACATGTAAAACTAATGAAAATCAAATGTTGATATAAAATGGTAGCAGATTTGATGCTCCTGTCGTTATTTATCAAAAGAGAAACCTCCAACTAATTCAAAATAATAGGTGAAGTAAAAAGTTCTGAGTCTTTTCCGTTAGATGGCTTTAATGAGCCATATCTTACGATGTACCTATACGTCGCATCTGGTCATTCTTTTTTGCGATTTAAAGGTGACATAACGCTTTGACAGTTTTGTGTTTAGTGAAGCCATTTGTGTGTTAGAGCGTTCCAAAATGAGGTAAAAAAAGAGAAAATTCGATACATTCTTCAGTACCACTAGGACCATGGGGAAAAAGCGAAGCAGGCGGCCAAAAAAATGTGTACTGTTTATGGACCCAATAGAGTTTCGAATGCAACAGGAAAGCGGTGGTTCCAACGATTCCATTCTGGTAATATGAACGTCGAAGATGGGACACGTTCTGGTAGGTCAATCCTCGAAAATGTAGATAAAATCATGGAAATTGTCGAGTGTGCGAGCACTTATTCCATTGCCCAGGAACTGAAAATTAGCCAGAAAACCATTTGGAACCATTTACATAAGGCTGGTCTCACGAAGAAGCTCGATGTATGGATTCCACACGAATTGACACAAAAGACATTTTTGGACCGAATTGATGCCTGCGATTTTTTACTGAATCGATGGCGATGACAATGGGGATGGTGACTGGCGATTAAAAATGGGTCACATACGAGAACAACAGGCAAAAAAGATCGTAGTCCAAGCGCGGAGAGCCGGCCCAAATGATCGCCAACCCCGGATTAACGCCTAAGGTGGTTTTACTGTGTGTTTGGTGGGATTGGAAGGGAATCATCCACTATGAGGTGCTCCCATTGGGCCAATCACTCAATTCGGACCTATACTGTCAACAACTGACCAGATTAAAGCAGGCGATCGACGAGAAGCGGCCAGAATTGGGCGATAGGAAGGGTGTTGTGTTCCATCAAGTGGACGCCAGGCCGCACACATCGTTAAGGATGCGCCAGAAGCTCCAAGAGCTTAGATGGGAGGTTATATCGCACCTACCGTATAGCCCAGACCTGGCACCAAGCGATTATTACCTTTTCAAGCATTTGCAAAATTCTCTTGATGGTACAAAACTGGCCTCAAGAGAGCCTTATGAAAATGAGCTGGTCAAGTTTGGCGTCAAAGGGACGAGGACTTCTTCAGCCCCGGAATTATGAGATTGCCTTCAAAAAGTACACAAGTTATCAAACAAAACGGCGCAGATTTGAAGAATTGTTCAGCCCTTTACCTTGTATGTTAAATACATATAGAAATATATTATACCATATTAAGATCTACCAAGCTTCCAATATTAGAAAATATTTTCCTTCTGTATTATCAACTTTAAAGGTTGAATAATCCACACTAATTATATAATCCACTCAACTGTATTCAAACAGCATTAAAATTCAAATTATTCTGGGGGGATTTTTAAAAGTGTTAATCAATCAAAATCAAATTGACAAAATTTAATTACTTCTATAGACTCTACGAATAATTGAAACATGCTTAGTTATTTATAAATTGGTTTTCACACTTTATTTATTTATTTTAATTTTAACATTAATATAAAAATATTAATAATCATTCAATGTCAAAATGACTTCGGCCCGTCGCGTCGCGTCGGTACCTTGTTGAATATAATTTTAGCCCAAACAGCGGAATAGCCTCTGGATGTTATAAAAAAGTAGTAAAATTTTCTTAATATTATCCAATAATATGTTAATATAGTTTGAATAATAATAAAATGATTAAGGACGTTCCGTAATATAGCTCAGATGGAGCTCGCTCTTTCCCCTACTCTTACATGTACAGAAAGGAAAAAATATTTTCACTGGGTCGTTTCTTGGATCTGGCAACATTGCATTCTTAACGGCGCTAAAAGAGAAGGAATAAAAAAAACACTTCATGAAACAGCACAATGCGAAATTCCAGATGAGAACAGTATAGTTAGGTTGAGAAAATTAGTTAAAAATCTCAAATGCACCAACTGCAGAAGTTTTTTATATATGGAAAAATTGAGTAACTTTAGTGCGACGTTGTCAAGTCGCTATCTCTCACTTGCCCTGCCATGAGAGAAAAAATGAAAACCATCACAAGTACGTAACTTTTAACATTTTTCATACAAAACAAATACCGCTTGATACAATTATTTTAACAGAAAAATATTTGTTATATCTTTAGTTAGTGATTCTCAGTTTTTCAAAATAATTTCAAGAAAATTGCGATTGTTATTTAATGAAACAGTCGCTTTAACATCAATCGGGATAGGGTTCGCGTGTTAAATATACAAATTTAAATAATTAATATTTAAAAATTTAGTGCCGGAAGGACTATTGAAAAAAATTTACGTATAAAGGACACTTATAAATATGTGTATTCAAAGTTTTAAAAGGATTGCAAGAAAATCGATTTATTAGGGAACGTCCTTAAAAGACAAATAATAATTTAGTAAATGTTTTAGAATTTTACGAGAGAAGTAGGATAATATTGTAGTTTTAAGTTTGATGATGAAGGCTCAAAATTAAAAAAAAAAAATTGTTTCTTAAATTCTAAAAAAAAACTTGTGATTTTAATTAAAATAAAAAATATGGAGTCGAAAAAATAATTTTATAATTGTTATTTCTGAATAAAGCATTTAGTTGGCTGACTAAATGGAGTTTAGATCTCCGGGTTATTAAATAAAGTAATATGCTTGAGACTCTCGCGCGGTAGAAGTGAAACCTCTTAGCTCCTTTATTTATTTCAGAAAAATCTCTCTTCCTATACTACTAAAGGACATTTGTGCCTGCCTCTGTATGTACCTATGTCCATCCCCCAACAAAAACAGTCGTCATGGTTACCAATTTAAATTAAATTATCTAAATACCGGGTGAGTTTTTTATCTTGAGACAGTCTTATAAATCAAAAACAGTGCATTATATGGAAAAAAGTTTCAAATAAAAGTTTATTTATATTGAGGGAAAACTAAATTACGCTATTATTTGTCGACGTAAAAAAAGCTTTCGAGGGTATTTCAAGGTCAAGTTCTGTTTTTTAAATAGAACTCTATATTTTTCTTTAGTTCTACTTAATCTACAAAAAAAAACTGAACAACTTTCTTGGGAACTATTTTTTATACGACATCAAATAAAAAAAATATTAAATCAATTAAGTAGATCTCAAAAAAAATCTTAATAATTATTTTTAACTGGATGTTGATGAAAGCAGTCCACGGTGGTTGTAAAAAATAAGACTATAGAGGTTTTATTATTTTACATTTATTTGTTAAACCGACGTTTCGGAGATTTATTCTCTCCTTCTTCAGGGTAACAAAAAGTCAATGAATAATCTCCGAAACGTCGGTTTAACAAATAAATGTAAAATAATAAAACCTCTATAGTCTTATTTTTTACAACCACCGTGGACTGCTTTCATCAACATCCAATTGCATATTTATACCAGTCCGTCTCCTAAAGAAAATCTCTATCAATTATTTTTAACAACTATTTAACTTAATTATCAAATAATAATGATTAAATAATTAATTATTAAATAAATAATCGTTAAATCGAAAAGTCACAACAATGAAAATAAATGTTTATAATGATATTATAACTTCGTTATACTCAGATTTAAGAGATTATTTTCTACTTAATAGAACTAGTTAAAATTTTTGAGTTTTAAAAAGTTTATTTCTCTTGTCACTACAGTAGATATTTTTATTGTATTACTATAATAAAAATGGAGCATTTTTTCTTGAAGACAGAATTGAAATGGTCTTAATTTATGCGGTGAATGTGGAAGAAGTGTTATGGGACTGCCATTGAAATGGATGCCGAGCGTTTTCCTGATAGGAATATACCCTCACAAGCTTCATTTTATCCTGTTGTAAATCTGTTAAAAAAAATAAGGAAATTGGAACTTGAATTCATCCAGAAGACTTGCGATACACTCTGGAATGTCACAGAACATAGTCGGAAAATTATTAAATTATTTATTTAATAATTAAATATTTGATCATTATTATTTAATAATTAAGTTGAATATTTGTTAAGAATAATTATTATTTGGATTTTTTTGAGATCTAATTGATTTAGTATTTTGTTTATTTGATGTCGTATAAAAAACTAGTTCCAATGAAAGTTGTTCAGTTTTTTTTCTAGAAACAGGCCAAGAAAACGAAATTGGAACTGGAATTCATTCAGAAGACTTGCAATACACTCTGGGATGTGACAGAACAGTGTCGAAAAATTATTAAATTATTTATTCAATAATTAAATATTTGATCATTATTATTTGATAATTAAATTGAATAATTGTTAAAAATAATTATTATAATTTTTTTTTTGAGATCTAATAATTGATTTAATATTTTGTTTATTTGATGTATAAAAAAATAGTTCTAATGAAAGTTGTTCAGTTTTTTTTGTAGATTAAGTAGACGTAACAAAAAAATAGGGTTTTATTTATAAAACAGAACTTGAACTCGAAATACCCTTGAAAGCTTGTTCTACGTCGACAACAATAACTTAGTATAGTTTCCCTCTTGATATAAATAAACTCTTGTTTGAAACTTTTTTTCATATAATGCACTGTTTTTGAGTTATAAGACTATCTCAAATAAAAAACTCACCCGGTATATAAAATTAAGGTTTTATCTGTACATTGGGGTGATGGAGTGGGTGGGGGTGCTGGGGGGAAGTTCGAGGGGGGTCCAGGGGGCGAGCCCTCTGGCTAGAAAGAGAGCGGCCGAAGGCGGGCTTTGCAGCTAGTATCTCAATAGATACTTTTATCAAATTATCTTTTATTTAATCAAATATTAAGCATTTTATTCTGAATAAAATGACACCTTAATTTTGAAAATCGGTTTACAATTAATCGAGTTATGATATTTTTTTTATTGTCATTATTGTAGGTTAGTTATAGTTAATTGGATGAGATGAAATCTTCCATCATCGAATTTTGAATATTTGAATTTAAACTTTATTCATTTTCTAATGCTGCCATCTTACATCGATTTTTTCAACTCGTTGGTCTAATTAATTATGGAAATTCAAACAATCGCTCTTTGAAATCCAGCACCATCTTTTTTTTCATTTACTTAAGAATAACTAACCATAACTAAAACCACCATAACTCGGTTAATAATTAACCAACTTGCAAAAATAAAGTGTCATTTTGTTTATAAATAAATTATTAAAATTTTATTAAATATAAGATAATTTAAAAAGTAACAATAAATGATAAATAAAGAATTAAAAATTGAAACGGCCGTCATTTTAAAAATATTAAGCCTGTATTCACTGTAATTTTTCCTTTATTAGCGTCAAGTGAAGATGTGCCTACTTAAAATTACTGAAAAAGATTTTGGGATATACATATCAGATGAAAGAAACAAGGAAAGTTCGACATTTTTTATTAATTTTAATCTGACAAATTTGAAAAATTTGTCGCTTTTAAGCATTAAAAGTATTAAATAAAATAAGACTTATATTCATTTTAAAAATGTACTAATTAAAATTGTTTCATTTTTTATTAAACTTAAAAATTTATTAGCTAGTAATTAAATAAAATAGTGCAGGCGCGTAGAGAGTAGAGGCAATTCTCCGTCTCTTTGATGAAGTATGGGACGAAGAAATTAGGGGCGATTCTCTCACTTTTTATTCTTTTTTGGAGTCGGAGAGGGGAAAACGTTTCACTTTTCGTGATGTTCAAGCCAATTTGCTCCTACCGAGGCTATAGAAGTTTCCACTTCAAAAAATAATTTTTATAAAAAAAATAAAACCGACTTCAAAAAATTAAATGCAACAAATAAAATAATAATAACTCAAAAATAAAATAAAATATACACTAAAAGGTATAAAATAATTATCTTATTTAGTTACAACTAAACGACGAAATATTAACATGAAATTACTTTTTGAAGTCGATGCCAAACAAACTATACCTATAAGCGAGCGTACCCGCCAATCGTACTAAGATCAGTCGAGTGCGATTCATAAAATGTATATGTTTGGCACCGACTTCAAAAAATAATTTCATGTTAATATTTCGTCGTTTAGTTGTAACTAAATTAGATTATTATTTTATACCTTTTAGTGTATTTTATTTGATTTTTCAGTTATTATTATTTTACTTGTTGCATTTAATTTTTTTAAAGTCGATTTTATTTTTTTTTTATAAAAATTATTAGTGATGTTATTAATAGTGACTTAATATAATACCTTGCCTGCATCTCGTAAGAGAAAGCGTCGGGCGAATGAATCAGAAAATGATAATAAAATTCAATTCATAATGTTGGATAGGTGAGGTATAAACTTAGTATAATGATTTATCATACCCAAAAATGAACGTAATTCGTTTATATTCTTCGGTTCTGGCATGTCTACCACAGCTTTAATTTTATTTGGAGATGGACGAATCCCTTGACTATCTATATTGAACCCTAAATACTCCACCGAATTCTTAAAAAACGAACACTTTAAAAAATTTAATCGGAACCCATATTCCTGTATCTTATCTAACACTTTAGCTAAATTTCTTTGGTGTTCTTCATCATTTCTGCCAGTAACTATTATATCATCTAAATAAGACATAGCCCCTTCACAACCACCTAGCATCTGATCCATTATATTTTGAAATATACTAGGGGCTGAAGCTATCCCGAACGGTAATCTGTTATATTTGTACAACCCTTTATGGGTATTTATTACCACCAAAGATTTACTTCCTTCATCTAACTCTACTTGCAAATAAGCATCAGATAGATCTATCTTTGAAAATTTTTGTCCCCCATTTAATGAAGCAAATAATTCTTCTGCCGTGGGTAAAGGATACTTGTGAGTATCTAATGAGTCATTTAGTCCTGTACTAAAATCTCCACAAATTCGAACCGCACCCCCTGGCTTAGGAACAATAACTATTGGTGCTGCCCAGTCAGTATGATCGACTTTTTCTATTACTCCCATAGCTACTAAGCGCTCAATTTCATTTCTGACTGCCTCTTTGTTCGCAAAAGATACTTCACGAGCCTTACAAAATTTAGGTTTTACCCCAGGCTTCAAATAAAGATGCGCCTTTACTTTAGTACAAGTTCCAAGGCCTTCTTTGAAGAAATACTAAAATATTTTGTTTTAATCAAATCCTTATTTAGTAAAATTGAGTTGCAACACCCCGAATTTTTACCCTCTTTTATTTGTATCTAATTTCGTCAAAAAATCAATACTTAGTGATGTGAGATTCAAACCAAAAAATTGAATAAAGATTATTCGTTACCCAATTGAGTTGTTAATATTTTACTATTATGACGGACTCAACACATAAATATGAAAATTTTCTCGAAACGTTTGCAGGTTTTAAATGAATGTTTTAAGATTTGTTTTATTAAAGATTTTATTTATTATAATTTCGATTATTTGGTCATAAGAATTAGAGATTTACGTTTATTCGTCATTGATCATATCATCAGAACTTGACCAAATTAATATGGCACCACCCCTAATGTACCCTCTTTCCAATAAAACAATAGTCATAAAAATCGGTTTATAATCAAAGAAGTTATGCCTGAACAAACATATCAAAAAAGGTCCAATACCAATGAAAAAAAACGGGACCAATCGGAACCTAGACTGAACCCAATGCAAAAAAAATCATCAAAATCGGTTCACAATTGGCGAAGATATGAGGTAACATAGACACAAAAAAAAATCAGTCGAATTGAGAACCTCCTCCTTTTTTGAAGTCGGTTAAAAATAAATAAAACATTTAACGCCTATAATCTCAAAATTTATAAACAGGAATCCATAGAAATGTAAAATTTAACCTTACGATGTCTGTCCGTCCTTCTATCACAGTAGTATATAGTATCTGGAGCCACCAAGCGATGCACGGTAACCCCTGCCCCCCCATTCCCGAAACCACACACCTCGCCCCCACCACTGCACCTCAACTCAGCGACCCCCCCCACCCCAACCCCGTCTCCCCATCCCCGGATCCCCACAACTGCACCCCACCTCCTGCACCCTCCACATCCACCCCACCGCGCACCCAGTTTTTGCATTTCTAGCTTTCTAGTGGTCTACATATTATGTGTATATTTGTTTACTCCTATACCAACCAATTTGCCCACATTCATTCTTATTGATAAACATTATAAAAAATAAATAGGAAAATAATAATAAAAAAATAATCGTATAGGACCTGAAATAAAAACATAAAATTAAATAAGATTTGTTTCCAAATTATATAGAAAAAAGCCACTTCAACCACTTTATTTGTAAACACACCTGTTTTGTTATGATTTAGACACCTGTTAATTAAAAACAAACAAAAAATTCTTAATTTTAATATATATATATTAATATTTGCTATAACCCATTAGTGAGTTTTAAAATTAAAAAACCAATTAAAAATAAAAAATAATTGAAAAAAATGTAAACAAACTTTTTATTGAGATTTTTATCTATCAATAATTACTTTAATTAAGAAAAGATCATTTAAGATTAAATTTGTCGAGGTCCAGACCCTAGCCAGATCGTTTTCTCATCCTCAAAACTTGTTAATAGATTTTGTTTCATCAAAATCGGTAAAGCCGTTTTCAAAATAGAACTAGAAGATACAAACAAATATATATATACAAACAATTTTTGCTCGTTTAATAAGAGTAGATATAGAAGCGTCATACACCTACACTACCTTAAAAGAAACCTACAAGATTATTAAATTTTAATTAACATTTTCAGGAATGGAGCACAATTTTCAGCGATTTTCATGGAAGCTGGCTCAATCGTTGGGCGTCCCTTATGACTTGTCTTCAATAATGCATTATGGAATGTTTGCATTTTCAAAAGACAAACGCTCGCCTACCCTCCTGCCCCTGGAAACCAACGCTGATGACAACTTAGGCCAAAGAGCCGGATTCTCAGAGGTATTCTTCTTAAGATTATTCAAACTTATTTACCATATGTGACCTTCTCCGAGAAAAGGGACCTAGTGTGTCAAAAAACGGGTTTGGACTTGAGAGTGGATTCTGGTACCTAAAAGGGTGTAGAATAAGTTATAAAAATTACTTCAAATTAACATCAGCTTAGTAACAAAATTACAAAAGAACAAAAATTGCGAAACAACTGGCACAAGACTGAAGCGTCACTTTATTATTTTCCTTTCTTATAGTTATTTTTACAAAAAATACGTCACTACATAAGCATGACGTCACCAAAGTCGGCACCCAATCATAACTAACCATACCAAATCGCATCTCCCAAATGAAGGTGTGTTCAAAGTGATAATGCGTTATGAAACTTTAAATGCGTTTTTCTCAAAACTTCACACACTTTTCTCGGAGGTCACATATAGTATATTTTATGAGAAAATTTTGGGATGAAGTTAAAAGAAATTTATCAAAATATGTAAAAGTACAGAATAAAGCCCGGGACGTCACATGGAAACACTAACCGGTTCAAATCTTCCTCAAAGGATTTGTTTGGGAACGCATTTTTTATCTAATCGAAACGAGATTTAGAACTGAACCTGTGAAAATGTTAATTTTGAGTGAAGAAGGCCCAAACTTCAAAACTATAGTCTCTAACAAATATATTGTATATATAAGTACACAATTTTAGAGGAAGCAACTTTTTTTTCTTTTTTCTTTTTCTTTGAAAATTACCATTGAAAAAGGGAGAAATTTTAAACGAAACGTTTGGTTTTAAAAATAAACGTGCTCTGGATTGTTTTAATAAAAGATTTGTATTTTTTAATTTATATAAGTACCTACATTTATCTTATCTTATATTATTAAATGAGCAATTCTTGTATATATTAATATATATAGAATCAGTTTCTCGAAAACGGCTCCAACGATTTCGCTACAAATTGGTGTAATTAACAAGTCTCATGAGTTATTAGTTGTGTCAAATTTTTAATCCGATTGAAATGAAGAAGGAGGTGTAAATTAGTCATGTCGCAAAATGAATATTTTAATCGTTCATATCTTGTCTTCGTTAAGTCGCAGGGCTTGAAACTTAAGATATCTAGAGGCTACAGAAGTACCACAAGATTTTGGTTAAAATAGAAATACCGGAAGTTGATGTTTACGTACGTAAGAATGTACCCCCCTGCGTTTCGCAACCATAAATCTCAGAGCTACGAAATAGATTTTTCGTTTTTTTCTCAAAAGTAGCACCAACGATTTTTTTTAAATTGGTGTAGGTACTTATCAAGTGTCATGAGCTATTAGTCATGTATAGATTTTAATCTGATTGATATAAAGGAAGGGGGTGTAAATTAGGAGTGTCGTAAAGTAAATATTTTGATCATTCATATATCGTCTTCGGTAAGTCGCAGAGCCTTGAAATTTGAAACTTAAGCTATTTAGAGAGAAAAATTTAGCGAGCATTGCTCGGTGCTCCAGGCACTATTCGTTAAATACGCATATGTATATATTTATTTTCATCAAGCAGAGAACAACCTCATTGATTTTTCTATATGATTTGATATTTATTAACTAGCCTCTGTCCTGAAGAAGGAGATCGTGAGGGTCCGCTAGCATGGGTGGATTCATCCATATTTTGGGAAAAATTTCATTTCTCTCTATACCAGAGGTGGCCACAACGTGCTCGCGAGCCGCATGCGGCTCTTCAGTCAATCTCGTGCGGCTCTTGAACCTTCTTGAATAATACTGATTTTAAAAAGTACAGGGTGGGGCATAAAGATCTACCATATTTTGGAGAGGTATAAAAAAATGAAAAATTTAACTAGAAAAAAACTGAATAAATTTTTGAAAAGAACATAAAATATTTTTTTTAATGTATTTTAAACATTATCATACAAAAGGGGAGGGAGGAGGGGGTCAAAAATGAAAATTCTAGCCCTTTCAACCAAACTCAACCAATTTTGTATACATATTATGTGGGCCCCAAAAAGGCTAGAAATGCAAAAACTAACCACCCAAAATTGGGGGAGGATCAAAAGTTCAAGCCCTTTCGACCGAAATCAACCAAATTTTGTATACATATTCTGTGGACCCCCAGAGGGCTAGAAATGCAAAAACTAACCACCCAAAATGGGGGAGGGTCAAAAATGAAAATTCTAACACTTTCGCCCAAACTAACTATACAAAATTTGGTTAGTTTTTGCAAAAGGGCTAGAATTTTTTTTGACTCCCCCTCCTTTTTTGTCTGATAATTTTTTAATATATTTAAAAAAAATCATTTATTTTCATTTCAAAAATATGTTTAGTTTTTTTCTAGTTGAATTTTTTCATTTTTTATATCTCTTCAAAATGTGGTAGATCTTTATGCTGTATAATAATTAAATTAAAAAAATAATAAAACAAAAATTAAATTAATTTGTAATGTTATAAGTAAGTAGAGCAAAAAATATATGTTACTTCATTTATATTTTATAAAATAAAAAAAAGGTGTCTTTTTTTAATAAACCATTAATTTATCTCCAAACAATGTGGTCGCTTTGAAACAGTTTTATAAATTTGCGGCTCCCAAAGTTAAGGTTAGTGGCCACCCTGATCTATACCTAAAAGAATATAAAATCATGTTTTAATTAGTTCTTTTAATTAATTCTAAATATTCCCTATTTCTATTAATATTTTATGTTATTTGTAAAATTTCTCAGCACTCTTCAAATCATTTTTGAATGTCAAATTTTGTATTAACATAATATAGATAAATAAATTTAAAAAAAAATATTGTTTCTAGTTTAAAATTTTGTTTTATGTTTCAGCATGATTTAAAAAAGTTGCATCTTCTCTATCAATGCAGCAATTTTGTTCCGCCTGATCCTACACCAAGTAAGCATCAATAAAAAAACCGACTTCAAAAAAATTAAATTCAACAACTAAAATAATAAGAACTCAAAAATCAAATAAAATGCAGTAAAAGTAATAAAAAATCATCTAATTTAGTTACAACTAAACGATGAAATTATTACATGAAATTACTTTTAGAAGTCGGTGCTAAACATACGAGGTTTGTTCAAAAGAAAAGGTGAAGTTTGAATTTTTTGTTTTGTATTTATTGTATTTATTTATTCATCAATATCCATTTTGTCCCCTTCAAAGTAATCCCCCTCAGATATAATGCACTTATGCCAGCGCTTCTTCCAATCCTCGAAGCAATTCTGAAATGCGCTTTTCTGTATGGCCATCAGCTTGTTCTTCGATTCTGACTTTATCTCATCAATTGTGGCAAAACGCTTTCCTTTCATTGGTCTCTTCATTTTTGGGAATATGAAAAAGTCGCAGGGAGCCAAATCTGGTGAATAAGGTGGTTGAGGCATTATTAGGGTGTGTTTTTTGGCCAAAACATCACGAACAAGCATTGATGTGTGAGCTGGTGCATTATCGTGATGCAGAATCCATGATTTTTTTCCACAATTCCGATCGTTTGAGCCGTATTGCTTCACGCAAAATACATTTTATGAATCGAGCTCGATTGATCTTACTTAGTACGTTTGGCGGGTAATGAAGACAACATCGTGAAAGGGTCGCTTATATAGTTTGTTTGGCACCGACTTCAAAAAGTATTTTCATGTAACAATTTCATCGTTTAGTTGTAACTAAATAAAATAATTATTTTATACCTTTTAGTGCATTTAATTTTATTTTTGAGTTCTTATTATTTTATTTGTTGTATTTAATTTTTTTGAAGTCGGTTTTATTTTTTATTAAAAATTATTTTTATTTTTCTCTTTTTAGTGATGTTATTAATAGTGACTTAATAATAAATAATACCTTATTGCATGCATCTTGTAAGAGAAAGATTCGGACGAAGGAATCAGAAATTGATAATAAAATTCAATTCATAAATAGAGAAATTATCTCGAAACGTTAGTGGGTTTTAAATGAAAGTTTTAAGATTGTTTTTTTTATAAAAGATTTTATTTATAATATTATAATTTCGATTATTTGCACATAAGAATTGGAGATTTCCGTTATTTTGTCATTGATCATATTATCAGAACTTGACCAAATTAATATGAGACTACCCCTAAGGTATCCCCTTTCCAATAAAAAAAGAATCATCGAAATCGGTCCATAAACAAAGAAGTTATACGTGAACATACATAACAAAAAAGATCCAATACCAATGAAAAAAAACGGGACCAATCGGGTACGAGACTGAACCCAATGCAAAAAAATCATCCAAATCGGTCGAAATGGTAAAGAGAAATAAATGAACAAACACAAAAAAAACAGACATTTCGTTGAATTGATAACCTCCTCCTTTTTTTCAAAGTCGGTTAATAAAAATATCTAGCAATGCTTTCACGGAAAATTTAACAAAAAGCTAAATTTAATAATAAAAAATAAATATCTTGACTTGTGAGAAGTGAGCTTGCAATGTTTTGTTTCTGTTTGTGACTAGCAGTCAAATGTGAGGACCACCACCAACACTGTGCATTGTGGGCGACCAGGGGAATGTGGCAGCAATCCGGGATGGATGCTACGCAATTGCGCTATGGCCTGTCAAATCTGCGGTAAGCTGGATTTTATTAATATCAAATAAATAATATATTATATAAGAGTAGTTATAATCTGAACCAATTTTATTTCATATAAATTTAATTACAGCAATTACATTATTATTATTATTACATTATTATCATTTCACTCCATAATGTGTACATGCGCGTATTTAAGAGGGGGAGGGCAAGAGGGGCACTGCCCCCTAGGAAAACTCCTTGGCCCCCTAAAAAAATCGAGTCAATATCTCAATAACTATTTATGCTATGAGATTAATTTTATTCTTAAAAAATTAATACAGATAGAAAAATGTACATCTCAAAAAAAATTATCTTCCCATATATAGCCCAGTAAATAGGGGGGTTTCAGCTTATATTAATTGAGGGAAAAGATATTTTAGAGTCGTTTGGTATGGTGTGGGTATGCCAAATCTAAGTTTGCGACCTCGAAAGTCTGGGGGACAACTTTTGATGGCCGAAAAACCTCGAAATTTTCCAGTTTTTCGCTTATAACTCGAAAACAATTCATATTTTATAAAAAAACGTTTTATAGTAAATTAAAGGGGATAAATTTTTGCGTTGATTAAAAAAAATAAATTCAAAATTGGTATAGTAGTTCGATTTTTAATGGGGATCCAAAAAACAGCCCCCAGGATCACTTTTGAAAATCCCTAGAACTCGCACTTTTTTCGATTTTTTCCCCATTTTTCCCATTTTGACGTTTTCAACAAAGAAGCCTCTATACATTTTAAAACTAGATTAAATTTTCTACAATTTAAACAATATTTCATATTAATTGAATAATGGTAACCGTGTCGCAATGAGGTTGAAATTGTGAAAAAATGCAATTTGTTGCAAAAAATCTCAGTTTTTCCTTCATAAAATGAAAAGCACTGATCCTAGAAACTTGATTCCTATCTTATTCTCTAGAAAATTTTGTTGACTTGAACGTTTACTTGGACCACTTTTTTGTTAAAACTCTTTGATTTATAGATATCCTACATTTTCCGGACAGGATATGATCCGAATCCTCAAAAGCGTCATGGAAAATGCTGGTTATCTATAAATCTAAGAGTTTTATCAAAAAAGTGATCCAAGTAAACGTTCAAGTCAATAAGATTTCCTACATAATGATATAAGAATCAAGTTCCTAGGATCAATAACTTTCATTTTATGAAAGAAAAACTGCAAATTTTTGCAAAACTAGGCCAATGAATGTATTAATTCGAAAGTTTATAATGGAAATTAAGGACAAGTTTTTTTATTTTTTAACCAAACGTTTCATTGACTTTGCCACCTTCCTCAGGACTTTAAATAATTACATCACACATTCGTCTAAAATACATTTTAGAAAAATATATTTTAGACCAATGTGTGATGTAACTATTTAAGGGGGTTCTGGGCTGTTTATCATTTTTATAAGAAAATTCTCAAATTTTTACCATCGAATCATTGATGTCTTAAATATTTATTCTCGAAATTTGAAGTTGATCGTCTGTCCCATTACCGACAAATAAATTATTGAAAATTGTCCTTTTAACATGGAAGTAAATGGAGCGAGCTTTTAAAAGGGCTATAACTTCTATACAAATTATACCATTTTCAACAAATTTATACAGATCAATAATTCAACTTTTATGAATCGAATGATACATTTTCAAAAGATTTGACAGTCTATTTAATTAATTAGTTATTCGTAAATGTAAAAATAAAAAGTTATTTGCAGCCAACAGAATAAAACAAAAGCACTAGTGTAGAATTCCAACTCTATTTCTTGAAATCGTTTTTGTGTTAAATAAATGTTTTTATAATGAGAAAAAATTATCTCAATATTCATTTTATTAATATTATCAAAACAAAGATTATTATTTTTTTCATTAAAAAATTTACTAGGCAGAAGTTGTCACTCTGCGGAAATACAAAAGATTTTTCGAAGACCAACCAGATAGATCAGCAAAAAGATGTATAATTAAGGATATATTCAACTACACACTCCGTCATAAAAAAAAGGAAAGGAAAAAATGTTATTTCTTCTTAAAAGTCACCCATTAATACATGGGGCATAAATATCTACCACATTTTGAAGAGGTATAAAAAAAAAATGAAAAACTTTAACTAGAAAAATCTGAATATATTTTTGAAAAGAACATAAAATAATTTTTTTTAAGGCGTTTTATACATTATCATACAAAAAGAGGGGGTGGGGGGGCAAAAATGAAAATTCTAGACCTTTCGACCAAACTCAACCAAATTTTGTATACATATTCTGTGGGCCCCAAAAAGGCTAGAAATGCAAAAACTAATCACCCAAAATGGAGGGGGGGGTCAAAAATGAAAATTCTAGTCCTTTTGACCAAACTCAACCATATTTTGTCTACATATTCTCTGGAACCCCAGAAGGCTAGAAATGCAAAAACTAACCAAATTTTGTGTACATAGTTTGGTCGAAAGGGCTAGAATTTTAACTCATATACTATTCGAATGTCCTTTATCTAGAAATCAGCGAATTAAAAATGACATTTTTTCAAGGGATATCTTAAAAGGGAAGATTATATAATTAACATAAAAAATTATCTCTCAGAAATAGACCTATTAAAGTACATTTAAAGGGTACTTATCCAGGGCTTTCAGACATAATTTCTATTCTAGTTTTTTTTTTATTATTGATATATTTGTTGAATTTATTTATTTTACCTATTTATCTATTCTTCTTCTTCGAGTGCCATACCCGAAACGGGTGTCGGCTCCTCTCCACATATACCTGTGCTGAGTGTGTTTAGTTGTTTTACACAGATATACGGGACCTACTTTTTAACGCCGGTTCCGAACGGCTAATTTGGAGAGGTTACTAGGCAATTATACTCTTGGTAGGTTGCCATTACTTTCCAAGAGATTTATCTATTAGCTATCTAATAATCTAATAATCTTGAGCTGTATAGCTAAAACAAGCATAGTGGCGTCAATGGCCTCGTAGCCGACACGCCAATAATAATTTAAAATAAACTGCAACGGATCGTTGCTAAACTTTATCCAAATTCATTTGAAATATTAATATGTTTGTTCCTTTATTATTAATCAGATATCACTTGCAATTTGTAATTCATGTTGACATTAATTAAAAATAATTCTCATTTAATAGTCGAGGAATAACCATTCTACATTAGGTTTTTGACGTTTCGATTATTATTGGTAACCATTGCTGAAGACATGGAGGAATCGACTTAAAATCAAAAATAACGATCGATTCTCATCTAATACTAGAGGAATAACCTTATTGCATTCCATTTTTGATGTTTTGACTATTAATGGCAACCTCTACTGAAAACGTGGAAGAATCGACTTAAAATCAAAAAGACTAAATTCTTTTATGGCAAACAACTCAAACTTGAAAAAATCGTGGACGCAAAAAACGATAACATCCATCCATACGCACGCACTTCCAAAAAAAATGGCACTTTTTGGCCTCTCGACGAGATTCCAGGTAATTTTTGGCAAAACCGTCACGTGCTAAAATTCAATCTCATTGAATACTTCAATTTGTGACCTTAATTGAGTCCATGGGTTCCGTAGTCTTTACCTGAGGACCCTTTGAAGTCGAGCTTGCCGCGAGACCCATTACAATACTTTCTCCCATGCTTCGCATTGGATAAAGTAAAAAATATATTCAGTTTTTTTCTAGTTAAATTTTTTCATTTTGTATATCTCTTCAAAAAGTGATAGATCTTTATGTCCCACCCTAATATTTATATAAAATTAATTTGATTAAAATCGTTAATTGTTTTTCTTAATTCTTGGCCATAGATGTTGAATCCGGGGGATGTCAAGACTACCACCAACATTGTGGCCGATGGGCCTCTGCTGGAGAATGTCAACTCAACCCAAGCTACATGGCTGTGTATTGTCCTAGAGCGTGTAGGCGTTGCTCCAGAGGTAATATATTCAATAGCTTCGACACAAACACAAATATCAACACACACACTATAAATGTATATATAACATATATAGATTTAATTGACAAACGTAATTAATCAATTAACTGTGGTTCTCAATCTTTTTGGCATACCTGAGGGGGAGGGGAAGACTAATACAACACAGTACATTTACCAATTTTTTTCATTTTAATTTGTTAATTTTTATTTTCATTTTTTTTCCTTGTCCATTGGGGGGGGGTTCAGACCCCTTAGCACCTCCCCTACCCCATGGTTGCGCCACTGGTCTCCATATTATAATCACCATCATTCACATCTAACAGGCAGAGAATCTCATGTAATCTATGATAAAATAAAAATATAATATTAATTTTGATTATTTATGTCCATCGATTAAATTAATAAAGTTGTTGTAGGGAAATAAGGATAATAGCTTATGCAAATAATTTGTATTTTTTGCCAACGTTTCGTCAACTTTGTTGACTTCATCAGGCTCAAACAAATAATTTAATTAATTGAAAGGCCGTCTGGAATTTTGATGGGACAAATTATTTCATTGTATATGTTGGAAAAGGGCGGCGAACTCTATTGTCCGCTAACCCAGTTTCAAATCCGTTTGGAGAAAGGTATAAGGAAGGTAGATAGAAAAGTCCCAAAATTTTAAATTAGGCCTCAAATAAAATTCGACCTTTTTAGCTGAATTCAAAGTCTAAAATAATATTAACTAACATCCAGGTTCTAGGTAAAGAATTTTCTAAGAATGTTGTCCGCCAGTATCTATGCAACCAACTGGACGCCTCTGGTTCGAACTAGCATACCCAACAGGCTTCCTTCTTAATTGAATATTAGTGTTTAAGGTAGTTGTTTCGCGACAATACTAGCAAAAAGTTAATGCTAATGTATATAGAACAGACAATAAGGATTCATAATTCATAAGCCCAAAACTTTTTGCTGTTTATGTACCACTACTAGCCAATCCCGTCCTCGTTTGACAAATCTGGCAACACCGTCCGAGATTGTATATATTTTATCAGAGAAATTTCAGATTAAGTACATTATAAAGGGAGATTTATGAAACAAAAAGTTCTTAATAAGCGATTGAAAGCTGTTCCTACAATAGCTTAAGAAAAAAAAAGGTCAAAAAAATTACTAAAGTTAACCCACTTTTTAGGTTAAATAAATTCGTTGTTCCAGCTTGTTTTAGTGTAAATTTTTCATTATACATTTCTCATTATTTATTAACTTTTATCTCAGAAATTGTGTTGTAACTATGAATTAAAATTTTCTTAAAAAATGTATTTGTTATTGTTTAATGTTGGTTTAGTTTTTTAGAAAAAGGTAAGATGAGTTTCTTAATTATAATTAAATATGTATGTAAACTTCCCGATATCCCGTATAGTGCAATGTATAAGAGTCTGAAAAACTCTATCTTTGGAATTTAATATCTCCGGAACTATATTGTTCATAAATTTCGATTTGCTACCAATCCATGCAGAAGTATTTAAATAATCTGTCTAGATTTCAAAAAATCCTAAGAAAACCCATATGTGACCCTCTCCGAGAAAAAGGGACCTAGTGTGTGAAAATGAAGTTTTGAGAATAACGCATTTAAAGTTTCATAACCATTATCACTTTGAACACACCTTCAGTTGGGAGATGCGATTTGGCATGGTTAGTTATGATTGGGTGCCGACTTTGGTGACGTCATGCCTATGTGGTGACGTATTTTTTGTAAAAATAACTATAAGAAAGGAAAATAATAAAGTGACGCTTCAGTCTTGTGCCAACTGTATAACGAGTGTTATCAATATCTCAAAAGTTGTTTCGTTTTGTACGTTTTTATGGGGTAAATAAATTTTTATCAGAAATCTAACTCATTTCATCTTATTCTACACCCTTTTAGGTACCAGAATCCACTCTTAAGTCCAAACCCGTTTTTTGACACACTAGGTCCCTTTTCTCGGAGAAGATGTTGAAACAACTACCTTAACTAAATCCAGATTCTAGGTAAAGAATTTTCCAATGTTGTCCGCCTGTATCTATGCAACCGATTGGACGCCCCTGGTTCGGACTAGCCTACCCTATAGGCTTCCTTTGAATTGAATATTCATGTTTAAAATTTGACGGCCATCTCCCATGAACTCAATCGTATGTTTCCTATATTTGATTCAATCGCGAATCGAATACAGGTGATTTTTGTCAATTATCCTTCCAAGTGTCATGCGGGCTAAACGCAAAATGACGTTGGATTATAGCTAAATGGATCATATCTTTTTCATTCTCTCTTGGTCCAGACTTAAGACTCAGCAGACTCCAATAGCTTCAACCAGCAGTAGTCTCGCGATATATATCTTGTTTAAAAAGCGCGATCAAAACAATTCTCGTTAATGTGTTAATTATTCTTTAATATATTAATGAGAAAATTATAAATTTATTTCCCATGAACTTATTTCCTATTTTTCTAATTAGAAGTGGCGGCGCCAGGGGTGGGCGCGGTTGGTTGAGACCCTAACCTGAATTTATACAAAAATCTAAATCACCTGAAATAACTCACAACGGCCCTGGTTATAGATTACACTCCTCGACAAAAATTAAACAAAAATTTATCTCCGTACAACTAACAATGGATTCCAGTAGAGTTTTATATGCTGATTATCATGCAATTTTCCGATTTTTTACCACACTTCTAAGTTTTGAGATATTTACGGTCAAAATGACGAAAAAGGCCATTTTGACATATTTTCGAGTCCCATTATATATTAAACAGCAATATTTGTAATCAAAATATTTTCTTGACGTAATACGAAACAGTTTCTTCTTTTGATTTTACAAATTACTACTTGTTTTTAGTTCCATTCGAACTCGTGTTATAACTAAAAAACTGTAACTATGTGATTATAAAGAATAATAAACATAGATAAAAACATAAGGCACAAAGAGAAATAAAGAGGTTGTCCTCTGCTTGATGCAAATAAACATACACACATATATATCTAGATGATATATCTGTATATATATATTATTTATTTGTTTGAGACTATAGTTAACCTAGCCGACCACCAGTGATGAAGGAACACCAAGTTTTCAATATCCATATGATATTGACTCCATGAAAAACATTTATAATTGAAGTAAGACTGATGATGAAGACCAAGTCTTCGAAACTATAATCTCAAACAAATAAATAATATATATATACAGATATATCATCTCGATATACAGGGTGGTCCCGAATTCATGGTACAAACTTTAATGGTAGGTACAGGACATTGTAACAATGAGTTATTGTATAGGAATGTATAGTGTAATAAGTATATGTAATATGTATATGTATGTATAGTGTAATAGTAATATAGTGTATAATGTATGTATAATGTATAGCCGTTATTTCCCTGTTTACGCCTCACCGCGTCACTTGCGACTATACATTCCTATACAATAACTCATTGTTACAATGTCCTGTACCTACCATTAAAGTTTGTACCATGAATTCGGGACCACCCTGTATATGTGTGTATGTTTATTTGCATCAAGCAGAGGACAACCTCTTTGTTTCTCTTTGTGAATCAACAACTCTGCTACTCTCGGCAAAACAAAAACTTTTCAATTAAAAACATAAGGTTTTAGTTTTTTTTGTTATAACTCGAGTTCTAATTGAGCTAAAAAGAATTGGTAAGTTGAAAATCAAAGAGGAAGCTGTTTTCTATTACGTCTCCAAAATATTTTGATTTCAAATATTGCTGTTTAATATTTAATGGAATTCGAAAATAGGTCAAAATGGCCTCTTTGGTCATTTTGACCGATATCTCAAAACTCTGACCTGTTGTAAAAAATCGGGAAATTGTCATGATAATCAGCGTATAAAACTCAATTGGAATCTATTGTTATGTTTACGGGGAAAAATTTTTATTTAACAGTGTTATTTATTCATACAAAAACCTTGACTAATATATTATTGTATATACAGTCAACTCATTTTGATGAGGCTAATAGTATTTAAGATATTATATTTAGTAAAATTTAACTTGTTACATTACAATACTTAATTTTTTGTCATTATTGCGTTACGGAGAGTGGCAAATCAGACACTTGGCACAGGCGCTTCATACCCTCGTTACTGCACTGGTAGACAGGACACATTCCAGTTGCGTTATTTTCTAGTATTTTTGTAAGGGCAGCAAATCCCAACTTACACCAGGAAAGGGCGTAATGGGTCAGGAACGGCCCAGAGTCTATAACTTACTTACACTAAGAAATAGCAGTATTTTATCTAGCTGTAACTCCAAAAATTATAATAGCTAAAAATCTGTAAAATTTCTGAGGGATAGCTACTATTTCAAATTTTTTTAACCATTACTTTGGCCGGAATAAAAAATTGATCGTTCAATGCCAAAAACCCCATGTTATTTAGATGGGGAAACTTGCATCGCTGTGCGGCACAGATTAAAATTAGGATAGAGACTTGAAACTTGGGGGATATTTTTTTTTCGAACCATATGAGCCTCTGTCAGCCTAAAAATTCGAAAATACCCAAATTAAGCACTAATGGTCATATCCATATCCGTGACCATCAAGAAATCCACAATTTCATCTTATTTTAGTAAACATAAATATTTAGTACCTGGCCACCAAGCGATGCTCGGTAACTTTTTTCTTCAGTTAAAAGCTATATATATTAATCCCCAAACTCGCCATCACTGCATCCCACCTCTTGCACCCCCACATCTACCCCCACCGTCACCTCCACCCCGCCGCCGCACCCAGTTTTTACATTTCTAGCCTTTTAGTGGCCCACAGATTATGTATATATAGGTATATAAATAAATATCGAAATTATTTTTTTTAATTAAAACAACAATTTTTGAGTTCATCAATTAAATTGCCAGATTCTAATATATAATATTATTTTTGTGGGATTTAACGTTTGAAGATAGTTTTTAGAAAATATTTGTATTTTTATTCATATACTAACAATTAATAACAAATTTCCAATTCTACATTTTATATTGAAAACCAGACGTATCCGGTGAAACAATCCCCTCCCCTAGGGGTAGTTATGCGCACCCTCGGTTGAGATCCACTGAATTTACTGATACTGCGAAATGAGCTTATTTAATTTAATTGGAACAGGCATTAGCCAATTCATTCGCTATTGACTTAAAATTATATCCCTCTTTCCCGACTCTCACGATCGATCTCTAATCCCATTTCAAATTTCCATAAGCAAAACAAATTGAATTACTTCGAGTCAGCCAACAAAAAGCGAGTAAAAAATTGGAGGAAAAAGTGAAATTTTTTCAGGACTCGGTACACTGTTTGCAGTTTCGGTGATTTATTCATTATCTAAATCTGATATGATTTCCATTTAATATTTACTTACCTAAATTCAAAACGCCGTTCCTAAAATAATAGAAAGTCCCTGGAGCACCGATGCTAATGCCTCTAAATGAATGACTTAGGGCCAGTTGTATGTCGGTTGGTAAATTCTTTTAAAACGTTGGCAAAGCGTAAAACCTTAAAATTCACCTTGTAGCCGGGTGGGATGGCCAATCAGATGACAGGCACTTTCAACTTTCCTTTGCCAACGTTTAAAAAGAGTTTACCAACCGACATACAACTGGCCCTTAATAACTCATGAGTACTTGATAAGAACAACAATTTAAAAAAAAAAAAAACGAAAAGCTTACTGTACCCTTTCTAGCCTATATCGAGCTTAAGTTTTAAATTTCGTAGCTCCGAGATTTATGGTTGCGAAACGCAGAGTAGTACATTCTTACGTAAGTAAACATCAACTTCCGGTACTTCTATTTTAGCCAAAATCTCGTGGTACTTCTTGTAGCCTCTAGATACCTTAAGCTTCAATTTCAAGGCTCACGACTTTTTGCATGAATTCATAACTAGCAAGGCTAGCTTACAAGATTTTTTTTTAAATTAAATTTATAATACGAGTAAATCAGTTTTGTTTTATGTATACTACTACTTAGTACTTATGTAGTCTTCTTCTTAATCTTCTCAATAGGCCTGCGCCTGTTCCTCCAAATAAAAGATGTTGTTCCATACGATTTTCACTCAGGGTCTTACGCCCTGGGGACGACTTTCTTTTGCTCTCTTTGCCAATCTCTCTTATGTAGTGTTTTATACAGACTAGGGCCGGTCCTAGGCTAGTCGGCGCCCTGCTGCGAATTTCTTTTATAGCTCCAACATCTCCCTAAATTTTTTGAAGACACTAGTAGTTAATTGGGGTTTAAAGATAATGGGTAGTAAAGATAAACAACATATTATATTGTTATAAATAATTAAATTTAATATAAATCTTTATAAAGTACGTAGTATACAATATAATGTGCTTAATTATACAGGTGGGGCATAAAGATCTCCAACATTTTGAAGAGGTATAAAATTTAACTAGATAAAAAATGAATAAATTTTTGAAAAAGAACATAAAATAATTTTTTTTAATTGTGTTTTAAACATTATATCAGATAAATAAAGGGGGGAGTTAAAAATGAAAATTCTAGCCCTTTCGACCAAACTCAACCAAATTTTGTATACATGGTTTGGTCGAAACGGCTAGAATTTTCATTTTTGACCCCCTCAACCTTTTTTTTCGTCTGATATAATGTTTAAAACACATTTAAAAAAAAATATATTTTATGTTCTTTTCAAAAAATATATTCAGTTTTTTTTCTAGATAAATTTTTTCATTTTTTATACCTCTTCTATCCTATCCTATCTGTCTTCAAAAAAATTTAGGCGAGATGTTCGAGCTATAAAAGAAATTCACAGCAGGGCGCCGACTACCCTAGGACCGGCCCTGAATACTAGTCTAGGTCAACATGAAAATTTATTTGAGAATCGTAATTGAATCATTTTATTTATTCCGAAGATAAATATCTCAATAAAACTTTAATATTTCTTTTAGAAAATAATTCATAATAATAGAATTAATACAAGCCGAGAATCAGTCAATTGAATTAAATCAAATTTATGGATTAATTTCCAATTTAGCGATTTTCTCATCGTAAAATAGATATTATCAAATATTAATTGGCTTTTATGCATTACAAAAATAGAAATACATAGGATAATCGATGATGAATAATAGTTAGATAGAGTAAAGGGTGGTAGTTTCACAGTGAATGAAATAAAACTCAAAGAGGTTTATACAAACTCAATATATTTCGGATTATTAGTCCATCATCAGGAGTTTACAAGTTAATACTAATAATAATTGAACGAGTGGTCGCCATTCTTGACATTCAAATCATGGTTACCAATATAACAAAATATAACATTCAAATCTTACATACCAACCTAACACAAGAAAAACACCAATGAAAATTTAAAATTTAAAAAATTGTTTTACAAAGATTTTTCTTTTTTAATTATAAAATATATAAATGTAAATATAAGAAATCTAAGTAAATATGAATATTAATATAAAGACTTTATATTTATACTTGTAATTTTTATTTATATTAATATTCATATTTACTTAGATTTCTTATATTTACATTTATATATTTTATAATTAAAAAAGAAAAATCTTTGTAAAACAATTTTTTAAATTTTAAATTTTCATTGGTGTTTTTCTTGTGTTAGGTTGGTATGTAAGATTTGAATGTTATATTTTGTTATATTGGTAACCATGATTTGAATGTCAAGAATGGCGACCACTCGTTCAATTATTATTAGTATTAACTTGTAAACTCCTGATGATGGACTAATAATCCGAAATATATTGAGTTTGTATAAACCTCTTTGAGTTTTATTTCATTCACTGTGAAACTACACACCCTTTACTCTATTAACTAACATCATGTTTCACCTAAAACCTACACCACTTTCCATAAGTAAAATTAAAAAAGATGATGAAAATAGTCATGATTTTGAAATAGTTCTACTTCTAAGATAGACTTGTTCCTTAAGAGTAACTATTTTTGGAAATATTTTACTGTAAATAATATAAATAAATCAAATTAAAAAATTCAGATCCATTCAGATTTCAATTTTTTTTTTTTTTTTTTAAGTTTAATTTTAAACCTTTCAGAAGGTGAGAGAGAGGGTGTTTTTTAATAACTCATGAGATAGCTTGTCATTCCTAAAAAGAAGAAATGTTAATAGCTAGAGAGCTTAGACGGAGGGAATAAAGAAATTCTATATCAAGAAACCATAATTATGATATAAACTATATTGAAAAATTTTATTGATTGTGATTATATAAATAAATACAATTTTTTTTTTAACTATCACTTTAAAATAATGGAAGTAAAATAGAAAGGTTTGGTTTTTCAATCACAAACTCCCTAATAACCATGATATTCATCGAAATCCCTCGAATCTTTTTCGTGAAACCGATTCCATATACGTATATATAAGAATTGCTCATTTAATAAGATTAGATCGAAACTTATTATTCTTATAGTTTTTATTTTTATGCCCCAGGCTATGATTCTTTAAATCCGCAAGCAGATTGTTTCCCTATAATTTTGCAACTTTTTTAAAAATTTGTGAAAACTCATGTAAATAATTTAATGCAAAAAAATATTATGGCGGTTTTAAAATACACCCATGGACAAATTTCGATTTAAAGTGAATGTTATCTTTTAGTTTGCTAATTAATTTGTTAAAATATTATTATTACTTTACCATACAGGGTATGGTCAAATATTGTAATCGTGCATGAAAAAAGTGGTTTTTTTGCTTCTTTTTTTCGAAATATCTCAAAAAAGACAGAAAATATTTTGATTAAATAAATTGAGCGAAACCATGGCATTTCGCTCTATAAAATACCTCTATTAAGTAAACATCGAAAAAATTATGTTTTTCGAGATAATAATTGTTTTGTCAAAATGTCTGTTAGTCTGTGCATTACCAAATTTTTGTGGACGAGCTAGCTCAAAAACTAGTGTGAATATCAAAACCAAATTTCACACGTAGTGTTGGTCCATTGAGATTGAGAGCTGATTAGATTTTGGTCCATATCGACACAAAAGGAGGGGCTAAAAATTAAAAATCTAGGCCATTTGAGCAAACTCAACCAAATTTTGTATACATAATCCGTGGGCCCCCAGAAGCCTAAAAATGCAAAATCTAACCACCCAAAATGGGGGGTGGGGGTGTAGGGTCTAAAAATGAAAATCTAGGCTCTTGTACCAAACTCAACCAAATTTTGTATACATAATCAGTGGGACCCCAGAAGTCTAAAAATGCAAAAACTAACCCCTCTACATGATTATAAATAATTTTATTAAATATTAATTATAAGGGGCCAGGGTGTATGGTAATGTGAACCATTAAAATATTATTATTTTTAATAAAAATAAGATGAAAAATAATATTTTAACAAATTAATCAGCAAACTAAAAGATACGTCAGTTTAAATCGAATTATAGCTTCTTCTTTTTTATTCCGCTAATTTTCTCCATGAGTGTATTTAGTTTTAATAACAGATAAAAAAAACTAGTCCCTTTTATAATTTTGCAAACATGTCCATTGTTAAATACTTTAATCAGAAAGATTAACTATCTTTATTAAATCTTGTATTAAATAAAGAAAGCCTTTCTTAAGTTTTGTCTATTTTTTCCTTTATTTACTTTTTTTTTAAATATGTTGAATAAAATTGATAAAAAATTCTTATCTACTGATAAATGAAGGAATTTTCCATAATAATTTTTTTTTAATTTTAAATTTGTTCCCCTCCACTTGAAAAATTTCGAGATATACCCATATACCGGGTGAGTTTTTTATCTTGAGACAGAGTCTTATAATTCAAAAACAGTGCATTATATGGAAAAAAGTTTCAAATAAAAGTTTGTTTATATCGGAGGGGAAACTAAACTACGCTATTGTTTGTCGACCTAGAACAAGCTTTCCAGGGTATTTCAATGTCAAGTTCTGTTTTTTAAATGGAACCCTATATTTTTCTAAACCTCTACTTAATCTACTAAATACTGAACAACTTTCATAAGAACTATTTTTTTATACAACATCAAATAAACAAAATACATGAATCAATTAGATCTCAAAAAAAATCTTAATAATTATTTTTAACAATTATTTAACTTAATTATCAGATAATAATGATTAAATAATTAATTATTAAATAAATAATTTAATAATAATTAATAATTTAATAATTTTTCGACACTGTTCTGAGACATTCCAGAGTGTATTGCAAGTCCTCTGGATGAATTCCAGTTCCAATTTCCTTATTTTGGCCTCTTCCAGTTTCTTCGTAGCCCTTACATTTCCTGTATTTGATTTCAAACAGTTTTTACAACACAATAAAATGAAGCTTGTGAGGGTGTATTCCTATTAGGAAAACGCTCGCCATTCATTTCAATGGCATCCCCATAACACTTCTTCCACATTCACCGCATAAATTAAGACCATTTCAATTCTGTCTTCAACAAAAAAAATGCTGCATTTTTATTATGGTAATACAATATAACTATCAACACGGATTGACACGAGAAATAAACTTTTTTAAACTCAAGAATTTTAAGTAGTTCTATTAAGTAGAAAATAATCTCTTAAATCTGAGTATAACGAAGTTTTAATATCATTATAAACCCTTGTTTTCAATGTTGTGACTTTTCAATTTAATGATTATTTATTTAATAATCAATTATTTAATCATCATTATTTAAGTTTAAATTTTTTATTTAAATCACACATGATTTAAATAAAAATTTAAACTTTAATCAAATTAATCACAAAAATAAAAGCTTCAACAGCTTCATTACTAATAATCATTATTATTTGATAATTAAGTTAAATAATTGTTAAAAATAATTATTAAGATTTTTTTGAGATCTAATTGATTCATGTATTTTGTTTATTTGATGTCGTATAAAAAATAGTTCTTATGAAACTTGTTCAGTTTTTTTGTAGATTAAGTAGGCGTATAGAAAAATATAGGGTTCCATTTAAAAAACAGAACTTGACATTGAAATACCCTTGAAAGCTTGTTCTAGGTCAACAAACAATAGAGTAGTTTAGTTTCCCCCTCGATATAAATAAACTTTTATTTGAATTTTTTTTCATATAATGCACTGTTTTTCAGTTATAAGACTGTCTCAAGATAAAAAACCCATCCGGTATATATCTGTATTTGAATTAATCTGATTTATATAACATTTTTTACATGATAGAATTGATTTTTCAGGTATGAATATAAAATATTATGATAACAGAAAACTGTTTTAAAATAGTTTTTATATTAATTAAAAAAATAATTTTACATTATTAAAATATATGTTTCATTTTGATTTCAGATGTAAACTGTCGAGATCTCAATACTTATTGTCCTGCTTGGGCAGAGCAGGATCAGTGCCGGTTAAATCCCAAATATATGCTTCAACATTGTGCTTTTTCATGCAAGGCTTGTGCCCTTTAAATTGAAATATTCAGGTTGCTTCTTTTGATGTCGAAGGTTTCGGATCTAGATAATCTACAAGTGTTTTATTCTGTTTGCTCTGTTGATTTTTATTGCATTCTTTTCTAAATGGTTGTCTGAAAGCACGAAAAATTCTTTGAGCTTTTTGGGGTCCAATTCCGGGACAAAGCGAAAGTTCGTCCATATTTGCTCTAATTATTTTTTCAAGAGTGCCAAATTGAAATAGAAGCATTGCTGCATCACTTTTGTTAACACTTGCAATTCGAGTTAAAGTTGACATGATCTGAAAACAAATTTTATTTTTCATTATTTCTTTTGAAATTATTTTTCTAAAATTATTTAAAAAAAATTTCTCTCCTCTTAATGGCCTCGGAATGAATTCCATTGTAGCCAGTATACCATGATTCTAACCTTAGACCATGAAATATATAGACACGCCCTGGTGTCGATTTGGTGAGGCCAACATCACCTAGAGAATGTGACGTCATCTGTAGGTAGGAACACCCAGGAATATCATGGCCACTATAGGAATTATTATACACTGAGATAAATTTATCGTAGTTTAGATTATTTATTTTGGATTCCAAAAATCGCAAATTAATATTAAATTAATATAACCAAAATATTTATGCGAGAACGTGACGTCATCTGTAGGCGATGTTGGCCTCACTTCACTCTGTATGGAGAGTAGCAGAGGGCGTGTCTATATATTTCATGGTCTAAGATTCTAACTACGTGAAATCGATAAACAATAATAATCAATAAATCAACGACAATTAATTCAGCAATAATAAAATAATATCACAGATAATGAAGCAGAAGAAATGTCACAGATAATAAAATTTTCACAGCCAAATATAAATTAGGCATAACAATTATAAAATTGTATACAATCAAATAAACAATAAATAAATAAATATTTACAAACAAATAGTATCACAGATAATGAAATAATGTCATAATGAAAATAATGAATAAAAACAATAAATAAAACAATAAAATAATAAATAAATAATGAAAAAATGTCAGAAATAATAAAATTTTCACAGCCAAATATAAATTAGGTATAATATCTAAGTATATATGTAGTTGTCAATTGTACTATAGCTTGATCTTATTTGCTAGAATAAATTATTAAAATAAAAGATAAAAAAAAGAATTTTATCGATCAATAAATTCAAAGCCCTACCTAAACCCGTCCAAAAATCAAGACTTTTTCATTATTTAATTTTCAAAGCTTATGAAACTAAATCAGTCTACATAAGATAATTGATGGACATTGTCATGCACTATTTCATCACTTCTGTTTTATAAACTATTCTAGGAAAAAGGATATGTAATATTTTTTTAAAATTATCCAACTAAGCCAAGTGGTTAAATGTTACATTTTTAGTTATGACAAATTATAATTAAATAAGAAGAAATACTTATATTTTCTTTTTGTTTTAAGTACAGGGTGGCTCAAAAAAAAGTTTATTTTTGTTTAGCTTACTGCGCGAACGCAACGAGTTCGAGCTGGGGGTATGTCAAACGGTAGCCTGGATTTTGGGAATTGAATTGCTATGGAGCGTTTCTCGGGAGCGGACCGCGCGTTGTGCGTGAGAGTTTTACAAAAATGGTCATTTGGCGACTGTAGAGCGTTGAATATTCTCCAATATCCGAGGTTTTCGCCACTTAAATGATGCGCCAAGCATTTCTCTTATTCGAAAATGGGTCAAAAAGTAATGTACAACATTGGAAAAATCAAAATCCGGGCGACCAAGGTCATCAAGAACGGTAGAAAATGTGGGGCGTGTTAATCAGTCTGTTCGTGACGATCGGAACCTTTCAATTCGGAAGCGCGCAAGTGCATTCAATGCGAACAGAAGATCAAAACTTTGCTGGCTATAACCAAATATAACATGGTTGCAGCAGGATGGAGCAACGTCACGCACGTCCAATACGTCTCTGCCACGAGTTGGTGAAATTTTCACTGGCAATTTGATCTCCAGGAGAGGTGACATAAATAGGCCTCCATGCAGTCCTTGATTTAACCCCTATGGACTTTTTCCTGAGGGGTTATCTCCAATCCAAAGTTTACGCCAATAAACCGACTTCCCAGGCACATTTGGAAGAAATTATCCGTCACGAAATGGCAGCCATCACGGAGTTTACCTGCCAAGCCGCCATAAGATGAAATTTTACTGTTCGATTAAATGAGTGCCACGAACGCTATATTATTTTTAAAAAATAAATTCCCAAATTGTGTACTTTAATAATTAATAAACATTTTTTTGATAGAAGGCTTACTTTTTTTTTAATCGATCCACCAAATATAAACTTTCTTTTGAGTCACCCTGTATAAACAAAATAAATACATAATAAATGTTTAAGTTGTCCTAAATCAATTTTAAATTGATGTATGTAATTTAAAAATTAAAAATTGGTGGAAAAAGTTAAAACATTTTTCAGAACTCCATTACGCTCTACGTAAATTTTGTAGATACTAGAAAGGGGTTTCTCAAACAGTTTGAGAAGTCGCCCTAGTAATCAATATAAATATAATAAGCTAGTACCTGGAACACCGAGAGCGATGCTCGGTAATTTTTTGATTCAGTTAAAATCGATATATTAATATTATTTTTAATTTTAAATTCAAAAACAAAATGTCAATTTTTAATTCAGACAAAATAAAATAAAATTGAAATAAAACTTAATTTACATTTTTGCCAACGTTTACACCCGCTATGGCCATCACCAAGACGTATCACAGGCCACAAAGTTTTGAATATAATATTGCAATTAAAAATAATATTAATATACACAGAGGTTCTTTTATTTGACTCTTTTTAATCATGAAGAAGAATTTTTTGATCTTTTTCGAATTGTCGGATTTTTTAAGAAAATGATATTGATATTCTAATAAATTCATAAGAATTTTGCTGGCTTAGTGTGTACTGGATATAAATTTTTTATGTTAAAGGATAAATAAATTATTTTATAGAAAAATACCTTTAAATTGGCAAATTCTAATATATAATAATAGTTGTAATGATCTATTAGTGGAGATTTAAAAATAAAAAACCAATTAATTTTGTTAAAAAAAAAAAAAAAAAAATTGATTATAAATTTTTATTCAAACAACCGCCTGTGAATAATTATTTCAATTAACAAAAAACCCATCAAAAATAACTTAGCCGAAGATGAGACCGTGACAGATCGAATTGTCAACACATCAACCACCTAACCCGTGAATTTCATCGAAATCGTTAGAGCCGTTTTCGAGAAACCGATTATATATATATACAAGAATTGGTGGTTTTAATATAATAAGATAAGATAAGATTATTTATTTATTTAGTGAATTAATTAATTTTGCATAAATTCTTTTTTTTTAATTTTGTTAAACCAATTATTTTACATGAATTAATGTATACATTGTATTTTAGCTTCGACTCCGGAGATTACTTCTCCACCATCGAGTGTCCTTGATTATCTTTTTAGTCCTTGTTTTTAATAAGAGGAAAAAACTAATTAAATAAAAAAACCTCTTTTCCGATAATTATTTCAATTCCATTATCATCTCCTCCCAATCCTCCTTTGCATAAATTCTATTTCTTAATTAATTATTATTGTTACTTGTAATAAGTTATTAGTGAGTTTTAAAATAAATAAAATTTATTAAATCGAAATTGAAAAGTACTTGTTTGTTTGATTATGCCTTTATCATGACAACCCTTGTAAATCTCAATAAAATTAATCAAAAAATGATATTTTTCATTTTTTTGCAGCGCTGAAAGTTAGTGAAAATCTAATGAGTACTCCGCACATGAAATACAAACATTTTGGGACCTAGATTAACTTTCGAGGGAAACAATGCTTTCATTAAAATCGAAGAAAATTATTAAAAAGGGGGCGGATGGAATGATGCCTCTTCCTTTAAAACTAAGGCAGTGCAAGGACATGGGAAATACAAGTCAAGACCTGTTTCAGACTAGCAGAGATTAATTTCTTAATTTCTATTAATCTAGGAACGGCCTTTTGACTTTTTCACTTAGACCAAAACGAATCTCGTTATTATAGTTATATGAAATATTCAAACGACTTAACTAAAATTCCAGAGAAAATGTAAAAAAAGCAATTATTTGCTGAGGTTCTAAATGGTGAAAGGACCGTAGCAAGTGGGGATCAGGTCGTTATTTGTTAGAAGGGTTGTTTACCCCTCGGGAATCGAACCCGCGTGCCAATAACAGCAATCAGAACCATTTGGCTACCCTGTGAGATGAGAATGTACATATGTCAGAGAGGTTAAATAAGATATCTAGAGAATGAGATAGAAATCAAGTTTCTAAGATGAGTTCTTTTCATTTTATCAAGAAAAAAAGTGAGATTTTTTTCAAAAAATTGCAGTTTTTCAAAACTTCAACTATTGCAGCACCAGGTTACCATTATCCAATTAAGATGAAACTTTTGTTTTAAATTGTAGCAAATTTAATCTAGTTTAAAAATGTATGAAATGGTCTTTGTCGAAAACGTGCTCCATCATGGTCGAAATGGGAAAAAATCGAAAAAAGTGCGAGTTTTTTTGGGTTAAAGTCCGAAAATTTCGAGTTCACTTCACCCATCAAAAGTTGTCCCCACACTTTGGAGGTCCCAAACTTAGATTTGGCATACCCACATCATACCAAACGATCCTAGAAAAAAAATCTTTTCCCACAATTAATATAAGCTGAAACTTCCCTATATAATGGGCTATTGCGGGGTTTTTCTAACAAAATGTATAAATGGACCTGAAGTTTTTAAATTGCTATAACTCCAGACGATTTGAAGATAAAATCGTAAATGTATATATCATTTTAAAAGAAAATGAATGCTCTACAAATTCTTTTTACTCTAAAACATAAGGCTGAGGAGTGCTAGAGACAAAAGTTTGAAGAAAAATATAGGAAATTTTATTTTCATACATAAACGATATTCGCGGAGTAAATATCTCAAAAACCATAAAGAATATAGAAAAATTAAATATAAGCAATCTTGTAGGAAATTTTATAAACTTTTATTTTGCTATGAATAACTTTTTCCATACGACCCACCTTTTTTGAGATATAAGCAAAAAACCAAAAAACGCGACATTTCGACCCCCTCCTTCCACCCCTAAGCCCGGTAGCTAAGACTGGGGACTTTTAATATTTTTACCTCCTAACTATCCTAAACACATTCCATAAGAAAAAAATTCTACCCTCTTCAATGTTTTCTATACACCCTTTTTGAGCGTTCGTTGACTGGACTATTAGTATCTATTAAAGCGCTGTATTCTATTAAATGAATAAACTGTATAATAATATTCGTAAACAAAGTTTAGTTCCAGATTACTCTAGAATTTTTAAAATCTTATTTTCTCTAGCCCCCCTATAAAATCCGGTGCCCGATCTAAGGTTCATTCCTTACTGCAAACCTGACTAACGAGCGTAGATTTTGAATTTATATTCTCGGTAAGTAAATATTATTAAATCAAAATAAGATTTAGTTATTTATCATTTAAAATTATTAATTCACCGAAATTGCAAACAGCCTATCAAGTCTTGAAAAAGCTTCACTTTTTCCTTCAATTTATTTTTAAAATAGATAATTTTTTATGTAGGGTGTGTTTCAAAATTACACGGCTTTATTTTTGAGAAATATTTTCTAGATTAAAATAAATTAAAATGTTTAAATTTATTGGAATATCTCTAAAAGCCACGTTAGCAAGATTAAGATTACCAAGATGTGAATACCGAAAATCTAATGAAAAAGTATGTTAGATATGTGTAGGTGTTTAAGCTTATATTTTTGTGATTGTATTTGTTGAAGGTTAAATTTTTATTTATACCAACTACACTGAAGAGAAAAAAATCGATCCACCAATAAAAACTTTATTAAATAGTAAATTATTTTTAATTTTTTTACAACGAACTATACATTATTGAAATTATTGCTTATTCCAAGTGTACTTGCCACTTGTTGTTGACTTGGCCCTTGATTAATTAGGCACACAATTAGAACTGCTTGAACTTCAGAAATATCCATTTTGTATATTTGATCTTTCTATCAATGAATTATAAGTTTCCTGTATTTGATTCGATCGCGAATCGAATGCAGATGATTTTTGTCAAATATTAAGGGAAAATAATATCCGAATTTATATATTTCCAACTTGAAATAGTGAAGTTAATTTTCTCATTAATATATCAAAGAATAATTAACACATTAACGAGAATTAAATTGAAAGTTTTTTTGCCAAGAGTAGCAGAATTTTTATATATTGAAGGAGACAATAAAAAGAGTGTGTCTTCTGCTGGAATTATAAATTTTATTTATTTATAACGAGACTATAGTTTCGAGGGCTTTGCTCTTTTCATGAGTCTATTATATAAATTAATTCCTGTGAATCAATTGTAAAAGACTGATGAAGAGGGCAAAGCCCTCGAAACTATAGTCTCGTTATAAATAAATAAAATTTATAATTCCAGCAGAAGACACACTCTTTTATTGTCTCCTTCAATATATAAAAATTCTGCTACTCTCGGCACAAAAACTTTCAATTTAAGATATATATCGCGAGACTACTGCTGGTTGAAGCTATTGGAGTCTGCTGAATCTTAAGTCTGGACCAAGAGAGAATGAAAAAGATGTGATCCATCTGGCTATAATCCAGCACCCATCATTTCGAGATTGGCCCGGATGACACTTTTTATATCAAACACACGATATATATCTTGTTTAAAAAGAGCGATCAAAAACAATTCTCTTTAATGTGTTAAGTATTCTCTGATATATTAATGAGAAAATTAATTTCACTATTTCTATCAATGATGCTTAATTCAAAATTATTAATTTTATTGATATTTCAAAAGGAATTTGATCTTTTATTAAAACTTTATTTAAATTAAAGTAATATTGAGAAAGTATGATCATTTGTAATTGTATCTTGTAATTTAATTTTACTTATTTTTTTTTATAAAATTCAAAAATTATCAACAATATTTATTTGAATATGTTAGTTTAAGAGTTAATGGAACTAATATTATGCATATTTGTTAAAAATTTTTAAATAATTTGCTATTTAATAAAGTTTTTATTAGTGGGTCGATTTTTTTGCACCGTAGTGTATAATTAATTATAACTATTTGGACCGTTTATTTTGAAAGTGGTGAAGTCCATTTTTTAAAAAAAAAATTAATAAATCACATAATTTGCGATTAATTTAATGTAAACTTATTATTTATAACTAGTTAATATTTAATATCTTAAAAAATGCCATTAATTTGTTCAATTTAAAATTGGCCAATAAAAGAAATTGCGTAGCGATTGATTATTAAACTTTTAATTTTTTGGACACAACAAAAAATGAACTTAGACCACTTTCAAAATAAACGGTCTATTTATTGAATACAATTAATAGATAATAGAATATAACAACTACGTTTGGACCGGCTTATTCTGCATTATTAAGTCAATAGAAACGTGGTTATATTGTATTATTTGATGTTGTGTTCAATAACAGTTATGATTAATTATGTGTGATTTAAATAAAAATAATAGATTCGAAAAAGTAGGTTGATAAAGCGAGTTTGCAATCGTAGACTTTCCTCTGCCAAAGCGTGGATTAAATATTTAGATCTCACAAATAAAATCAGATTTAGACATGGGCTTACTTAAACATTTTTGTTCATTTTGACTCAATATCTACCTATTAGCGTATGATTTGAAAACACCTTGAATATGTAATAAATAACAAAAAGATTCAGTATAAAATTACTTTTTGATATGGTGAATTATCGTCTCGTTGCATGATAAGATCTGGAGGCTTGTTTTCGAACATTTTATACGTTTCTATTAGTGATGCAGCTTCAGAGGCATTCCATGCAAGCATTGTGCTAAATTTGTCAAAATACAAATCCTTGTTAAATAAGGGAATGATGAGATCTTTAGTGTCGACTTGAAAAAAAAATTATTTTAATATACCATACTTAAATATAATATATACTTATGTAATGTACACTGAACAAAAAAAAATTGGCAGGTTCTGATGTGGCTATCCACTTGACTTTACTATACACCCTGGCTCCTCTTTTATATTTAATATTTAATATTTAATAAAATTATTTATAATCATGTAGGAGCGGGGGTTAGTTTTGCATTTTTAGACTACTGGGGCCCACCGATTATCTCTACAAAATTTGCTGAATTTGGTAGAAGAGCCTTGATGTACACTTATGAGGGCTTTTTTGTATATCGAAATGCAATGGTTTCGCCCAATTTTTTTAATCAAATTAGTTTCAGCTGTTTTTGAGATATTTCGAAAAAATAGTTAAAAACAACTTGTTTCATGCACGATCACAATACTTGACCATACCATGTATGGTAGCAAAAAAAGTATAATTCAACTTTAAGAGATCTTTACAGTGAATAGTCTATGCTTCACACAAACGATCAATTTTCATAGTAAAACCTCAGACCTCGAAGTGTGATTTAGAACTTAAAATAATTTTAAACAAGAGGCACCATTGAGGCCCTATGCAAGGGATAAAGTTTCCAATCTAAATAACATGGGGTTTTGGAACTCAATCCTTGACATAATAAAAATAATCCATAACTTCAGATCAATTAGTAGACCACGTCTCTTGAACTTCTATAGGAATTTTTAAAGTCAATAATATTTTCATTATTGTGATGATCTGCTTTAAACACGTTTAAATAATTAAAATGAATAAGCAAAAATGAAAATGAGAGTATGACGTATGTATTTTCTTTAAGCCGATTAAGATTATCTTCGAAGATAAGCCAAGAATAGCTTGGACTAATTGCTCTCGAGGGGTATAAGGCGGAGCGAGAAAGGGAAAGCAGGGAGGGGTGCGTGGGGGTAGATAGGACAGTGGTGGGGGGGGGGTAGATAGGGACAGTGGTGGGGGTAGATAGGGGGCGGTGGTGGGGGCTGGGAATAGTGTGAGGGCTATATAAGGGGGAAGGAGGATATGGATAGTGGTCAGTGTAACTCAGTCAGTGGCGTGTGAAACATCAACTGGGAATGTTACAATATGGATTTTGGACCTTCATCCATCCTCTCAGCACTCCACCCCTTACTAATAAACAACACTTCATCACTTATATTACTTTTAATAGCTGGGGTAACGGGTAGGTGTGTACTTCATTGTTCTTATTGATAAAGATGTACAGACTTGCTTCAGGGCCTGGCCTCTCCTTCCCTACTTGAGCTCATGATTCTTTTTGCAAGAGAATCACGTCCTTGTCCCCAATCCTAACCAACCTAACCATGTTTTTAGAAATCCTTTATTCCTTTGAAATGTTTCTATGAGTATATTTTTACTTGAGTATAAGTGGGTCCTGTACGGTCAAAGTATTCCAGGTCCAGACACGAGACGTTGGATGTTAAGCAAGATATCTTTATAATACTCTATTCTTATAATTAAATAAGTAAGAAATATTCTAAATTTTTCAAGTACACTTATGAGTTTTTAAAAAAAAAAAAATATGAAATAAAATAAATAATGTGTTAAATATAATTTTATTACGACTATTTATATAGAAAAATACTTTAAATTCTCTAAATTATATTACTAATATTTTTTCCTTTTTTTTCAGGTAGGTGCTGCTCTTTTTAACCTTTATCCATTTTCCCGTCAATTCCTTAGCCTTTCCTTCCTCGAATCGGATGGCGAGTATATTTTTTATTGTGCGCGGGTGTCAATGTGTTTCTGTGAATCAGTATCCCAGGTCTAAACGCGAGACGTTGGCTGTTAAGGTAATATATCTATTTAATACTCTAATATTACTTTAAATTGACTATATTATTTTACTAATATTTGTTTTCTTTTTTCAGGTAGGTGCTCGCTCGTCCTACTAAAACTAACATTTAGATTAAGTATTTGATTTTCTTATTTTCTGGAAAATCAAATTCTTTATCTTTTAACATTTTATCCATTTTCCCGTCATTTCCTTAGTGTTTCCTTCTCGAATCGGATCGCGGGTATATTTTTTATTGTGCGCGGGTGTCAATGTGTTACTGTGGAATCAGCATCCCAGGTCTAAACACGAGACGTTGGCTTTTAAGGTAATATATCTATTTAATACTCTAATATTATTTAAAATTCACTATATTATTTTACTAATATTGCTTTTTTCATAGGTGCTCGCTCGTCTTACTAAACTAACATTTAGATTAAGTATTTGATTTTCTATTTTCTGAAAATCAAATTCTTTATCTTTAACCTTTATCCATTTTCCCGTCAATTCCTTAGCCTTTTCCTTCTCGAATCGGATCGCGAGTATAATTTTATTGTGCGCGGGTGTCAATGTTACTGTGGAATCAGCATCCTCAGGTCAAACGCGAGACGTTGGCTGTTAAGGTAATATATCTATTTAATACTTTAATATTACTTTAAATTCACTATAATATTTTATTAATATTTCTTTTCTTTTTTCTGTAGGTATCGTTTGTCCTACTAAAACTAACATTTAGATTAAGTATTTGATTTTCTTATTTTCTGGAAAATCAAATTCTTTATCTTTTTAAAGCATTTTATCCATTTTCCCGTCATTTCCTTAGTGTTTCCTTCTCGAATCGGATCGCGAGTATATTTTTTATTGTGCGCGGGTGTCAATGTGTTGCTGTGGAATCAGCATCCCAGGTCTAAACGCGAGAGACGTTGGCTGTTAAGGTAATATATCTATTTAATACTCTAATATTACTTTAAATTCACTATATTATTTACTAATATTTGTTTTCTTTTTCAGGTAGGTGCTCGCTCGTCCTACTAAAACTAACATTTAGATTAAGTATTTGATTTTCTTATTTTCTGGAAAATCAAATTCTTTATCTTTTTAACCTTTATCCATTTTCCCGTCAATTCCTTAGCCTTTCCTTCTCGAATCGGATTCTTCAGAGTATATTTTTTATTGTGCGCGGGTGTCAATGTGTTGCTGTGAATCAGTATCCCAGGTCTAAACGCGAGACGTTGGCTGTTAAGGTAATATATCTATTTAATGCTCTAATATTACTTTAAATTCACTATATTATTTACTAATATTTGTTTTCTTTTTTCAGGTAGGTGCTCGCTCGTCCTACTAAAACTAACATTTAGATTAAGTATTTGATTTTCTTATTTTCTGGAAAATCAAATTCTTTATCTTTTTAACCTTTTATCCATTTTCCCGTCAATTCCTTAGCCTTTCCTTCTCGAATCGGATCGCGAGTATATTTTTTATTGTGCGCGGGTGTCAATGTACTGTGGAATCAGCATCTGCTGTCTAAACGCAAGACGTTGGCTGTTAAGGTAATATATCTATTTAATACTCTAATATTACTTGCAATTCACTATATTATTTTACTAAAATTTGTTTTCTTTTTCAGGTAGATGGTCGCTCGTCCTACTAAAACTAACATTTAGATTAAGTATTTGATTTTCTTTATTTTCTGGAAAATCAAATTCTTTATCTTTTTAACCTTTTATCCATTTTCCCGTCAATTCCTTAGCCTTTCCTTCTCGAATCGGATCGCCTTATATATTTTTTATTGTGCGGGTGTCAAATGTGTTGCTGTGGAATCAGCATCCCAGGTCTAAACGCGAGACGTTGGCTGTTAAGGTAATATTCATTTAATACTCTAATATTACTTTAAATTCACTATATTATTTTACTAATATTTGTTTTCTTTTTTCTGTGTAGGTGCTCGCTCGTCCTACTAAAACTAACATTTAGATTAAGTATTTGATTTTCTTATTTTCTTGAAAATCAAATTCTTTATCTTTTTAACCTTATCCATTTTCCCGTCAATTCCTTAGCCTTTCCTTCGAATCGGATCGCGAGTATAATTTTTATTGTGCGCGGGTGTCAATGTGTTACTGTGAATCAGCATCCCAGGTCTAAACGCGAGACGTTGGCTGTTAAGGTAATATATCTATTTAATACTTTAATATTACTTTAAATTCACTATATTATTTATTAATATTTCTTTTCTTTTTTTCAGGTAGGTGCTCGCTCGTCCTACTAAAACTAACATTTAGATTAAGCATTTGATTTTCTTATTTTCTGGAAAATCAAATTCTTTTATCTTTTTAACCTTTATCCATTTTTCCCGTCAATTCCTTAGCCTTTCCTTCTCGAATCGGATCGTGAGTATAATTTTTATTGTGCGCGGGTGTCAATGTGTTACTGTGGAATCAGCATCCCAGGTCTAAACGCGAGACGTTGGCTGTTAAGGTAATATATCTATTTAATACTCTAATATTACTTTAAATTGACTATATTATTTACCAATATTTGTTTTCTTTTTTTCAGGTAGGTGCTCGCCTGTCCTACTAAACTAACATTTAGATTAAGTATTTGATTTTCTTATTTTTCTGGAAAATCAAATTTTTATCTTTTAACATTTTATCCATTTTCCTGTCATTTCTTAAAGTGTTTCTTCTCGAATCGGATCGCGGGTATATTTTTTATTGTGCGCGGGTGTCAATGTGTTACTGTGGAATCAGCATCTCCAGGTCTAAACACGAGACGTTGCTGTTAAGTGTAATATATCTATTTACCACTCTAATATTACTTTAAATTCACTATATTATTTTACTAATATTTGTTTTCTTTTTTTCAGGTAGGTGCTCGCTCGTCCTACTAAAACTAACATTTAGATTAAGTATTTGATTTTCTTATTTTCTGAAAATCAAATTCTTTATCTTTTTAACCTTTATCCATTTTCCCGTCAATTCCTTAGCCTTTTCCTTCTCGAATCGGATCGCGAGTATAATTTTTTATTGTGCGCGTGTCAATGTGTTACTGTGAATCAGCATCCCAGGTCTAAACGCGAGACGTTGGCTGTTAAGGTAATATATTCATTTAATACTTTAATATTACTTTAAATTCACTATATTATTTTATTAATATTTCTTTTCTTTTTTCAGGTAGGTGCTCGCTCGTCCTACTAAAATCCAATATTTAGATTAAGTATTTGATTTTCTTATTTTCTGGAAAAATCAAATTCTTTATCTTTTTAACATTTTATCCATTTTCCCGTCATTTCCTTAGTGTTTTCTTCTCGAATCGGATCGCGAGCATATTTTTTATTGTGCGCGGGTGTCAATGTGTTGCTGTGAATCAGCATCCCAGGTCTAAACGCGAGACGTTGGCTGTTAAGGTAATATATCTATTTAATACTCTAATATTACTTTAAATTCACTATATTATTTTACTAATATTTGTTTTCTTTTTTCAGGCAGGTGCTCGCTCGTCCTACTAAACTAATACGATTAAGTATTTGATTTTTCATTTTCTGGAAAATCAAATTCTTTATCTTTTTAACTCCTTTATCCATTTTCCTGTCAATTCCTTAGCCTTTCCTTCTCGAATCGGATCGCGAGCATATTTTATTGTGCGCGGGTGTCAATGTGTTGCTGTGGAATCAGTATCCCAGGTCTAAACGCGAGACGTTGGCTGTTAAGGTAATATATCTATTTAATACTCTAATATTACTTTAAATTCACTATATTATTTTACTAATATTTGTTTTTTCTGTGTAGGTGCTCGCTCGTCCTACTAAAACTAACATTTAGATTAAGTATTTGATTTTCTTTATTTTTCGGAAAATCAAATTCTTTATCTTTTTAACCTTATCCATTTTCCCGTCAATTCCTTAGCCTTTCCTTCTCGAATCGGATCGCGAGTATATTTTTTATTGTGCGCGGGTGTCAATGTGGTACTGTGGAATCAGCATCCAAGGTCTAAACGCAAGACGTTGGCTGTTAAGGTAATATATCTATTTAATACTCTAATATTACTTTAAATTCACTATATTATTTTACTAAAATTTGTTTTCTTTTTTCAGGTAGATGGTCGTTGTCCTACTAAAACTAACATTTAGATTAAGTATACTGGATTTTCTTATTTTCTGGAAAATCAAATTCTTTATCTTTTTAACTCATCCATTTTCCTGTCAATTTCTTAGCCTTTCCTTCTCGAATCGGATCGCGAGTATATTTTTTATTGTCCGCGGGTGTCAATGTGCTGCTGTGGAATCAGCATCCCAGGTCTAAACGCGAGACGTTGGCTGTTAAGGTAATATATCTATTTAATACTTAATATTACTTTAAATTCACTATATTATTTTACTAATATTTGTTTTTTCAGGTAGGTGTCGCTCGTCCTACTAAAACTAACATTTAGATTAAGTATTTGATTTTCTTATTTTCTGAAAATCAAATTCTTTATCTTTTTAACCTTTATCCATTTTCCCCGTCAATTCTTAGCCTTTCCTTCTCGAATCGGATCGCGAGTATAATTTTTATTGTGCGGGTGTCAATGTGTTACTGTGGAATCAGTATCCTGGTGGTCTAAACGCGAGACGTTGGCTGTTAAGGTAATATATCTATTTAATACTTTAATATTACTTTAAATTCACTATATTATTTTATTAATATTTCTCTTTTCTTTTTTCAGGTAGGTGCTCGCTCGTCCTACTAAAACTAACATTTAGATTAAGTATTTGATTTTCTTATTTTCTGGAAAATCAAATTCCTTTATCTTTTAACATTTTATCCATTTTCCCGTCATTTCCTTAGTGTTTCTCTCGAATCGGATCGCGAGTATATTTTATTGCAAGTGCGGGTGTCAATGTGTTGCTGTGGAATCACCATCATCCCAGGTCTAAACACGAGATTGCTGGCTGTTAAGGTAATATATCTATTTAATACTCTAATATTACTTTAAATTCACTATATTATTTTATTAATATTTCTTTTTCTTTTTTCAGGTAGGTGCTCGCTCGTCCTACTAAAACTAACATTTAGATTAAGTATTTGATTTTCTTATTTTCTGAAAATCAAATTCTCTTATCTTTTTAACCTTTATCCATTTTCCCGTCAATTTCTTAGCCTTTTCCTTCTCAATCGGATCGCGAGCATATTTTTATTGTGCGCGGTGTCAATGTGTTGCTGTGGAATCACCATCCCAGGTTCAAACACGAGACGTTGGTTGTTAAGGTAATATATTCATTTAATACTCTAATATTACTTTAAATTCACTATATTATTTTATTAATATTTCTTTTCTTTTTCAGGTAGGTGCTCGCTCGTCCTACTAAAACTAACATTTAGATTAAGTATTTGATTTTCTTATTTTCTGAAAATCAAATTCTTTATCTTTTTTAACATTTTATCCATTTTCCCGTCATTTTTTAGTGTTTCCTTCTCGAATCGTATCGTGAGTATATTTTTTATTGTGCGCGGGTGTCAATGTGTTGCTGTGGAATCACCATCCCAGGTCTAAACACGAGACGTTGGCTGTTAAGGTAATATATCTATTTAATACTCTAATATTACTTTAAATTCACTATATTATTTTACTAATATTTGTTTTCTTTTTTTCAGGTAGGTGCTCACTGTCCTACTAAAACTAACATTTAGATTAAGTATTTGATTTTCTTATTTTCTGAAAATCAAATTCTTTGTCTTTTTAACATTTTATCCATTTTCCTGTCATTTCCTTAGTGTTTCCTTCTCGAATCGGATCGCGAGTATATTTTTTATTGTGCGGGGGTGTCAATGTGTTGCTGTGAATCAGTATCCCAGGTCTAAACACGACGTTGGCTGTTAAGGTAATATATCTATTTAATACTCTAATATTACTTTAAATTACTCATATTATTTTACTAATATTTGTTTTCTTTTCAGGTAGGTGCTCGCTCGTCCTACTAAAACTAACATTTAGATTAAGTATTTGATTTTCTTCTATTTTCTGAAAATCAAAATTTTTTATCTTTTTAACCTTTATCCATTTTCCCGTCAATTCCTTAGCCTTTCCTTCTCGAATCGGATCGCGAGTATATTTTTTATTGTGCGCGGGTGTCAATGTGGTACTGTGAATCAGCATCCCAGGCTCAAACGCAAGACGTTGGCTGTTAAGGTAATATATCTATTTAATACTCTAATATTACTTTAAATTCACTATATTATTTTACTAAATTTGTTTTCTTTTTTTCAGGTAGATGGTCGCTCGTCCTAATTAAACTAACATTTAGATTAAGTATTTGATTTTCTTATTTTCTGGAAAATCAAATTCTTTATCTTTTTAACCTTTTATCCATTTTCCCGTCAATTCCCTTAGCCTTTCCTTCTCGAATCGGATCGCGAGTATATTTTTTATTGTGCGCGGTGTCAATGTGTTTCTGTGGAATCAGCATCCCAGGTCTAAACGCGAGACGTTGGCTGTTAAGGTAATATATCTATTTAATACTCTAATATTACTTTAAATTCACTATATTATTTTACTAATATTTGTTTTCTTTTTTCAGGTATGCTCGCTCGTCCTACTAAAACTAATATTTAGATTAAGTATTTGATTTTCTTATTTTCTGGAAAATCAAATTCTTATCTTTTAACATTTTATCCATTTTCCCATCATTTCCTTAGTGTTTCCTTCTCGAATCGGATCGTGAGTATATTTTATTGTGCGCGGGTGTCGAACGTGTTTCGTGTAATCACTATCCCAGGTCTAAACGCAAGACGTTGGCTGTTAAGGTAATATATCTATTTAATACTTTAATATTACTTTAAATTCACTATATTATTTTACTAATATTTTTTTCTTTTTCAGGTAGGTGCTCGTCTCAATTAATCTTAACATTTATATTAAATGATTAAGTAGAAATAATTAATTTAATTAAAACTCAAAATTATCTATATGGAATTTTGTAATCTTTTCCTTTTTCTAAATTTAATTTGAGATATTTGTTTGAAGCAAATTCGCTTTTATATTTTCAGTTTAATAAAATTATTTCACATGGATAGATAATATAATTTCAATTTTGTTTAAAAAAATAACATTTTAAGAGTAAATAATAAATCATTTACTTCTAAAAATAATCCCCTATATTTCAATATTCGCCCCTCTAAGCTTCAATCTAATTATTTTCGTTTCTGGTCGTATGTATTAGTCCTTTCCTCATCATACTCATATCTACAAATTATTGATATTTGTTTTTAAATACAAATATTTGACAAAATTTTTTATATAAAAACTCGAATGTTTAAGACTTTTATACGAATCAAATTGGCATTAAGACATTGTACTGGATTTGTTTCGAAAAGGTCTTTTAACAATTACTTATTTCAAGTGTAGACGCATTTTTGATACAAATACAATGTCTCCTATTTGTTTCAAAACACGCCTAGCCTTGAAATTTTCATTATTCTTGGCTTTCAGATTTCAAATTGTATTTCTGAGTGTTTTATACATTTGAAATTAAAGATAATATTTAAAATTTTAAAATGATCACTCTATGAGTATATTATGTAATTTGCGTTCAAAATTATACAATGATCTCCCCTTAATAATTTTTTATATTTATCTATCCATGGGGGTGGATGATAGCTGCCTACTCGTGGTGCCCCCTGTTCTCGCTAAACAGCTGTCTATGTCTCTGTATAAATCAACTATAGAGACATAATCATATATAATAATTATATTTGCATAATTTTTTACACACACTACACATTCCCATTAATGATACTAATCAATTTTTTTGAAAACTCAAATATAAAATTATAATTACTCTTTGATTAAAAATAGTTAAAAGGTGTGGATTTTACAAAAAAATATAATCAAAATTTCTTGTTTAATTTTATTAATTAAAATTCATTCAAAATTTATGCAAATAATTGTATATTATATGTGTAATTTGAAATATTTATATTCGACTGAAAGTACAAGAGGAAAACTTTTCGACGTCATTGTCTCTAAGAATTAGTAGTATAGTAATTTAACAACAAATAATAAATACAATGGTTAAAAAAAGCATATTCTTTTCTAAATTAAATGTTTTTTGGGATAAAAATTCTATTTAATATTATGATAAATAATTTTAGGAGATTCCAAATATGATTCTAGTCCAGTATTACACGGATTCCAATAATATTAAAAGTATTTAAAAATTTAACAAGTTAATTCTGCCGCCGGTCCAGACAACATCCCGCAACCACTGTAATTAATAATTGCGCTCCTGAGCTGGCTCCTATTCTCTCAAAAATTCTCATACACCTCTATTATAATCATGTAGGAGAGGGGGTTAGTTTTTTGCATTTTTAGATTACTAAGTGGCCCACTGATTATGTATACAAAATTTGGTTGAGTTTGGTTGATTTTCATTTTTTGACCATACACCCCCCCCCCCCCCCATTTTGGTGGGGCTAGTTTTTGCATTTTTAAACTTCTGGTGTCCCACTGATTATGTATACAAAATTTGGTTGAGTTTTCTCAAATGGCCTAGATTTCTAGTTTTTAACCCCCTTACTCCCTTAATTTTGGGTCGATATGCACCAAAATCTAATCAGCTCTTAATCTCAATGGACCAAAACTAAGTGTAATATTTGGTTTCGATATTCACACTAGTTTTTGAGCTCGTCCACAAAAATTTGGTAACGCACAGACTAACTAGCTAACTAACTAACAGACATTTTGACAAAACAATTATTATCTCAAAAAATATAATTTTTTCGATGTTCACTTATCAGAGCTTTTTTGTAGAGCGAAATGCCATGGTTTCGCTCAATTTTTTAGTCAAAATAGTTTCAGCTGTTTTTTGAGATATTGCGGAAAAAGAAGAAAAAACCACTTTTTTCATGCATCGATTACAATACTTGACCATACCTTGTATGGTAAAAAGTAACATGTTTTATTAGTTAACTTCTTATTATAATTATAAATGTATTTTTTTTACCTGGACAAGTAATACTCTTAGTAAATATTGTTGGCCCAATTTTTTAATCCGTTCATGAATATAATCAGGGTTAACCAAATGATATCTCAAACTCAAAAATAGAGCACATGTTGTTGCGCCCATAACATAATCTGGAATAATATCCGAAAACTCCCATCCTACTTTTGTTATGTTGGTTAATAGTGGATTTCCTCGCTATAAAAAAATATGAAAGAATCATTATTAGTTTTAGGATTTAGTAATTTAAGACACACCTTATATAATATAAAAATAACTTTTTAACAAAATCTGTAAATGTTTAGGAGGTGAAAAAGTGTATCTAGAAAGAAGCTTGTATTAATGTATAGATACAATTCATACATAGTCTATTGCGGCTTAATGTTATAGCATCTTTTAATTGAATTTAATTGAAGCTTGTTGTATCATTCTCTATCGAAGATGACTCGGAAGAGTTCTTCTAGTTTTGACTAGGTTCTGATATTACAAAACCATAACAAATTGTTTCTGCCAATTCATCTCTTGCCCTCTATTTTGCATTACATGATGGTTTGCAATAATCCATATTTAGATCCGTTTAGTATATGTTGAAATTATTACAGTTTTCGTTGTTTGAATATGGCAAAAGTCAAAATTGTGTCCCAGGTTAGTTGAATGGCTAGCTAGCATGGTATATTCAGAATTATTTGTTCTATTATCTATTTTAAAACTATTTATGCTTTATATTCCTTTCTTGACGAAACTATTTTTTTATATTTCCATTGATGAAGGGAGAATTTCTCCCAAAACATTTGGTATTGTCATAAACGTTTGAAGATTGTTTTTTATAAAAGACTAGCTGCAAGGCGGCCCTCTTGCTAGACAGAGGGCTGCACCCCCTGGATCCCCCCGCACCATGCACCCCCCCCGCACCATGCCCCCCCCCGCACCCCGCACCCCCCCCCCCCCCCCCCCCCCCCCCCCGCTACGCCCTCTAGACCTCCACCACGCGAAACCCAACCATCACACCCACCCCCGAACCATGCACCCGCGCCCCACACCACTACCCCGACACTGCAGCCTACGCCGTTACACCCCTGTACCCTCACCCCCGCACCATGCACCCGGTCCCCACACCACCACCCCGACCCCCTAACCCCACCCCCGTACCGTACCCCACCCCTGAACCTACCACTCCACCAACCCCGCACCCCAACACTGCACCCCACCCACCCTCGCACCCAGTTTTTGCATTTCTATCCTTCTAGTGGCCCACAGATTATTAGTATTTATTTATAAGTTTGTATATTCAAACAATCAATACAATTTTTTCACCAAACTTCTCTATAGAATGGCATGTTTTTCCAGAGATAGACTAATACTCTTATGCCAATTTAATCGTTTGGAAAAAGTCTCCAATGCAAGGACGAAATTTAGCTTTGATTAATGTGAATGTGTGGAAAATACTTGCGAATCCGTATATTATACTAGTATAAGTCAACAAATATGAACATTATCTATCTATTTTACTTAGGGAAAGTGGTGTAGGTTTTAGATTAAACATGATATTAATTAATAAAGTAAAGGGAGTGTAGTTTCACAATGAATGAAATAAAACTTAAGGAGGTTTATACAAACTCAATATATTTTTTTTTTATTTAACAAAGTTTACAAACATAGGACCTTAGATCCCACCTAGTGTTTATACATAATTTAGCAACAATATTTTACAAATTTGGCAAGAGTTCACAAATACACAAATGTTATGGGGGAAGAAGAGAAAAAAAAAAGTAGAGAAAGATTAGAAGACATAAAGGAAATAAGAGTAAGGAGTATCAGTTATTGGGTGGGATCCATAAAGAACGAAGACCTGAGAGCACCAATATTTCGGATTATTAGTCCATCATCAGGAGTTTACAGATTAAAATCTAATAAGTATAAACCTCTTTGAGTTTTATTTCATTCATTGTGAAACTACACTCCCTTTACTTTATTAATGAACATTATCTGATAAAGCTTTTATAGTTTTAAAATAGAAAGAGGCCTTTATGTAGACATAATAATAAAATAAAATAAATAAATTGAAGATATTTGAATTTTCACCTGTTTGGTATTAACCAAAATATTATTGCTAGAAGATTTGGATCCAATAACTGAAGATGGGTTTTTCTCATCTGAAAAACATCTAAGGTTAATAAAATTGGTAATATATTTGAGTGTGACTTTTATACATTTATAAATAACAGATATATTAATTTTTCAGTGGAAAATGAACAATAAAAGGTGTTATAATAATACTAATTATTATTATTATTTATTTACCCAGAAAGGAAGGAGGAAGAGGCTTGATTAACAACATATTTAATCAATGCAGAGTCCTTGGGTCCGAAATGAGTGTCACGTTAAAATCTTCGAGTTGTGAGCTCATGAAGATCGTGGTTGAGGCTGATGTGGGATACACGCCTTTAAGACTCCAACAAAATGAACCTCCAATTGCAACACCACCTATCAGCGAAGAGGCAGAGAGAAGCACGGAAGATTCCCGGGGTTGATAGAGGACAGAAACATCGATCGGCAGGCAACGCTGAGATGGTTGCTGCATGAGAACCTATATCCAGAGACAGAGGGGTTTATCTTCGCTATCCAAGATAGGGTAATGAAAACCCGAAATACATCTTGAAAATGAACGTAGCAGATATTTGTAGAAAATGTGGTAAACCTGGGGAATCCATCGAACACATCATGTCTGGATGCTCGGCATTAGCGGACAACGCATATCTTGGAAGTCATAATCAACTCTCCAAACTAATACACCAACAGCTGGGAATCAAATTTGGAATGTTGGGCAAAGATACACCGCCTTACTACAAATATGCAAGTGCTTGAGGGACCAAACCAATTGATGTACTGTGACAGACTCATTCTCACAGATAAGCGAGTGGCCCATAACAGACCAGATATTGTCATCCTCAACAAAATCGAGAAGTCAGCTTGCTTAATCGACATCGGTATCCTTTGACGCATAACATCAAGTCAACAGAAAATATGAAGACCTGGCGATAGAGAAGAAAAATATCTGGAAATTAAATAAAGTCACAACCATTCCTCTAGTAATATCCGCAGAGGCTGTTGTTAGATTGTTACTCCTAATTTCATAAGGAATTTAGAGAAGATAAGCATGTCAAATTGAACCTTCAAAACGACCCAGAAGATCGCGATTCTACAGACATACCACATTGTGCGGAAATCCCTGAATTAAGACCATCGGGAACGTCATGCGGGCCAGGATGAATTTCCTTTCAGCATCGACCGAGCCTAATCCCACTCCACCCAAGGGATAGTTTTCCTGCAACAATGCTGAGAAAGTTTTTTTTTTATGAAAAAAATGATGAGAGAAGGAGTTACACCAAAAAGGTATATCCCCTAAAGGCCTGGGTTGGCCCCTCCATCATGAAAAGAGGAAGAAGAAGGGTTTTTATGGGGTGGGTAGGGGTCGAAGGTATCTGTGGATACGGGTCTTAAACACCTGAAGGTTATAAGTCACGGGGAAGACGGTGGGTGGGAGCGAGTTCCAGTCTCTGGAGGTCATAGGGATAAAATAGTTGGAGAAAGCGCTTGTTGGATTTTTATCCAATTTGACAGCGAAGGGGTGCTGAGCTTTCGAAAACCGGGTGTTTCTCTTAAAGAGGACTTTAGGGGGGATAATCGATTTCAGCTCGACTGAACAGACACCATGATAGTATCTGTAGTACAGGGAAAGGGCTTCGATGCGCCAGGGAGTCGATTGAGTTAGTTAGGGCAGGGTCTCCTATTAGTTTAATTGCTCGCTTCTGAATTGCATCCAGTGTGGCAAGAGAATGCTTGGAGGCCCCTCTCCACAGATGAGAGCCATATTCGAAACAGGGGCGAATTTGAGCCTTGTACAGTGTAAGAAGTTGACTGGGAGTATAACAGCGTCCTAAATAGGAGACCAAGCTTGTGCGCTGCAGCTTTAGCAGTGGTTGAGAAAGGTCAGACCCTGGTGTGACGCCTAGCATTGAAATTTTATCCCTGAATTCCAGTGAGTTTGAATCGAATGATATGTCTGGGAGGTTTCTATCGACGCGTCTAGAAGTGCAATAAAATCAGCATAATAATTAATACTTACTACCTAATGGGAAAGAACTGCTAAAATACATCTAAAAAAGGTGTTATATTAAATCATCAATTGCGACATTTCGCTTTTTATTACAGCTTTCTCAGGCTCTTGATTTTGAGAGTCTGCAGTGAGTTTGTAAAGTTTCTGTCGCTTCTCTAAATACCTATGTGTTAAAATCTCTATTTATGTATACTTAAGTGAATGGCAAGGCTAAATGAACTGACAAAGTGTTTAGGAAAAAATTTAACAAGAGACTGATGAGGAAGATGTAATAAAAAAGCGAGACACCGCATTTGATGATTTAATAACACTTATTATTGTTCCTTTCCTTTGAAATATATCTAATATTAATATGAATAAGAACAAAATGATTTATAAATAACCTTTATTCGATTCAACCAAATCAGTTTTTTTATTCAAATCCTCCGACATTATGAATGATTGAGTTTCTTCTTATCAACTATCCAGATGACATACACTTAATAAATATCTCTAGTTTCTGATATAAAGAGATAGATAATTAATTTAAAAGAAAATATTTTTATAATTTGAATTTTGTAAACTTTTTTATATGCAGGTGTTTTTTTTTAAGAGTACATATTTAGCGCATTGCCTAAGCGCATCATGGAATTGCTGCCCTTCAAACTTCCAAAGACGGAGTTGAAAAAAATATAAGACTATTGCAATTAATTTATTACCAGTATTTATTTTATTAATTGATGGTTGGCTTAATAATGTATAAAGTATTAAATGTAACTTTTTAAAAATTAGGGAAAAGTAAAGTTATTTGCAGTTTCGGGGAATAATATAGATGTTGATATATTTTAATCTTATATATTAACTTCGATTTAATATTTTTTACCTTAGTTAAAAGGCCGTTCCTAGAATAATAGAAATTATTCTCTAAAAGTCTGAAACAGATCTAGTCTTGTATATGGCACCTTACAATACATTAGCTCTAGAATTCTTTTTTATTCTTTATCCAATTATTGCTCACCCATCACCATTCGCGTAGTTAAGGGGGGCACTGCCCCATCCTAGAAAACTCCTTGCCCCCCTAGAAAAATCGAGTCAATATCTCAATAACTATTTATGCTATGAAATTCATTTTATTCTTAAAAAATCAATACAGATTGAAAAATGTAGATCTCAAAAAAAATTATCTTCCCATATAGACCAGTAAATAGGGGGGTTTCAGTTTATATTAATTTGGAGAAAATATTTTTTCTAGTATCGTTTGGTATGGTGTGGGTATGCCAAATCTAAGTTTGCAACCTCGAAAGTCTGGGGGACAACTTTTGGCGGTCTAAAAACCTCGAATTTTCGGACTTTTTCCAGTTTTTCGCTTATAACTCGAAAACAGTTCATATTTTATAAATAACCGTTCTATAGTAAATTAAAGAGGACAAATTTTCACGTTAATTAAAAAAAATAAATGCAAAATTGGTCTAGTAGTTCGATTTTTAATGGGGATCTAAAAAACAGCCTCAGGATTACTTTTGAATATCCCTAAAACTAGCACTTTTTTCGATTTTTTCCTATTTTGACCATGAAGGAGCACGTTTTCAACAAAGAAGACTCTAGACATTTTAAAACTAGATTATATTTGCTACAATTTAAACAAAATTTCATATTAATTGGATAATGGTAACCCGTGTCGCAATGAGGTTGAAATTTTGAAAAAATGCAATTTTTTGCAAAAAAAAAACTCAGTTTTTCCTTCATAAAATGAAAACCACTCATCCTAGAAACTTGATTTCTATCTCATTCTCTAGAAAGTTTTGTTGACTTGAACGTTTACCTGGACCACTTTTTTGTTAAATCTCTTTGATTTATAGATATCCTACATTTTCCGGACAGAGTATATGATCCGAATTCTCGTGCGTCATGGAAAATGCTGGATATCTATAAATCTAAGAATTTTATCAAAAAAGTGGTCCAAGTAAACGTTCAAGTCAATAGGATTTCCTACAGAATGAGATAGGAATCAAGTTTCTAGGATCAGTAATTTTCATTTTATTAAGGAATAACTGCGATTTTTTGCAAAAAAATTGCAGTTTTTCAACAAAATTTTGGTTTGGACGGTCGCCACACCTCGCTCAACCTTGTCGCAGCCACAGCCCCCCCCCCCCCCCCCCCCCCAGGAAAATTCTCTAACTACGCCAATGCTTTTAATTTAATTTTACTTTTTTTTTTATAAAATTCAAAAACTATCAACAAAATTTATTGAATATGTTAGTTTAAGAGTTAATAAAACAAATTATATGGTTATTTGTAAAATTTTTTAAAATAATTTGGTATTTAATAAAAGTTTTATTGGTGGCTCGATTTTTTTGCACCGTATAATGTAATTGCTTATGATTAGAGACCGGTTTCCTATGGAATTGCATATTTTGTTTGCAGGCACATACGACCCAGGGAATTAATTATCTATCCGAATCTTACAACTATAGGATACTGTGGGTTAAATTTTATACTTCATATTTGAGTAATATTGCATAAAATTGCATATTTGAAGAATATTGTATAAAACTGTTAATATAAAAAATATAAAAGGAGTACAATGCAATCGTGTCTGTTAAATAAAAATAGCCCCCCCCCCCCCCGTATTTTTTCGTTCACATTTTTTGAAACATTATTATATGTTGATTAAGTGGATATCGATGAGGTAGAAAAAACGAAGATAATTTACACTATCTTTTTATTCATAAAACCGACGTTTCGGAGGCTATTCCCTCCTTCTTCAGGGTTTTGAAAAGTCAGTGAAGGAAATCCAATGCGACATTCCCCTCTGTCTCCTCTTTCAGTGGCAGTAACATTTTTACTACATTATAATTCTGCTGAGAATGAAATACAATATATTATTGTTACTGCCACTGAAAGAGGAGACAGAGGGGAATGTCGCATTGGATTTCCTTCACTGACTTTTCAAAATTCTGAAGAAGGAGGGAATAGCCTCCGAAACGTCGGCTTTATGAATAAAAATATAATGTAAATTATCTTCTTCTTTTTTGGACTGCCTCATCGATATTCACTTAATTCACTTATCAGTCCGTCTATTACTCCAATCTTATTATTATGTTGATTTATGACTATGTTCAAGCGGGAGGCCCGGGTTCGAGCCTTGCTAGCATATAAAATTTCGATCTGCTAAATATCGGCTCCCTCACTAACATTACTACTACTAACACTTTACTGATGTGCTGTCTAAATGAGCTGTGTTCCCGTAGACAATAAATAAATTTAAAAAAAAAAAAATACATATACCTAATGAGAATTTTGTGCAATTTTTTACGCAATAAAAGTACATATTTGACACGTAGTTTTATTTCTTCCATAGCACTAATTCAATTATATGGTCTTTTTGTCTTCAATTTTAATTTTTTAGTGAATAAAAAAAAATTATTTTTTCATCTTTTACTGCATATATTTGCATATTTTGGCTGTTTTTACTGCATAAAAATCCGGTCTCTACTTATGATTTTTATTTTCAAGTTGAGTCTGGCGCCCATAGATTAAAGATGGCGCCGTCTGACTCTCCATGCTTAGGCAATGTGCTAATATATTATAGACACAAACCTTAATAAAAGAATTATATATTAAAAATAAGCTTATAAATTGATTATTTTGAATTGACTTTAATAGAATTGTATAGTGAATATATCCTTTTAGAAAATAACCCGTATATTTTTGTTCTAGTTACTTTTTATTTAGAATTTTTATTGACATTATGTCAATGAGTCATGCTGACACTCGATTCAATAAAATACGCTAAGGTTTTTCCATTAATTTCCTATAATGATAATTTTTTGAAATATATATTCCCTACAAAAGGTAATTTGTTGTTGTATTGTCCGTTGTATTATTATGTATAAATTACACATTAATATTCTAGATTTGAGCATAATTTAACGAGAGCAGAATTTGAATATGTTTCAAAAATGAATGATCAGCCAGGAACGAGCTCGTTTGTCAATTTAAAAGAATCTGAAGGGGAAATAGGAATTTTGGACCCAATGTCCAGGATGAAGGCGCTTACAGAGTACGGAAACACCGTCGACATTGACATTACCATCCCTCCGAGAAGGTAACCTTTAAAACCATTTCCTCCTATTCAAATACAATCAATTTTTATGGGTTATTTTTCAATAATATGAGAACTTAAAGACAATTATTTTGATTATTTATGTCCATCGATTAAATTAATAAGTTGTTCTAGGGAAATAAGGACAATAGGTTATACAAATAACTTTTATTTTTTGCCAACGTTTCGTCAACTTTGTTAACTTCAATAAATTTATAATTTTCTTATTAATATATTAAAGAATAATTAACATATTAACGAGAATTGTTTTGATCGCGCTTTTTGAACAAGATATATATCACGAGACTACTGCTGGTTGAAGCTATTGGAGTCTGCTGAGTCTTAAGTCTGGACCAAGAGAGAATGGAAAAGATATGATCCATTTGGCTATAATCCAACTTCGTTTATCCCGCATGACACTTGGATGGATCACCGAATGAATTTGAAATCTGAGATGTTATATATAAATTTAGGAAACATACGATTAATTAATGGCAAGCACCTAACATACGTGTTAACAGATCGGGCGCTCTGGACTGGGAGATTGAATGGTACTTACGTATTAACGCCACCGCAGCTACAAATTAAATTTCAAACTACAAATTTGAACTGAAATTTAGTTAATGGACTGTGATGTCTCAAATTGTCTCAAGTGAACGCCAGTGGGCTTTGGCAATTTTCAATCTTAGAACTTTTCATAAATTCGGTTCTATTCATCATCTCGGTTTATTTAGATAAAAAAATGGGTTCCCGAACAAACTTTGGAAGGTTCGGTTAAGATATATTCTGTTCGGCTCGCTAACGCCAACCTAATCGCCTAAAAACCAGCCCGAAATGAACATATACGAGCCGAACTGAATATATCTTAACCCAACCGGCAACGACTTTTACATATTCGAATTTTTTTGGGCATTTACTAATTATTTTTAATTAATATTCATTTTCTAAAAGAATCCGTCGTCAGAAGCGGCGCTTAAAAACCGCCAAATCTGTTGCTGCGGTGGCGTTAATACGTAACTACCGATTGAATATATAACATCTCAGATTTCAAATTCATTTAGTGATCCATCCAAGTGTCATGCAGGTTAAACGCAAAATGACGTTGGATTATATCTTTTTCATTCTCTGTTGGTCCAGACTTAAGACTCAGCAGACTCCAATAGCTTCAACCAGCAGTGGTCTCGCGAAATATATCTTGTTAAAAAGCGCGATCAAAACAATTCTCGTTAATATGTTAATTTTTTTTTATTTATAAATTTTATTAAACCAATTTTTTTACATTAATTAATGTATACATTGTATTTTAGCTTCGACTCCGGAGATTACTTCTCCACCATCGACTGTCCTTAACCATCTTTGTAGTCCTTGTTTTTAATAAGAGGAAAAAACTAATTAAATAAAAAAACCTCTTTTCCGATAATTATTCAAATTCCATATTGTCTCAATCAATATGTTAATTATTCTTTAATATATTAATGGGAAAATTATAAATTTATTTAACTTCATTATTTCAAGTTAGAAATATATAAGTTCAGATATTATTTTCACTTAATATTTGACAAAAATCACCTGCATTCGATTCGCGATCGAATCAAATATAGGAAACATACGATTTGTTGACTTCACTCAAACAAATTAACTTCTTTGCATATTTGTCATTCTATCAATATTCATTCTTAGCACACACATAAGGCCAGTCATCGAACAGATTGAAAATATTTTCCTATTTAAATCTTAATTAATCAGATTTAAATAGGAAAATATTTTCAATCTGTTCGATGACTGGCCTTATGTGTGTGCTAAGAATGAATATTGATAGAATGACAAATATGCAAAGAAGTTAATTTTGTTACGACAACATTTGATTTGTGTTTGCAACCCTTTTTGACCAGAGAAAGGTTGACGATTTGTAGATTTATCTCGGAGAATGTCCCCGCAGAACGGTCTTGGTAACGTAGCCCAAGCGATTTGACCTGTTTTTAGTCTTGATGCTGATTTAAGGAGAGGAGAGATGTATTTCAAAGAAGAGAGTATTATTTAATATTGGTTTTTTATTAGTTAATTATAAGTATACATTTCTCCTGGCTGAAGGCTGGAGAGCTTAAAACTTGTGTCTCTCAACTGATTCTTATGTTCCAACTCTCAACTCCAATTGACAACTGACCAACTGTGACTCTGACTGAACTAAAGTCTGCTCGCTTGTTTCTGAAAATTGCTTAACTTTTGAATGGAAATTTCCCAAAAACTTCCTATTGGTTTAATTCTTAATTAGCAGGACGTTTTTAAAATATTGAGCCCGCCTATTTTTAGAAATTATTCCCACGAGAAATTCGGAAAAACCCCAATAAACTTACATTCGACATCTGGGGTTAAAACCCATTCGACACGACTTATTTATTAACCCAAATATGACAACTTTCTTTAAATTTATTGAGGTCCAGGAAGTAGAATTGTAAAGTCCTCTTTCCTATTGTCAAAAAGGCATCAAAGGGCGGCGGCCGCCGGCTATAAATATTACCCTTAAAATAATAATATTTATTATTAAGGAAAAAATACTCGCCACTCACAACAATTTGTTTGACAAAGTTGACGAAACGTTGGCAAAAAATAAAAATTATTTGCATAAGCTATTGTCCTTATTTCCCTACAACAACTTATTAATTTAAAGACGATAATAATATTTTAGTCCTGGAGCCGAGAAGCAAATAAGTTACCTCATCGAAACAAAAGGTTTCAGTTTCTTTGCTGAAAGTACTTTTTATGTATATCCTAAAACCGGCCCCTGCCGGGACCCAGCGGTCAACTTCACAAATGACACCTGGTCAAAAAGGCGAAAAAAAAAGGGGGGGGGGGGATGTCCCGTTTTTTGGTCTTTCGCTTATATATCAAAAACAATAGGTCGTAAAGAAAGAATTACTCTTAGCATAATGAAAGGTTATAAAATTTACTACAAGATTGCTTCTATTTAATTTTTCTCTATTCCTTATGGTTTTTGAGATATTTGCCCGCGAATATCGGTTTATATATGAAAAAAATAAAATTTCCTACATTTTTCGTCAAACTTTTGTTTCTAACACCCCAGCATTTCGTTTTACAGTAAAAGTCCTCAGAAAAGAAGTTGTAGAGCATTCAATTTCCTTTAAAATGAAATATACATGCACCGAAAGGGGATGCAAACTTCTAAGTTAGCAAAGTCAAGCATTAATAATATACAAAGAGAAACAAAGAGTTGTCCTCTGCTTGATGCAAATAAACATACATACACATATATCGAGATGATATATCTGCATATACATTATTTATTTGTTTGAGACTATAGTTTCGAAGACTTGGTCTACCTTCTTCATTATAAATGTTTTTCATGGGAGTCAATATCATATGGATATTGAAAACTTGGTGTTCTTTGGTGTGTTTTCAATATCCATATGATATTGACTCCATGAAAAACATTTATAATTGAAGAAAGACTGATGATGAAGACCAAGTCTTCGAAACTATAGTCTCAAACAAATAAATAATATATATACAGATATATCATCTCGATATATATGTGTGTATGTTTATTTGCATCAAGCAGAGGACAACCTCTCTTGTTTCTCTTTGTGAATCAACAACTCTGCTACTCTCGGCAAAACAAAAACTTTTCAATTAATAGTATAATTTATATTCTTTTGTCATCAAATCAATCATTTTTTCAAGGAAATTCTTCATAACTAAAGCTTCAAAACATTTTGATTCATAAGATTTTCTATTTTTGAAGAATAACTGATATATAGTGTTTCTGTAAATGTCACCATGCTTTGTAATAAGATAAATCACTTTTTTAATTAATCTATAAATTATTAAGAATCACGAAAGTTCTATTCAAATGATTTATCTCTTTATTATTCATTATCATTTTATCAATCTAATCTAATTTTATGTACATAAGTTTAACAAAAAATTCATTTATTAATTTTCATTTAGTTTTCAACAAAAAAAAATTATGATACTTAAGCATTTATTTTTTTCTTATTAATCTATTCTTATATATTATTATTTTCAAATTTTTAATAAAAGTTTATTATTCTATTCTTAAAATATATAGAAACTTGTGAATGATATAAAAATGAAAATTTACTTAAAAATATTTTTGAGTCATAAATAAATAAATTACGTTACGCTCACCAGACAGTATCTAGACACACGGCAGTGTGTCAGCCAAGTTTGGAAAAACGGGCGACACACCGGCCATGTGAAGTGTATATTTACACGTACCATTTCAAGCTACATTCGACTCCCCCATAACTCAAAAACTATTAGACTTAGACACTTGAAATTTTGCATGCCTAATAAGACCCACTAGAACACCTAGAATCCCAAATTTCATGAATAAATCTATTATAGTTCTTGAGTTATTAAGCTCTGAAAAGTGCCATTTTTAACACTGACTGACTGACATATCAAAAACCTAAAGTACTTCCGCTGATCCTAGAATGCTGAAATTTGGCATACTGGTAGAGTTTGGGCTACAATTAAAGGGAAAAATCGAAAAAGCGAAACTTTCCCTTTTTCAGGACCTAAAATGAAGGGGTGAAATTTATTATAGGCTTAATTAACATTTAGTGAAAATACAATCAAGCTACAATTCTGAAATTTGGCATACTGATGGTAAAGCTTGGCACATTAATAAAGGAGGAAATTGAAAAACCGAAACTTTCCCTTCTTCGGGGCTCGAAATGAAGGGGTGAAATTTATGAAAATATTTAATTATAAATGTTTAAATGTAATTATTTAGATAAAGTAAAGGATAAAACTTTTCAAAAATTAATGAAATCTGGAAATCTGACCAAAAACATAAATAAAGGGGCCAAGTTCGGTTCAAACGTCTTCACAGCGACAAAAGAGTTCAGATCTAAGCGGGTACCAAGTTCCATAGCAGTTGCTTAAATCATAGCTATAGAGATGAACAACGTTCTTCAATTGATTTAAAAGAAAATTTGTTACGTTCTTTGATATTAAATTTATAACTTGACAAGTTTCATATCCAACTAAATTGTTTGTAGGATAAGAACAACTAGATAAATTGTAAGCTTGTATTAAATATCATCACGTAAAACGTAATTTATTCACTATTATAACTTGCAGAGTTATAAATTTAATATCAAAGAACGTAACAAGTTTTCTTTTAAATCAATTGAAGATCATTGTTCATCCCTATAGCTATGATTTAAGCAACTGCTATGGAACTTGGTACCCGTTTAGATCTCAACTCTTTTGTCGGCGAAGCCGTTGGTACCGAACTTGGCCCCTTTTTCACATTTATGTTTTTGGTCAGATCACAATATCTCAAGAACAGAAGGTTGTACAAAGTTCATTTTGGTGTCAAAATAATTGTTTCAAAATGAAGAACTGATTAATTTTGGGATTTCTACCTTCAGAACTTTCACTTCAAAATGCAAAATATTACAATATATATCGAATTGTTAAATAGAAGTTATCGTCCAATCGAACGATTGTAGGAAACCAGCTGAAATTTAGTACACACATTTGTTTTAATAACTTGAACTCTGTGACAAAATTTAACTTTAATTTCTTCGTAATGGGTTATTCGATATTTAATACATATCTATAATATAATATCATATATTTTGTATGTATTAAACACATAAATTCACATAGCTAACAAGAATGTGTATTTTAAGTCTCCCCAATTCTTTACCTTTTTTGGTATAAAACCCAAAAAATATAGAATCCGTTTGAAAACTGGTTTGATGCAAACACTCGCCTTAATTTGATTATCTCCGATTCCAATTATTTCACTTTCCTAAAACTCACATCTTTCATTATCTGGAGGAAAATATTCCAATTAAGGTCTTCTCCTTTTTTTTTCTTATCTTACCCTCTAAAATATCTAAAGCAATCCTTTAAAGGGGTAGGCGTGGTTTAATGTGGTGTCTCGCATTATCTGACCTTTTCTCTCCCAAATTTGTCTTTTTTTTTAAACCTATCAACAACTTCTTCATTCCTAATTTTATTCTTAAGGAGGTTCTTTCGCGACAATCCACACAAAAAGTTTTAGCCTCGTAACCACTCTATAAATATGGACGATGTTAAAATTTTAGGTTATGTTTTTTTAACGTGACTGTACATTTTACGCTACTACTTTCTATTTATGAATGGATCGTTTCCAACCCATTGATATTTTATTTTATCCCCTCCACTAAAAATAATCACCCAAATATGTTTGTTTTTTTATTTTTTATGAAAACTACATGGTAAATAATTTCAATTTTTTTTTAAGTTATTCCGAATATATTATTCTAACAAATATTAGTTTTTCATCAAGATGGTGAAAGTCCTTCAATGAAAAAAAATAAAATAATGATCATTTTCCCACCCTTTCCCAATCTACCATATGTAAAAAATATCATTTTTAATCGCAATTATTTCATGTTTGGTGTGGTAAATCGTCTTCAAATTTTAATAGTGTGTGTATTATGCTTTTAATGACTAATATTCCAAGTTTCGAAGACTTCTTGAATTTAATTAAGTAATGGAGAGGGATTCAGCCAATGGGTAGCCTCTGCTGAATATCTTCGAAACTTGGAATATTAGTCATTAAAAGCATAATACACACACTATTAAAATTTGAATTTTTGCATTTGTGAAAGAACTACCTTAAATCATACATATTTAAACAAACAGAATAAAATACATGACGTTTCATTCTTTAGATCTGAGTCATCTCAAACCTTTCTATATTTGTGCTCGAAACGTCGTATATTTTCTCTTTATTTCTTAGTTTAGTAATTATTTTCAAGAATATGTTCTTTTTTCCAGATATTACAGATCAGGAATAGAAATGGTACGAATGGCAACTGTTTATTTAGAAGAGGGCAGTCTGGAGAATGCTTTTATACTTTATATGAAATTTATGACGTAAGTATGAGGATTTTTTGTAATTCTTTAACCCGATTTTTCACCATTCGTTTCCTCCTTCCATTTGTAGTGACAGCCCTTGTTTTAATTCACCTGCTCTTCCTGCACCAAACCGGCTCCAACAACCCCTTGGCGGCTAAACAGTAACATTGATAAAATCCTCTTTCACCCTCCACTCTTATTTTTCTTCTAATGATGCTTTTAGACCTTGTTTCTTCTTAGTTCACTCACCCTTTAGGCCTTCTAACAAATAAATTATATACCTATATTATACCTATTTATATTCGTTATGTACCTATTATGTTTAAGGTAGTTGTTCCGCCAAATGGGTTTTCTTAGGATTTTTTGAAATTAGAGAAAAAAGATTATTATTTAAATACTTCTGCATCGATTGGTGGCAAAACGAAATTTATGAACAATACAGTTCCGGAGATATTAAATTTCAAAAATCGAGTTTTTCAGGCTCTTTAACATTACACTATACGGGATATCGGAAAATTTACATACATATTTAATTATAATTAAGAAACTCTTCTTACCATTTTTATAAAAAACTAAACCAACATTAAACAATAACCAATACATATTTTAAGACAATTTTGATTCATAATTACAACACAGTTTCTGAGATAATAATAAATAAATAATGAAAAATGTATAAAAAAATTTACACTAAAAACAATTTGGCAACAGCGCATTTATTTAACCAGCTAAAGATGTATAAAGCGCGCATGCGCTAGATTTTTTCAAAATTATAATTTTCATAAGGTGTAACTTAGGCGTTGATTACATTTATTAAAAAATAACAAAACGATTTTTATAAAAATTTTATATGTATTTTATCTGTCATTTTAATATAAAAATATTCAATCTCTTACAATGATGCCAGATTTGTCAAACAAGCATGCGATTGGCTACCATCGGTATATAAAAAGCAAAAAGTTTTGGGCTTATGAATTATGAACCCTTAGGTCGGGCGCACACTGGAGACGCAGCACAGGCAGGGCATTTTTGTGACCCTCGTTTTCAAGTAGAGGCGCGCATTTTGAGACGCAGTAGTACTGTCCCACTTGCCGACTGCGTCCACTTGTAGAGACGCCAGAGAAACTGGTTCACACAGGGCCCAGTTTTTTATTTTTTAATTGGTTTTTTATTTTAAAACCCACGAATTTTTTCCAACAAATATTATTAAATAAAATTAGGAAATTTTAATATTTTTTTTTTCATTATACAGGGTGGGGCATAAAGATCTACCATATTTTGAAAATGTATGAATAAAAAACACAATAGCAAAAACTAACCATCCAAAATGGGAGGGTCAAAAAAATGAAAATTCTTGCCCTTTAATCAAACTCAACCAAATTTTGTATACATATTCTGTGGACCCCCAGAAGTCTAAAAATGCAAAAACTAACCACCTAAAATGGGGCGAAGGTTAAAAAATGAAAATTCTTGCCCTTGGAGCTAATTATCAAATTTTGTATACATATTCTGTGGATTCCCAGAAGTCTAAAAATGCAAAAACTGGGTCGGGGGTGGGGTGCAGGGGGTCCGGGGTGGGTTTGGGAGTGAAATGGGTGTGAAGGGTGCGTAGTGGGGTGAATGGTGAGTACGGAGGTGGAATGTGGTTGGGGTGCGGGGGTGGGGTCCAGGGGGTGTAGCACCCTGCCTAGCGGAGAGGCCGCATCTATAATATCAAAAATAAATGTTTCGCGTAAGACGGTCATTCTATTTCTGTCCTTTCGTCGACCTGCTGCCTGAAACTGCTCCTCAATGTGCGCGTACACTATTCGACGCAGTATTTTTTTCCTGCGCTGCGCTGCGTCGCCTGCGTGACGCAGCTCAGTGTACGCCTTAGCTTATTGTCTGTTCAATATACTCTAGAATTAACTTTTTGCTAGTATTGTCGCGAAACAACTACCTTAATTGCACCAAGAAGAGCATAACCTCATTGATTTCAATTTATGAATCCACAACTCTGCTCTTCTCTGCAAAATAAAATAAAATCTTTTCAACATCTTTCAATCAAAGATGATACTGGCTGTTTAATTTATTTTTCCCAAGTTTATTTATTGATATAAGAGATTCTTAAAATTTGAATATATTATTTTTAGATTATTTTTGGAAAAAATTCGCCAACATCCAGACTTCAAAACTGTCCCTGTTACGGATAGAACTATAAATTCACAAAAACTTCGAGAAGTTATACCTATTGCTGAAAAATTAAAGTCTCAATTAATAGAAGAATATTCTAAGGAATATCAATATTATCTTCAAACAAAGGTAGATTTATTTACTTCTTAGTTCAACTCTTACAAATATTATTTTCTTTATTATAATAATAATAATTAATAATATTACCGGTGAGTTTTTTTATCTTGAGACAGTCTTATAACTCAAAAACAATGCATTATATGAAAAAAAGTTTCAAATAAAAAGTTTATTTATATCAAGAGGGAAACTAAACTAGCTATTGTTTGTCGACGTACAACAAGCTTTCAAGGGTATTTCAAGGCCAAGTTCTGTTTTTTAATTGGAATCCTATATTTTTCTTTACGTCACCTTATTCTACAAAAAAAACTGAACAATTTTTATAAGAACTATTTTTTTATACGACATCAAATAAACAAAATACATGAATCAATTAGATCTGAAAAAAATTCTTAATAATTATTTTTAACAATTATTTAACTTAATTATCAAATAATAATGATGAAATAATTAATTATTAAATAAATAATTAATAAATTGAAAAGTCACAACAGTGAATATAAGGGTTTATAATGATATTAAAACTTCATTATACTCAGATTTAAGAGATTATTTTATACTTAATAGTACTAGTTAAAATTCTTGAGTTTAAACATTTTTATTTCTCGTGTCAATCCAGTAGATAGTTACTATATTAAAAATGGAGTATTTCTTTTGAAGACAGAATTAAAATGGTCTTAATTTATGCGCTAAATGTGGAAGAAGTGTTATGGGGCTGCCATTGAAATGAATGCCGAGCGTTTTCCTGATAGGAATACACCCTCGCAAGCTTCATTTTATCATGTAAATCTATTAAATAACAAAAGAAATTGGAACTGGAATTCATCCAGAAGACTTGCAATACACTTTGGAATGTCTCAGAACAGTGTCGCAAAATTATTAAATTATTTATTTAATAATTAAATATTTATCATTATTATTTGATAATTAAGTTGAATGATTCTTAAAAATAATTATTAGAATTTTTTTGAGATATAATTGTAGGATTTGGAGGTTAAGGCTTCGATCAGAGAAACTCGCGAATCTTTTTTCTAAAAGAATTGATTTATTGAAAATATAAAAAGTGCTTTTGAAAAATAATAACAAGGTAGTTCTTAAAAGAGCTGGTTTGAAAATGCATAAAGTAATAAAAATATATCTTCTTTCTTGTTTCTTCAATCTTGACTCTTCTCGAATCGTGGTGAGCCTCTAGCTCACTGGAGTTCGTGTAAGTGAAGGTTGCTTGAAGGCCTGTTTCAGAGACTGAGCAGGCGCTTGTATTCGTTTGAGTCAAGTCGAGAATTGCTTTGGTCGGATCAGAGGTCTGCGCTTGTTGACAAGACTCACTTATTCTGATCAGAGACTGATTCAGAGAGTCTGTGTTTGGTTATTGGTGTTGAGTATTCGTGTTGAGTATCGCAATACTCTTTAGGGCCCGGTCAGAGACTGACGCGGGGATCTGTGGTTGTTAGAGGGAAATTTAGACTTAGCTGAAGACTTGCACTCAACAGCTGGAGACCTGCACTTGACTGCACTGCAAACCCGAACTGATTGTATGGAGAACTTGACTGAAGACTTGAACTGCTCAGTTGAAGAGTTAGAACTTGATTGCTTGTGAAGCTCGGAGAATCGTCGTTTATACTCAAGACTAGCCACTTGACTCTGATAGGCCAATCCCCTCATTCGTTATTTCACCAATCAGGGACTAGCTGGTCTGGTGGAAGTAGCATGGAAGGAGTGTTAGGTTTTTTTTCTGAGATCTAATTGATTTGATATTTTGTTTATTTGATGTCGAATAAAAAAATAGTTCTTATGAAAGTTGTTCAGTTTTTTTCGTAGATTCAGAATAGGTAAACAAATATATAGGTTTCCATTTGAAAAACAGAACTTGACCTCGAAATACCCTTGAAAGCTTGTTCTAGGTCGACAAACAATAGCGTAGTTTAGTTTCCCCCTCATATAAATAAACTTTTATTTGAACCTTTTTTCATACAATGCACTGTTTTTGAGTTATAAGTCTGTCTCAAGATAAAAAAACTCACCCGGTATTTAAATGTAAATCTTAACTACTCTTTGTTAATCCATATAATGAGATTTTAATTCAATATTCATGTTTTCTGATGTTGTAGCGAAAACAAGAAGCTCTTGAAAAGGAAAGATTACGAGCGCTTGAAGAACAAAGACGAAAAGAAGAAGAGGCAAGGAGAAAGTATGAAGAAAGTCTTCCCAAACTTCCCGAGGACAATCCCAAACTTCTTGGACACAAATTAATACAACAAATGAAAGAAGAAAAGGCTGCGGCTGAAGCGGCTGCCATGGAAGAAAAACGTCGCCGTTTAAGGTAATATTTAAAACAAAATAATTACAGGCTTATAATAACAATCTAATTTGCTTTTTTTATAGTAACATTTTATTATTTTTACTGTAGATTCCCTCTTGGTTCAAAATTCAATTTTCATTTTAGAATTTTTTCTGAGGTATTCACTTTGCAAATCGAAGATAGCTAGGTGTTTTGCTTGGGTTTTTGAATAAAGAATAAAATAGGTATCAAGGGCGTGCACAGCTGCTATGGGCAGGGGGGGCAGGTGGCCCCCTAGAAGACTAAATAAAGTCTATTATGTTGGCAACTAAAAAATAGAACATTTAAAAATAAATATAAAGTAAAGAAAATTTAATTTTTTTTACTTTATTTAAATATTTTTCACCAAGAACCTACACCATTCTTGATTTTCGTCTTATTTTAACGAGTTCTATAAGAATCCGTCGTCAGATCGCGGCGCCACGGAAAGCGTGATTCTACGGTTACCATATGCTTGGCCCCTCTCTTATATTTAATATTTAATAATATTATTTAGAGGGTGGGGGAAGGTCAAAAAATACAATTCTAGGCCCTTGGACCAAACTCAAACAAATTTTATCAGTGAGCCCACAGAAGACTATAAGTGCAAAAACTAACCAAAACTATTCAATATTTGGTTGGGTTTGCTACAAGGGCCTAGATTTTCATAAATAATATAATATAAAATAGGTTTAAGGTGAATTAATTATTAAAATAAACGCTATTAGGCTGAGAAATAATATTTTTTTTATTTATATTTTATTTAAGTTGGAAAAAACGCTGACATAAATTCCCCTCCATATAATATTAATCACCCAAAGTTTTCAGAACTTAGCTAGCTAGTTTTGTGCGATAGGAAGTACTTTTCCTTAGTTTTTTTTTTAATTGATTTTGAATATAATTAAGGGCCACCAATTATTTTTCAATTTCTTGAAAATATAAAAGAATTATTTTCCATCATAGACATTTATTTGACTTCCAACTATTTTCAAGGAAATTTATTAGAGAATTAATTACTTGTAAAATAAACCCAGGATCCGTATTTAATTAAAAGAGTTCAGTATTAAGGTAATTCTTTCTCAAATGCAAAAATTCAAGAAGTCTTCGAAACTTGGAATATAAGTCATTAAAAGCATAAAACATACACTGTTAAAATTTGAAGACGATTTACCACACCAAAAATGAAATGATTGCGATTAAAAATGTAATTTTGGGGAGTCGGGTTAGCCGAGCTGGCTAACGAGCTAGCATCCGCTTCGGCATCGATGATGACGATGTTGGAGCGGAAGGCCGGGGTTCGTTCCACTACTAACACTTTACTGATGTGTTGTCTAAATGGGCTTTGTACCCGGTGACAATAAATAAATAAAAAAAAAAAAAAAATGAAATTTTTTACATATGGTAGATAGGGAAAGGGTGGGGATATTATCATTATTTTTTTTTTCATTGAAGGACTTTCACCATCTTGATGAAAAACTAATATTTGTTAGAATAATATATTCGGAGTAACTTAAAAAAAAAATTGAAATTATTTACCATGTAGTTTTGATAAAAAATAAAAAAAAAAAAAAAAACATATTTGGGCGATTATTAGTGGAGGGGATAAAATATCAATGGCTTGGAAACGATCCATTCATAAATAATGTAGTAGTATGTAATAGCGTAAAATGTACAGTCAGGTTAAAAAACATAACCTAAAATTTTAACACTGCCCATATTTATAGAGTTGTTACAAGGCTAAAACTTTTTGTGTGAATTGTCACGAAAGAACCTCCTTAAGCAGTTTCAACTGTACCTAATTGCTTGGAAAAATTTCAAAAATGGATCATTTCCAATTTTTATTAATTTTTTTAATATAATATCTTAAATAAATGATTCATTTAAATAATAAGATTTATATTCCTTGTTTAAACATTTTAAAAATTCATTCTTATTTTATTAAGATATGGAAATTCTCATAAGCCTACAAAAACCCCTCCAGAGACAAATGCAAAAACTACTCAAGTTTCTAAAAGAGTATCCAAAAACGAGAAAATATCTCCAAAAAGGTATCCTTTTTACCTAAATCAATCTTAGAAATGATTTAAAAAATACTTTCTTTGCTTTACTTATTAATTTAATATTTTTATTGTTTTATTTTTTAATTTAGTGTGCCAATAGTGGACCGCACTACGAAACCCTCAACTCTTCTTAGTCCATCTCCTGCTTTGAAATTGATTCTTCGAGATGTCATTGTACCAGCAAAATTAATGGCTAAATTTATGAATCTAGCTCAACGTAACACTGAACTTAATATAGAAACATGTGGAATATTGGCAGGACTATTAAACCATGATAAACTCATAATAACTCATTTGCTAGTTCCTAAACAATCTGGAACACCTGATTCATGTGCAACACATGGAGAAGAAGACATTTTCGATTTTCAAGATGCACATGACCTTATTACACTCGGATGGATTCATGTGAGTATTTATTAAAGATATTTCAATCTCAAAAATCATATCAATATTAGAAAAGAAGAGAGGAAAATTTTTTCTCTGGAGACTCGTGTGACGTTGACACATTTGAAGAACGGAAATCTTTTATTTAAAATCTGAACAGAAATATATTTGTTTAGATTTTAAATAAATAATTTTTCATGACTTATATACCGGGTGAGTTTTTTATCTTGAGACAGTCTTATAACTCAAAAACAGTGCATTATATAAAGAAAAGTTTCAAATAAAAGTTTATTTATATCAGGGGGGAAAATAAACTACGCTATTGTTTATCGACCTAGAACAAGCTTTCAAAGGTACTTCGTAGTCATCTTCTGTTTTTAAGTGGGAGATAAATTTAAAAACCTAATTTATCGATCGGAGAATTTACCACTGCTCGAAGCCCCTAAAAACTTAGTAAATTGGACTATATCTAACTTTCTGAGATTTGGCTCGTGATCCCGGCTTCTTTCCTTCTACTCTGTTCTTTTCACGATGGAGGGGCCAGTCCATACAGGCCTTTAGGGGATGGACCTTCTGGTGTATCTCCTTCTCACATCTATATCATTAAAAAAAGAAAAAAAATGGAAACCTATATGTTTCTGTACATATTCTGAATCTACAAAAAAAACTGAACAACTTTCATTAGAACTATTTTTTTATATGACTTCAAACAATAAAAAATATTAAATCAATTAGATCTCAAAAAAATCTTAATAATTATTCAACTTAATTATCAAATAATAATGATTAAATAACTAATTATTAAATCGAAAAGTCACAACAATGAAAATAACTGTTTATAATGATATTAAAACTTCATTATAGACAGATTTAAGAGATTATTTTAAAAAAGTTTATTTCTCGTGTCAATCCAGTAGATAGTTATATTGTATTACCATAATAAAAAATGGAGCATTTTTTGTTGAAGACAGAACTAAAATGGTCCTAATTTATGCGGTGAATGTGGAAGAAGTGTTATGGGGCTGCCATTGAAATGAATGCTGAGCCTTTTCCTGATAAGAATACGCCCTCAAAAGCTTCAATTTATCGTGTTGAAAATCTCTTTAAAAAAAACAAAACAAGAAATGTAAAGGCTACGAATAAACTGAATCAGGCCAAAATAACGAAATTGGAACTGGAATTCATCCAGAAGACAATACACTCCAAGGGCGGATCCAGGAATTTTTTATGGGGGGGGGGGGAGAATGTATATAAGGTGCCCGATGTATATAAGATCTACTTTTTATCTCGAAAGTGTGTCGCGATCGAATTGTCCAAGCGGGGGCGGGGGGGGGGGGGGGTCAGAGACGCCCCCCCCACACACACATAGAACTTTATTTTCAATTTTCAAATATTTTTAAAAAATAAATGTTTTTTTTTACAAATTTCATATCTCATATTTTAAGTTCATTAAAATAAAAAAAATTGTTATAAATTCCCTGTCGATTTGGCCGCCGTTTTTTGGCCTCTGCGTGCGACGCACGTGTTGCACTCCTGCCAGGCACGGGCCTCTATGGGGGGGGGGGGGGCGGTCGGCGGGATCCGCCCTTGATACACTCTGGAATGTCTCAGAACAGTGTCGCAAAATGATTAAATTATTAATTATTATTAAATTATTTATTTAATAATTAAATATTTGATAATTAAGTTGAATGATTGATGAAAATAATAAGTAGAATTTTTTTTTGAGATCTAATTGATTTAATATTTTTTATTGTTTGATGTCGTATAAAAAAATAGTTCTAATAAAAGTTGTTCAGTTTTTTTTTGTAGATTCAGAATATGTACAGAAACATAGGTTTCCATTTAAAAAACAGAACTTGACCTCGGAATACCCTTATAAACTTGTTCTAGGTCGACAAACAATAGCTTAATTTAGTTTCCCCCTTGATATAAATAAACTTTTATTTGAAACTTTTTTTCATATAATGCACTTTTTTGAGTTATAAGACTGTCTCAAGATAAAAAACTCACTTCTCTTAGCCACTGATCAACGACCTCTAATGTCTATATGAATTTCATTTTTATTTAATCTTTAATCTCATTTTCGTGGCTATTTAGTGTAACCAATCTCAAAAGGTTTATTAGAAATCCTTTTTTACAGAAACTTGTTTTCTAAATTCCATTAATAAACGTGGAATTTCTAATTGAAAAGTTTGTTTTTGTTTTGCCGAGAATAGCAGAGTTGTTGATTCACAAAGAGAAACAAAGAGGTTGTCCTCTGCTTGATGCAAATAAACATACACACATATATATCGAAATTATATATCTCTATATATATTATTTATTTGTTTGAGACTATAGTTTCGAAGACTTGGTCTTCATCATCAGTCTTTTTTAATTATAAATATTATTTTTCATGGGGTCAGTACCGTATGGATATTGAAAATTTTCGATCTTTACTTAGCTGGAAGCCAGTCAAAATTAAAATCAACTTCAGGTTCACATCCATATTTAACCATATGTATACCTTTGTAACAAAGAACAGACGGACAATGGAGGGGGGGGGGGGGTTCCTCCATGAATTGGCCCCATGAAAATTAATATTTACAATTAAATAAGACTGATGATGAAGACCAAGTCTTCGAAACTATAGTCTCAAACAAATAAATAATATATATACAGATATATAATTTCGATATATTATATGTGTGTATATTTATTTGCATTAAGCAGAGGACAACCTCTTTGTTTCTCTTTTGTGCGTAGAATTTCTCCCAAAACTTTGGAATTTCTAATAAACAATCAAATTATTTCGATATTTTTTTAATTCTTAATTTATTTTAAAATTGAATTTAATTAATTTTTAAAACGTTTTAATTAATTTTAGACACATCCAAGTCAAACCGCCTTTCTCTCAAGTGTAGATCTTCATACACATTGTTCATATCAAAGAATGATGCCTGAGGCAATCGCTATAGTCTGTGCTCCTCGATATCAAGAGTAAGTTTGTTCGCATAATTAATATAATAAATTAATAGTAGAGATGGTATTTTTGTTAGAGGTGTTGCGGAAACATTTTCCGCAACACCTCTAACAAGAATACCATCTCTACTATTAATTAATACGGAAACACTGACAACGGAGCACGAAGGCCATCATCGAGCCCCAAACACTTTATTGTTATAATAAATTAAATTATAATTAACATTATTTTTAATGTTTTTATTTTATATTTTTTCAGAAATGGCTTTTTTTCATTAACTCCTGATTACGGCTTAGATTTTATTGCACATTGTAAACTAAGTGGATTTCATCCACATCCTACTGAACCTCCTCTTTACAAGGTAACACTTCTAACATTTCTACATGTATAATATAGCAGAGAAATCGACCCACCCTCAAATTGCAGATTCTTCTAGATACTAAATCAAATAATATTTAATAATCTCTCATTTAAAATCCATATCAAATTAAATAAAATAAAATTAATTGAAACACGCTTGATATTAAAATTTAAATAATTGAAATTTAGAAGTCTGCTTGTTCAAAGCCGTGTGTAATCTCGAGCTAATATAACTAAATAAATTTACACTCTATTGATTGACAAGGATTCTTTTCCATTATTTCCATCGACTTTTAACATTATAATGGACACTACTCCCGTTAAGGATGCCCAAGCTGTGGCTCTTTTAAAATCTGGCCATAGTCAGCGTTTTGTTGGTAGACATCTGAATATCTATAGGTCACTTGTTAGGAGAGTTCTCAAGAGGTTTGAAGAAACTGGAGCTTTCAAAAGGAGGCCTGGTTCCTGAAAAACAAGAGCGACTTCTGAGAAAGATGACCGATTTCTTGTACTTAACTCTCTAAGAGATCGACACATGACAGCAGTTGAGCTACAGAGGAGATTAAAAAATATACGCCATGTGGACGTGAGCCAGTGGACAGCTCGAAGAAAACTAAAGGAGGCCAATTTATCAGCTAGGAGACCTGCAACTGGTCCTAAACTGTTCAGGGAACATCGACAACGACGCCTTTAATTTGCTCGTAACCACAAAGATTGGACGATTGTTGATTGGAAGTTTGTACTTTTCACCGACGAGACCAGAATCTGTCTCCATGGTTCTGATAGACGTCAAAGAGTATACCGAAGGCCAGGAGAAAGGTTTGCTCAATGCTGGTTCACTGAAACAGTGGCGTATGGAGGAGGATCCATCATGGCCTGGGGCGGCATTTCATTCGAGGCCAAAACTGACCTCGTCTTTGTGGGTGGCGTGAATTGGCATGGCGACAATAGACGACTTACAGCTCATACGTATATAACGAACATTCTGGAGCAGCATGTGGTCCCTTTTGCCGGCTTTATTGGCGAAAATTTCATCCTGATGCAGGATAATGATAGACCTCACGATGTGTTCATCGTCCATCATTATTTACGAGAAGTAGAAATACCTAAGATGGAGTGGCCATCTCGGATCTCTTAATTACATCGAGCATGTCTGGGACGAGTTGAAGAGAATAGTTCGTTCTCGAAACCCGGCTCCTCAGATGACTAGGGACTTGGAAGCCTCTATAGAGGAAGAGTGGGAGGGAATCCCACAAGAGTACATAGAGAAAATTATTAGGGGTCTTCCTAAAAGAATGAACGCCGTCATTCAAGCCAAAGGAGGCAATACTCACTATTGAAGTGAATTGTTTTAAGTAAATTTTAAAATAAAAGTTAGTTACTGATTTATTAAAAAAAAATTCATCTTTTTAAATTTTCCCGATTTTCCTTTAAACGCCTCTAACTCAAAAAATCTAGATGTTTATGCTTTCAAATTTTAATACTTAAATCCTTATAAAATACGCAATCCAACAATAGTCAACATATCTGGCATTTGGAGTTGAAATCGGAAAAAAAAAAACAATGAAATTGATGAACATGGGTTGGTCGATTTCTTTGCTCGGTAGTGTATATACAGTAATTTCTTGTTAGTGGGCTTATCTCCCATGGTTTTCAATTTTTCACGGGACTTAATGTTTAATTAGACGATCACTGTTGGGAATTTATTCAAATAATCAGGATATTAAAAAAAGACTCACATTTTAAGAGGGGGTAGTATTCATCAAAACAAAAAATAAGGGTCCTATAAAAAATCTGCTCTCTTCTCGACTAAGAAACAAATCATTTTTGTTTTTTGTGAATATTTATGGTTATTGAAGGTCTTTTTGAATAAATCAGCACAAATTTAATTCCTTAGACATCTTAAGGTAGTTTCGTGACAATACTAGCAAAAAGTTAATGCTAGAGTATATAGAACAGACAATAAGGATTCATAATTCATAAGACCAAAAGTTTTTGCTGTTTATGTACCACTACTAGCCAATCCCGTGCTCGTTTGACAAATCTGGCAACATTGCCCGAGCTTCTATATATTTTATTATAATATATTATTAAATTATAATTAGTTTTCATGTTAAATTCTATCCTTTAGCCAATTACGAATTGTGTTTTGAAATTAGTTCCTTTCCCATAAAAATGCAATTTTTTAAAAAAGTGGAATGTTTTATACCATTTTGAAATCTTGAATAAATTCGTCAATTTTTTAGAAAATTTGCCATTATTGTTTGATACAGTTTTTTTTAAGATATCAAGAGTCAAAGTTAGCTGATTAAAATTTTTTGACACATGAATCTGACAAAAATATTTTTTTCTCAAAAAGTATAATACTCTTAGTTATTTTCTGTTTTGTGATCGATAGCAGTATTATTCAGGATTCCGTAACAAAAATTAGAATTATAAAATATGAAAATTCGTAGCCACAGCATTCAAATATTTAGAGCAGGGTAGCGAATTTCACGGTTTTCAAAAAAATGCCCATAACTCTAAAACTAAGAGAGTTTTATTAAAAAAAAAAAATTTATTTTGGACAATCCTGAACTCACCTATCTCGTGTTCACGTTTGATCCTTGACTTTTGGGACACCCTGTATACGTTGTTGACAGCTTGTTTTTAGTGTAAATTTTTCACTATACATTTTTCATTATTTATTCATTATTATCTCAGAAACTGTGTTGTAACTATGAATCAAAATTGTCTTAAAATATGTATTTGTTATTGTTTAATGTTGGTTTAGTTTTTTATAAAAATGGTAAGAAGAGTTTCTTAGTTATAATTAAATATGTATGTAAATTTTCCGATATCCCGTATAGTGCAATGTATAAAGAGTCTGAAAAACTCTATATTAATTTAATATCTCCGGAACTATATTGTTCATAAATTTCGTTTTGCCACCAATCGATGCAGAACTATTTAAATAATAATCTGTCTAAATTTCAAAAAAATCCTAAGAAAACCCATATGGTGAAACAACTACCTTAAATATTTCTAATTGTTTATAATTTCTGTTTTCAGAAAGCTGACCATGTTAAACTTGACTCATCAGTAGCCGTTGAAGTAGTCGACTTAAGAAGATGATTTAAGATTGCTATAAAATTAATTTTCGATGTCTGCATAATAATCAAGATACCTATAATTTTAGTTAAATACTTGGCAATATTTTTAGTGTGATACATCAATTTTTTATTTAAGAAATTAGTGATTCAAATTATTTTTTATTTTGAAAATTCCAAATATAAATATAATTATTTAAAAAAATATTATATAATTAAAAATTATATAATTAAACAAAATAACTATCCTTAAAAGTGGCAGGCCAGATTTAATTTAATTAAAAGCCTGCCTGTCCTGTTAGATAAAAATGTAAATTCTTGCTTTCTTGCTATCTCATTTGCTAGAATATAAATTAAATGCTATTTGTAATCTTAAAGTATTATTTATTAATTTATATTACATATTCTGGAAATTATACAAATGTATATATAAGTATTTTTCATATTGACTAAACATGATGAAAATGATTATTTTTCATTCCAAAATGTGAAATCAATTTGAGATGTTTGAAACAATTTAATTTACAGAACGGTAATGGAATTAAATAAGGCTCAATTCTAGTTGTTAAGCCAAAAAATGATAAATGAAATGAACGTTTTGCTTGAGCTATAGAGGCAACAAAAAAAAGCGATTTTTATACAGGGTATCTTGCATTTAAGTAGTAAAACTTTACACATAGTTTCATTTTATTATTTCTTTCTTTGTAGGAAATATGACAAAAAATACTAATAAAAATTTTCGCATAGCATTACAAACAGTGCCGGCTTAACCGGGGGGCTATTGGGGTCTATAGCTCCCGGCGATAAATACGTAAAGGACGCAAAGGCGGTAAACATTCTTATTTTTATTTTTTTATTTTTTTGAATAAAAATTTTATATGAAGAATGTATATATTTGATATACTATTGAATTTTTTATTTTACCATACATGGTATGTATGGTCAAGTATTGTAATCGTGCATGAAAAAAGTGTTTTTTTCCTTCTTTTTTTCGAAATATCTCAAAAACGGCTGAAACTATTTTGATTAAAAAAAAATTGATCGAAACCATGGCATTTCGGTCTACAAAAAAGCTCTAATAAGTGAACATTGAAAAAATTATATTTTTCGAGATAATAATTGTTTTGTCAAAATGTCTGTTAGTCTGGTTGTCCGGTTAGTCTGTGCGTTACCAAATTTTTGTGGACGAGCTACCTCAAAAACTAGTCTGAATATCGAAACCAAATTTCACACGTAGTTTTGGTCCATTGAGATTAAGAGCTGATTAGATTTTGGTAAATATCGACCCGAAATTAAGGGGGGTGAGGGGGAGTTAAAAATTAAAAATCTAGGCTATTTGAGCAAACTCAACCAAATTTTGTATACATAATCAGTGGGACCCCCAGGAGTATAAAAATTCAAAAACTAACCCCCTACAAGAATATAAATAATTTTTTTAAATATTAAATATAAGTGAGGGGCCAGGTTGTATGGTAAAGTCAAGTGGATGGCCACATCAGAACACGTCAGCTTCATTTCTCTTGAATAGATTTATCAACGTTTTGTCAAATAATATTTTTGAAATAAATGGTTTCCTTATTGTACGTAGAATATCCTAGACTTATAGAGAGCATCGACCCATAGACAATGGAGTTTCAAAGCCTTTCTCAAAGGATCAAATTCTTGTATAAACTGCCCAAAAGATACATGTTTACCCTTCATTACTAATTAGACCTTTTCAAATTCAAAGACCTTTTTAATTCAATAAAATTTTCAAAAACTATTTAAACCTTTCTTAACAATATAATAAAATATTTATATTTGCAATGAAACACATTAGTACCATGAATAACTATGACTATTTATGGGTCGATCCTGTTCAATATTGTAAGTTACAGATCTGTAAAAAAGTGACAAAAACATCTATTCTTGTTGATTAATATAAAATTATTCATAAGAATGGCAACTTTCGTTGAGATTTTGTTCATTATTTACAGATTTACAGATGTGAACAGAATCGATACATTTAATTTGCTAATAAAAACTGTATATTATTTCTTTGCCTTATCAAATACTAAGCCGATTAATCGGTCTTTTTGCCGAATAGTCGTCGACTAAATGGCCCACTAGAATAGTGGCCGGATAATCGGTTTAACCGACTATTAGTAGTTAGTTGGTACAGCTCTAATATTTTCTTGGTCGTTATGATTTTAATAAAATTTTATTTAAAAAATATGGTTTTTATTCCTTTTCTTCTCAATGGGCCCTTAATAATAAAATTTAAAACAGTTTTTTCTATTTGGTTCTTTAATATGTGCTTTATGAAATAACGTAGATTTTTTGACAAATGCACCAAAATAGAAAAAGTAGTAAAAAATACACGTTTCATAAGACATTTCAGCTCACTTCTCCCCTTAGAAAACTAGCGGTTAGCCGCTTGTTTCTAAGAAAGACGCGTGCGCTAAAATCATGTCTTATGAAACTTGTATTCTAATGTACTATTTTTTACAAATCACTATGACACCAGTGTTACAAAGTGACAGACCATTATTACTTTGAACACTAGTGTTAAAAGCGATTTAGTTACCTTAGTAATTACGAATGGAATAACAATGCAATGTCATATGCCAAAAAACTATTAGAAATACAAATTAAAAAATAGTATTTGTAGAAATAATAGAGTACGATATACGTATTAAAAGTGATTTAATTTTGTTCGAAGGTTTGGAGCACTCCGCTTTGTATCTTGTTCAAAACTTCCTTCTCACAAAATAAAATATTACTTTTAACAGATATCATAAATAACTATTATGTTGGAAAAAGCGATTTTTTCTTTGTCAAGAAGGGCGGTTTTTAAAAGTTAGCCCCGGGCGGGAAAATGTCTTAAGCCGGCACTGTATCGAATATATACCCAAATTAGTTGACCGCTTCAAGTAATATTATAGAATCGAAAAGAATTTCGTCTATAACTTAGTTTACAAGTAACGGCAAAAAGAAAGAACTTGTTGACATATTATGTTAGATACAAAACGTTTTAACTTAAAATGAGGTTTTTCTATCGATTGGTAAAGTCTTGATACTTAAGTGTAGTACACCCTGTATAATTTCTATTCCTATATATTGTTAAAATATAAGCCTAAGAGAGAAGCCAAAATGGAATTCAAAATGACTGATTTTTTTAACAAAGAACAAACAAATTTTATTTATAACAAAAAGAAAAAATGATCAACCAATGTTAAACTAATATGTATCTTTGAATTTCAAAGACCAAAATAATTAATAATATATAATATCTATTGGTTGTTATTATAGAGGAACTGGAGAAGTCTGATTTCAAATATGAGCGTTCGTTGATAAAAATATGTTCATCTTTTTTTTACTTTTACCCATTCTATATACACTGCCCATAAAAAAAAAGTAACAGTTCAAATTCGTATGTTATTCAGACCATGTTCTGTATCTAGGTCTGAAAACATGCAAATTTTTTTTTAATGCATTTAAGTAAGTACAAATTATTAATTAATTGACGACAAACAATACCATTGTATCTATCTTAAAATAAAGTACCTGGAGCCACCGAGTCATGCACGGTAACCAAATTAAAAAAACTGCAACGGATCGTTGCTAAACTTTATCCAAATTCATTTGAAATATTAATATGTTTGTTCCTTTATTATTAATCAGATATCACTTGCAATTTGTAGATCATATTGACATTAATTCAAAAATAATTCTCATTTAAGAGTCGAGGAATAACCATTCCACAATGGATTTTTGACATTTCGGTTATTATTGTAACCATTGCTGAAGACATAGAGGAATCGACTTAAAATCAAAAATAGCCATCGATTCTCATCTAATACTTGAGGAATAACAATTCTACATTAGGTTTTTGACGTTTCGATTATTATTGGTAACCATTGCTGAAGACATGGAGGAATCGACTTAAAATCAAAAATAACGATCGATTCTCATCTAATACTAGAGGAATAACCTTATTGCATTCAATTTTTGATGTTTTGACCATTAATGGCAACCTCTATTGAAAACGTGGAAGAATCGACTTAAAATCAAAAAGACTAAATTCTTTTATGGCAAACAACTCAAACTTGAGTTGTTTACCAAAAATGAATTTAGTCTTTTTGATTTTAAGTCGATTCTTCCACGTTTTCAATAGAGGTTGCCATTAATGGTCAAAACATCAAAAATGGAATGCAATAAAGTTATTCCTCTAGTATTAGATAAGAATCGATCGTTATTTTTGATTTTATGTCGATTCTTCAGCAATGGTTACCAATAATAATCGAAACGTCAAAAACTAATGTAGATTGTTATTCCTCAAGTATTAGATGAGAATCGATGTCTATTTTTTATTTTAAGTCGATTCCTCATGTCTTCAGCAATGGTTACCAATAAAAACCGAAATGTCAAAATCAATATAAATGGTTATTCCTCAAGTACTAGATGAGAATCAATCAGCTATTTTTGGTTTTAAAGTCGATTTCTCTATGTCTTCAGCAATGTGTTACCAATAAAAACCGAAACGTCAAAAATCCAATATAGAATGATTATTCCTCAAGTACTAGATGAGAATCAATAGCTATTTTGGTTTAAAGTCGATTTCTCTATGTCTTCAGCAATGGTTACTAATAAAAACCGAAACGTCAAAAATCCAATATAGAATGATTATTCCTCAAGTACTAGATGAGAATCAATCGCTATTTTTGGTTTAAAGTCGATTTCTCTATGTCTTCAGCAATGGTTACTAATAAAAACCGAAACGTCAAAAATCCAATATAGAATGATTATTCCTCAAGTACTAGATGAGAATCAATCGCTATTTTTGGTTTAAAGTCGATTTCTCTATGTCTTCAGCAATGGTTACTAATAAAAACCGAAACGTCAAAAATCCAATATAGAATGATTATTTCTCAAGTACTAGATGAGAATCAATCGCTATTTTTGGTTTAAAATCGATTTCTCTGTCTTCAGCAAAGGTAACGGATAAGAAAACAACGCAGTTGCTATGGTTACTCATAAAAATTACTCCCAAATTTTTAGCATTTCACAGAGAGAAGCCTATCCATTCTTACTTAAGCAAGGCTAAATGAGCTATATTAAAACTTTCAAATGAATAAATTTTAAAGAATTTAAAAAATTAAAAAAAGTACCTCTAGAGTAAAGTACTTTAAAATATAATTTTACTAAAAACTTTATTTAACCTTTTTTGTGGTCCCCAAGGTACTTAATTAGGATATTAAATTTCATCAAAATTGGTTAAGTCATTTTCAAGATATTTAGAAAAAACTAAAAAAGTACTGAAATAAAGTACTAATGTTTGTGGGCCGATATGTACCAAAAACTAATCAGCGCTTCATTTTGTTAAACTAATGGTAGGTTTTCAATTTCATTTCAATCGGTGCAACGGTGTGGAAAAAATCGTGGGCCAAAAAAACGATAACATACATCCATCCATACATACATCCGCACGCACTAAATGAAAAAATCGCACTTTTTGGCCTCTCGACGAGACCCCTTGTAATTTTTGGCAAAACCGTCACGTGCTAAAATTCAACCTAATTGAATACTACAATTTGTGACTTTAATTGAGTCCATGGGTTCCGTAGTCTTTACCTGAGGACCCTTTGAAGCCACGCTTGCCCCGAGAGCGATTACAATACTTTACCCATGCTTTGCATTGGATAAACTAGAAAATACAAACATATATAGTACACGCCCCCTGGACCCCCCCCCCCCGAAACCACGCACCTCGCCCCCCACCACTGCATCCCCACCGCCACCCCGCTACTAAATAATAATTTTATTAAAGCAATTTTTTACATGAAATGTATACATTGTATTTGAAGCTTCGATTTCGGAGATTACTTCCCTACCATCGACTGTACTTGATCTTCTAGCTTGCGATAATATTTTTAGTCCGTGTTTTTTAATAAGAGGAATTTTAAGCAATTAAATTTATTAAACCAATTATTTTACATGAATTTATGCATACATTGTTTTTGAGCTTCGATTCCGGAGATTACTTCTCCACCATCGACTGTCCTTGATCATCTTTTAGTCCTTGTTTTTAATAAGAGGAAAAAACTAATTAAATAAAAAAACCTCTTTTCCGATAATTATTTCAATTCCATAATCCAATCAATTCCACCACCAATTTTCTTAATCTTTAAGCAATTAAATTGGCAAATTCTAATATATAACAATATTTGGTATAAAGTATTGATTGGGTTTTAAAATTAAAAAAAAACCAATTAATAAAAAAAAGATAATTGAAAAAAATGTAAACAAACTTTTTTTATTGAGATTTTCATCTATCAATAATTACTTTAATTAAGAAAAGATCAATTAAGATGAAATTTGTCGAGGTCCTGATTATTATTTATTTATCGTTTCGTGTAATTAAGTGCCGTTGTTGTTGCGAAGTAGTCAACAACAAAATCAAGAATAATTCTTTCTATATCTTATATTTTAAATATCAATAAGTAAATAATTTATTTTATTTATTCAGAGCAATGGCTCTTTGCCGAATTTTCTAAGTACAAAATATTGTTTCAATAATATCATTATTTGTTCTTTCACTTTAAATTATATAACTTCATTTGATTAATAAAATTCAAGCTTGTTATACACAAGACCCCGATTAAATAATTATACTATTTTAATTAACAAACATTTTATTTTATTTATTTTTGCCATCAAGAGCAAATTGATGAATTTTCTAAATAGTACAAGATAGATAAAATAAAGTAAAAAAGGAATAAAAAATATTTAGAAAATTCATACTATTTATATATAGGATGATCACTAAAATTATAGTAATGCATTATTCATACCCAAAAATATATACCTATTTATTTCATCATCATTGAGTATACAGTCCTAAGACTGGTTTGACGCAACCACCCGTCTCAACTCAGTTCTGTCCCCCGCCAGCTGTTTGACCTCTCTAAATGTCTGGCATCCCATATCCCCAATTATTTGGTTGAAATATTCTAATCTGGGTCTTCCCCTTCCCCTTTTCTTTCCCTCCTCCCCCTCCAAGATATCATCCCCTAAGCAGTCCCCCATGTCTCAGTGTGTGCCCCATCATCTGACCTCTTCTCTTCTTCAGACTCTTCCACAAGGTTCTTCTTTCTCCGATTCTTCCAAGAACTTCTTCATTTGTAATTCTCTCAATCCATTTGATATTCCTCATTCTTCTGTAACACTAGATTTCGAAAGCCTCTAATCTCTTTCTCTCCGCTTCTCTAATTGTCCAGGTTTCACACCCGTACATGGCTATGCTCCATACATATGTCTTCAATAGCATCTTCCTGTTTTCTAATCTATTTATTTATAAAATCAAATAAACATAAAATTTAATTCTTGTTTTATTTTTACGGGCAGTGTATGTTTATTATCTTTGTGAATGATATCAATATTAAGCACGTACCCAGAAAATGTTTTGGCAGGCCAAAGTTTATTTTGAAAAATGAAATCATTTTTTTTTAGCAATATAAGTGCAGGTAGGCCTCTTATAACACTATAGCTGCCTTTTACTAAAATATCGTGTTATATTAACTAAAAAGTGTTCCAATATAAGATATCATACAAAATATGGGCTTGTTTGATGATCCGTTGTCACTTGTAAGTGAGTGACTTTAATTCTCTTTTTCTTTATCATTATTGTTATTTTAATTAATTTTAATACATAAATACATTGTCAAAACACCGTATTGATTTACGAACAATGTACATAAAGTTTCCATGTTGTACTAAATTCGTGTTATTTAAGGCCTACATGTATATATTAAAATAAAAATATTTAAATAGAGTCATATTAACTAAAATTTTAAAAGCTATTTTATATGATATTTCTGTGGATTTACATTTAGTATATACCGGGTGAGTTTTTTTTATCTTGAGACAGTCTTATAACTCAAAAACAGTGTATTATATGAAAAAAAAGTTTCAAATAAAAGTTTATTTATATCAGGGGGTAAACTAAACTAAGCTATTGTTTGCCTAGAACAAGCTTTCAAGGGTATTTCGAGGCCAACTTCTGTTTTTTAAATGAAAACCCATGTGTTTCTGTACATATTCTGAATCTACAAAAAAAAACTGAACAACTTTCATTAGAACAATTTTTTTATACGACAGCAAATAAAAAAAATATTAAATCAATTAGATCACCAAAAAAAATCTTAAAAATTATTTTTAACATTCATTCAACTTAATTATCAAATAATAATGATTAAATATTTAATTATTAAATCGAAAAGTCACAACAATGAAAACAAGTGTTTATAATGATATTAAAACTTCATTACACACAGATTTAAAAGATTATTTTCTACTTAATAGAACTAAGGTAACGGCAGCAGTAGTTGACCATTTAAGAGTGCTGCTCAACAGTTTTAGTATGTGAGAGGCTTAACTTGTTCCAAAACACAGAGGGGTAAGTTTGAAAAAACTTAGTAACACTTCTCTTTTAAGGTAAAAATAAATCCGTTCCAAAATATTAAACCACTGAGATTAGAGAAAAGAAAAAACAAACATGTTTGTATCACCTAGTAATTGACCATAAGTGAATAAAAAAAATTCAGTAGTTGACCATGCTATTGAGTCAGTAGTTGACCAGATGGAAAAAGGACGAGAAAAATAATATATTACAAAAAATATTTTAGAATCAATCTTTTTATTTCAAAAAATTCAAAAGGTCAATTAAAAAACAAATTGACATGTTAAAAATAATATTCAGAAATTGACCACCCCCGGTCAATCTCTAGGTAAATCATGATAACTACATTTAGTAGTTGTCCACCCCCCGAAATGTACCCAAAAAAAGGTTTTGACAGACCAGAAACAATGATATATGGCATATAAAAACATAATGAGAATAAATGAAATTAATAACTTATCAAATATCTTATGTGGGAGGTTATTTTCTTAAATTAAACAAGTCAATTGCTCTTAAGGAAACAGACAAGAAAACAACTAATCCAGGGAACTCCACAGACTAACCATATAAGAAGCGCCAGCAATTGCAATTCACAAAAAAAACAAATAAGGAGCAGCCACCATTAGGCACTTGACAGCAGCACCTGCACACAGAATTTTTTTTAAGGGATTACTTCCATTTGGATCCTTATTAAGTAAAGTATTATGTCGAAAAAGTCAACTACTGCTGCCGTTACCTTAGTTAAAATTCTTGAGTTTAAAAATGTTTATTTCTCCTGTCAATCCAGTAGATAGTTATATTGTATTACTATAATAAAAATGGAGTATTTTTTGTTGAAGACAGAATTGAAATGGTTTTAATTTCTGGTGAATGTGGAAAAAGTGTTATGGGTTATGGGGCTGCCATTGAAATGTTTTCCTGATAGGAATACACCCTCCCAAGCTTCATTTATCATGTTGTAAATATGTTAAAAAAAACAAGAAATATAAAGGCTACGAAGAAACTGGAACAGGCCAAAATAACGAAATTGGAAGTGAAATTCATCCAGAAAACTTGCGATACACTCTGGAATGTCTTAGAACAGTGTCACAAAATTATTAAATTATTTTTTTTTTTTTTTTTTTTTTTTTGGCTTTTCGGCCTTTCTAGCCATAAGCCCAATTACGATACTAGCTATATTTTTAAAATTTTGTCTCTACCCCCGGGGGTCAGATTTTAGCTGGCTGCCTCGAGTCGGATTCGAACCCGGGTCCCCTGGTTAGCTCGCTGTCACGCTACCGCCTAGCCTACCGACCCCCCATTATTAAATTATTTGATCATTATTATTCGATAATTAAGTTAGATTGTTAGAATGATTGTTAAAAATAATTATTAGAATTTTTTTGAGATCTAATTGATTTAATATATTTTTTTATTTGATGTCGTATAAAAAAATCGTTCTAATAAAAGTTGTTTAGTTTTTTTAGTAGATTAAGAATATGCACAGAAACATATGGGTTTCTATTTAAAAAACAAAACTTGACCTCGAAATACCCTTGAAAGCTTGTTCTAGGTTTACAAACAATAGCGTAGTTTAGTTTCCCCCTTGATATAAATAAACTTTTATTTGAAACTTTTTTCATATAATGCACTGTTTTTGAGTTATAAGACTGTCTCAAGATAAAAAAACTCACCCGCTATATATTATAGATATTCATATATATCCGATACTAGGGTTCCTTTAACCAGATTCTTTGTTTAAGTGTTAGTATCATTAGTGCAGGAGCCGAATTATGGCTCGTGGGTGAAGCTTTAACTCTTTCCTCCAGCTTCATCAGGATGAGGAGCAGTCACGCTACACGCTCGACGACCCGGCATCCTTTATTAATTATAATTTAATCCATACATTTCGGATTAAGTTGAGGACATCCTCATGATTTTTCCACTAAATTCAAACTGCTACTAATTGACAAAATAAAGTTTTAATTGCAAAGAATTTACCGTCTTACAAAAGACGTAGGCCTACTTTTATTTTAATTAAAATGTATTCGGCGCACTGGTTTCTTGTGAACTTCCACGTCACTGTGTTAACCACAAACGGGACAAACCTTGTTATAATAAATCTTAAAAAAATATTTTTCTCAACCATTTCTCACATCCCACTCTTTAGCCTCTAAAGTCCACCAGTTTCAATAAATGGTTATTTAAATTTTTCTGATTAAATTCTAATAACGAATATAAATAGAATTTAGTCGGATGTAAGCCTTGGTTGATTAAAAAAATCCTTATCTTTTTCTAAATATATTTATGATTCAATCTTGTGGTTGATATAAGAATATAGCTATTAAAAGATATGGGAAACGCAGATAATATACCGGGTGAGTTTTCTATCTTGAGACAGTCTTATAACTCAAAAACAGTGGATTATATGAAAAAATGTTTCAAATAAAAGTTTATTTATATAAAGGGGGAAACTAAACTACGCTATTGTTTGTTGACCTAGAACAGGCTTTCGAGGCTATTTCGCGGTCAACTTCTGTTTTTTAAATGGAAACCTATAGGTATGTTTCATTACATAGCCTAAATTTACAAAAAAAAAAAACTGAACAACTTTATTTAGAACTAAATTCAAAGTTTTTGTGCCGAGGGTAGCAGAATTTTTATATATTGAAGGAGACAATAAAAAGTCTATCTTCTGCTGGAATTATAAATTTTATTTATAACGAGACTATAGTTTTGAGACCTCTGCCCTCTTCATCAGTCTATTACAATTGATTCACAGGAATTAATCTAATAGACTGATGAAGAGGGCAAAGCTCGAGACTATAGTCTCGTTATAAATAAAATTTATAATTCCAGCAGAAGACAGACTCTTTTATTCTCTCCTTCAATTAATTAGAACTATTTTTTTATAGGACATTACAGGAATAATAATTATTCTTAACAATTATTCAATTTAATTATCAAATAATAATGATCAAATATTTAATTCACAAAGAGAGGCAAAGAGGTTGTCCTCTGCTTGATGCAAATAAACATACACACATATATATCGAGATGATATATCTGTATATATATATATTATTTATTTGTTTGAGACTATATTTTCGAAGACTTGGTCTTCATCATCACTCTTTTTTAATTATAAATATTGTTTTTAATGGAGTCAATATCGTATGTTTATTTGCATCAGGCAGAGGACGGCCTCTTTGTTTCTCTTTGTGAATCAACAACTCTGCTACTCTCGGCAAAACAAAAACTTTTCAATTAAATATTTAATTATTAAATAAATAATGTAATAATAATTAATAATTTAATAATTTTCCGACAATGTTCTGTGACATTCCAGAGTGTATCGCAAAAGTCTTCTGGAAAAACATCTTTCTTCGACAAAAAAATGCTCCATTTTTACATGCTTTATTATTATGGCAATACAATGTTATATCTACTATACTTGTACTATCTACTGTATTGATATGAGAAATAAACTTTTTTAAGCTCAAGAATTTTAAGTAGATCTATTAAGTAGAACACAATCTCTTAATTCTGTATATAATGAAGTTTTAAGATCATTTTATAAACCCTTATTTTCATTTTTGTGAATTTTCAATATAATAATTATTTTTTTGATATTTAAATATTTTATTTTTTTGAGATCTAATAGATTTAATTTTTTTTTTATTTGATGTCGTATAGAAAAATAGCTCTTATGAAAGTTTTTCAGTTTTTTTGTAGATTTAGGAAGTGTAAAGAAAAATATAGGGTTCCATTTAAAAAACAGAAGTTGACCTTGAAATACCCTTGAAAACTTGTTCTAGGTCGACAAACAATAGCGTATTTTGGTTTCCCCTTTGATATAAATAAACTTTTTTTTCATTTAAAGCACTGTTTTTGACTTATAAAACTCACCCGGTATAATATCAACAGCAAAGATGACAAATCATCCACAAAATGAACCATAAATAAAAATTGAAAAGTTTTTGTTTTGCCGAGAGTAGCAGAGTTGTTGATTTACAAAGAGAAACAAAGAGGTTGTCCTCTGCTTGATGCAAATAAACATAAACACACATTATATGTGTGTATGTTTATTTGCATCAAGCAGGGACAACCTTCTGTTCTCTTCATAAATAAAAATCTTATTTTATCATATCTTCCATTCCACTGCAGACTGTTCAAGAGTCTCTTTAAAAACAACCAAATTAAATATTATCTAAAATTTTCTGATTCATTTACTATATTTAAATTTTTTTTAAATTTCTTAACGAAACATATTAATGTAAATTTAATTTAGTAATAGAATAATTAAATTATTCAATTATGTGATTACATATTATATTTATTTAAATTTATGAAAATAAAGATTAGATCTCATTTCGATTCTTTTTTTACTTTACCATACAGGGTATGGTCAAGTATTGTAATCGTGCATGAAAAAAAGTGATTTTTTTCCTTCTTTTTTTCGAAATATCTCAAAAACGGCTGAAACTATTTTGATTAAAAAAATTGAGCGAAACCATGGCATTTCACTCTACAAAAAAGCTCTAATAAGTAAACATCGAAAAAATTATATTTTTCGAGATAATAATTTTTGTCAAAATGTCTGTTAGTCTGTTAGTCTGGTTGTTAGTCTGTGCGTTACCAAATTTTGTGGACGAGCTAGCTCAAAAACTAGTGTGAATATCGAAACTAAATTTCACACGTAGTTTTTGGTCAATTGAGATTTAAGAGCTGGTTAGATTTTGGTGCACATCGACCCAAAATTAACGGGGGGGGTAAAAAATAAAAAATCTGAGGCCATTTGAGCAAACTCAACCAAATTTTGTATAATCAGTGGACCCCCAGAGTCTAAAAATGAAAAAACTAACCGCCCATGATGGGCGGGGCGGGGTGTAGGGTCAAAAAATGAAAATCTTGGCCATTTACCAAACTCAACCAAATTTTGTATATATAATCAGTGGGCCCCCAGGAGTCTAAAAATGCAAAAGCTTCATTGATTAATGAAAAAAAATACAATTCCGAATAAAATAACATTATTGAAGAAAGTCATTTTTTCCTCTTTTAGAAACCGACGTCCCAGATGATCTTATTTATTTATTTATTTAGATAATTTTAGTAGTCCACTTACAAAAACATGTGTATAATGAGTGTTACATCAAGAAAAATGAAAAAATTTTTACAAAATATAAACATCAAAATCATATATAAACAATGCAAAAAAATACAATAATCTATACACGAACAATAAATATAATTAACAATAAAAGAACAATCACATGAAAAATCATACAGAAAACAATAATGAAAGAAAAGCAAAAGATAAAAGAGAAACATATGTACATAAATAGGTACATAATTCAGTATTACATTGTACAATGTTTACGGTGCTGGTGGTGATGTTCACATAAATTCATTCAAAAACAAAAACAAAATCTCGCAAAATTAAGTAAAGACAAAATTCAACAAAGATATGCCACTCAATAGTTTAATAATAATAAACCAAAATAAAGCAATGCAAATCACTCCCATCAGACTGTCATAAATTTTCGGAAAAAATGATCTTTGATTTTATTTTTAGAGGTGTTAAATATGTCTATTTCCCTATTGCTATTACCTGTTTCCAAGATGCGATTTGTGCACGAGTACTTAAGATATGAGAATCTCTGACAAGGAGTAAAAAACAGCAGTGGATTTCGTGTCCTGTGAATACCGACATTGAAAGTGACCAGCTCTAGAAGTTGAGAACTATTAATTTTGCCACTGATGAGATCATGAAGAAGGAGGAAATCAGATTGCTCCCTTCTTAAGTTAAGAGGCAAAAAATGCAGAGTGAGATATAGACGCTCATAAGACAAATCCATAGTTGGAACATGTAGTTTAAAGGCAACATATCTTAAGAATTTTCGTTCCACCCGCTCCAGTTTTTGGATATGAATCTTGCAATGAGGTGACCACACCGGACTTGCATAGGGGAGAGGTGGGATAGTTGATCCCTGTTTTGGTTTTCTTTTAATAATTCGAACCATGATAATAAATTTGAACTTTTTTTCAACCAGACATGTAGCCTTGTTCCATACTATCAATCATGCACCTATGTAGACCTTCTTGTTTGTTGAACAAAAACATCAAATCAGTTTTTTCAAACTCCTGTGCAAGGATCAACTAACCCACACCATGGGGATACTTGATCCTGGCGAGTGGGTTATTTGATCCCGGAGGTTTCTTTCCAAAAAACCTCGGTACCAGTCACGGCTTGCTTGCTGGGTTGTATCCCAGATAGATGGATATTGAATTTGAATTATTTTAGATTAGAATATTGGTAAGCTAACGTGCGCTATTGTTGGACGGTTAACCCGTAATACATTTTGGACATGTCCGTCAGATATTGACTCAATTCGTTTTCTTGAGTTAAATCTGACGATTTTTATAGCCTGGTTGAACATGTTTTTGTTTACGCCACATCCTTTTCAATTTCATCACGTTGATACTAAATTTTCTCGCTGCGCTCTTGTAACTTTCACCATCCTGCATTTTCCAGGGTCTCTGGATCGTATGGTACCTCTTTCTAGCGCCTTCCTTAGGGCCGGTTGTATGTCGCAAAGTAAATGCTTTTTACCACTAACAAAGGGTAGATGGTAAATGGAGGGACTGGGATGCTACAAGTTATTGCTCATAGATGAGGTAAACAAGGTTTAGTAGCCATCATGACCGCTACCTAATTTGGCTAACAGAACAAAAATAAAGTCCTTGCAAGCGCTATTTTTTTAATGGGGATCATGTATCCCACAGGAACAACTATCCCACTTCTCCCCTACTCTAATCCACTTCTAACAATCGAACAAGATGAATTTTTTAAAGTAAATATGTTAGAGAAATGCTTTGTATTGCGAATGACGAAGCCAAGGAGCTTCATAGCGTGATTAGATATTTTCGTGATATGATCAATAAAATTAAGCGAGCGATCAAATGTTACACCAAGTGGAGACTTCTTTTACTTCAGAACTATCACCATCAACATAAACATGCTCTTCCTTCCAGATCATTTAAATCCTATTAAAAGATGCGCGTAGTAGCAAGGGGGAAAACTTCTCGAAATTTTCAGACTTTTTCCAGTTTTTCGCTTATAACTCGAAAACAGTTCATATTTTATAAATAACCGTACTATAATAAATTAAAGAGGAAAAACTTTCTCGTTGATTAAAAAAAAGAAATGCAAAATTGGTCTAGTAGTTCGATTTTTAATCCAAAAAACGACCTGGGGGGGGGGAGGGGGGTCACTTTTGAAAATCCCTAAAACTCGAACTTTTTTCGATTTTTTCCCATTTTGACCATGAAGGAGCAAGTTATCAGCAAAGAAGAATCTATACATTTTAAAACTAGATTAAATTTGCTACAATTTAAATAAAGTTTCATATTAATTGGATAATGGTAACCCGAGCCGCAATGAGGTTGAAATTTTGAAAAAATGCAATTTTTGTAAAAAATTTCAGTTTTTCGTTCATAAAATGAAAAGCACTCATCCTAGAAACTTGATTTCTATCTCATTTTCTAGAAAATTTTGTTGACTTGAACGTTTGCTTGGACCACTTTTTTGTTAAAACTCTTTGATTGATAGATATCCTACATTTTCCGGACAGGATATGATCCGAATCCTCATGAGCCATTGAAAATGCTGGATATCTATAAATCTAAGAGTTTTATCAAATATGCTAACGTGTTCTGATGTGGCCATCCACTTGACTTTACCATACAACCTGGCTCCTCACTTGTATTTAATATTTAATAAAATTATTTTATAATCATGTAGGGGAGGGGGTTAGTTTTTGCATTTTTAGATTACTGTGGACTCACTGATTATGTATACAAAATTTGGTTGAGTTTGGAACAAGAGCCTAGATTTTAATTTTTTGACCCTACATTTTCGGCGGTTTGTTTTTGCATTTTTAGACTTCTGGAGTCCCACTGATTATATATACCAAGTTTGCTCAAATGGCCTAGATTTTTAATTTTAAACCACCTCTACACCCTCCTTAATTTTGGGTCGATATGCACCAAAATCTAATCAGCTCTTAATCTGAATGGACCAAAACTACGTGTGAAATTTGGTTTTGATATTCACACAAGTTTTTGAGCTAACTCGCCCACAAAAAATTTGATAACGCACAGACAGAATAACTAACAGACATTTTGACAAAACAATTATTATCTCAAAAAATATAATTTTTTCGAAATTCACTTATTAGCGCTTTTTCGTAAAGCGAAATGCCATGGTTTCGCTCAATTTTTTTAATCAAAATAGTTTCAGCAGTTTTTAGGATATTTCGAAAAAAATAAGGAAAAACAACACTTTTTTTATGCACGATTACAATACTTGACCATACCCTGTGCGATCTTGTGGTTTTTCATCAAAAATATGGGTTGGGCGGTCGCCACACCTCGCTCAACCCTGGCGCCGCCACCACGGCTGCCCCCATTAGGAAAATTCCCTAACTACGCCAATGGTTTGAGACCGGAATTCAAAATCAATAATTTGAAAAGCAAATCCGGGTATGAATTATCGAGTAATTGGAAAGACTCATTTTCATACCTTTCCTACGCAGAATGACGTCACGAGTGGAGGGGAGGGATGGTCGCGTGGCCCCCCCCCTCCCACCCACCACCACCCGATCCCCTCTTCACCCCTGATCCCCTCCCTACCTATTGCCGGCCCTCTCGCTCACTCTAGGAGTCCAACTAGTTCTCTCCTTACCTCACGCCTTGAACAATCATTATTCCCTGGACTAGGGAGTAACGAGAACGGGTTGACGCCACTCCTGGAAGGGAATGCCATTCTAGAGGCCACACTAGCCCGAGAAACCACCCAAGTGTCAAGATGAAGGCCGCCACTTGCTTTTGCGTTCTGGCAATCGCCCTTCTACAGATTTCCCACCAAGGTAGGGTTTTTTTTTATTTCTCTCTTCATCATTCATAATCAATACTTGAAACGAACATTTTCCCTCACAATCTCGAGATAACAATTTTTCTAATATTATTGAGATAATAACCAATCACAAATTAAAATAATTAATTATGAATATACAAGTATATAATATTTAATAGATTTTTAATTTCTTCTTCCAGAAAAATAATATTTTTAACTTTAATATGTAGATAAGATTAATAAAATAGATATCAATGATAAGAATTAGACAAATTATTTTGAATTTTAAATTATCCTTCCATCGAATTGTATAGTTTTTATTTTTCCGAGAGTAGCAGAGTTGTTAATTCATAAAGAGAAACAAAGAGGTTGTCCTCTGCTTGATGCAAATAAACATACACACATATACCGGGTGGGTTTTTTTTTATCTTGAGACAGTCTTATAATTCAAAAACAGTGCATTGTATGAAAACAAGTTTCAAATAAAAGTTTATTTATATCAGGGGGGGAAACTAAACTACACTATTGTTTGTCGACCTAGAACAAGCTTTCATGGGTATTGCGAGGTAAACTTCTGTTATTTAAATGGAAACTTATATGTTTCTGTACATATTCTGAATCTACAAAAAAACTGAACAACTTTTATTAAAACTAATTTTTTATACGACATCAAATAATAAAAAATATTAAATCAACTAGATCTCAAACAAAATTCTAATAATTATTTTTAACAATCATTCAACTTAATTATCAAATATTTAATTATTAAATAAATAATTTAATAATTTTGCGACACTGTTCTGAGATATTCCAGATTGTATTCTTGTATCGCAAGTCTTCTGGATGAATTCCAGTTCCAATTTCCTTATTTTGGCCTTTTTGAGTTTCTTCATAGCCTTTTCATTTCTTGTTTTTTTTAAACAAATTTACAACACGATAAAATGAAGCTTGTGAGGGTGTATTCCTATCAGGAAAACGCTCGGCATCCATTCCAATGCCAGTCCCATAACACTTCTTCCACATTCACCATATAAATTAAGACCATTTCAATTCTGTCTTCAACAAAAAATGCTCCATTTTTATTATGGTAATACAATATAATTATCTAGTGGATTGACAAGAGAAATAAACTTTTTTAAACTCAAGACTTTCAACTAGAACTATTGAGTAGAAAATAATCTCTTAAATCTGTCTATAATGAAGTTTTAAGATCATTATAAACATGCGACTTTTCGATTTAATAATTATTTATTTAATTATTAATTATTTAATCATTATTATTTGATAATTAAGTTGAATGATTGTTAAAAATAATTAGGTATTAGAATTTTTTTGAGATCTAATTGATTTAATATTTTTTTATTTGATATCGTATAAAAATAGGTCTAATAAAAGTTGTTCAATTTTTTTGTAGATTCAGAATATGTACAGAAATATATAGGCTCCCATTTAAAAAACAGAACTTGACCTCGAAATACCCTTGAAAGCTTGTTCTAGGTCGACAAACAATAGCGTAGTTTAGTCCCCCTCGATATAAATAAACTTTTATTTGAAACTTTTTTTTCATATATTTCACTCTTTTTGAGTTGAAAGACTGTCTCAAGATGAAAAACTCACCCGGTATATATCATATACCTACTATATATATATATTAAAATATTTGATTTAATTCTAACTGGCTTTCGGCTAAATAAAGGGGAAAAAATTCAATATCCACGCGATACTGGCCCCATGAAAAATAATATTTATAATTAAAAAAAGACTGATGATGAAGGCCAAGCATTCGAAACTATAGTCTCAAACAAATAAATAATATTGGTATACATATATATATATTTGATATTTATGTGTATGTTTGTTTGCATCAAGCAGAGGACAACCTCTTTGTTTCTCTTTATATATCAATCCATCGTTTCCTAGAAGGGTTTTTATCTCGAATTTTATTTACTAATTACTTCTACTCTCAAACACGTAGCGTAGGGTCCTTGTGAAATATTATTCTTAATTGGGTGGATATTGGTGAGGCAGTCCAAAAAAGGAAGATAATTTATACTTTCTTTTTATTCAAAACCGACGTTTCGGAGGCTATTTCCTCCATCTTCAGGGTCTGTTATCAATTAAAATGGGATTTGGCCATCATTACAAACAAGATCATAACAATTTTTTTTTTATAAATAAAATGTAATACAATGTAAATCCCATTTTAATTGATTACAGACCCTGAAGAGGGAGGGAATAGCCTCCGAAACGTCGGTTTATGAATAAAAAGATAGTATAAATTATCTTCTTTTTTGGACTGCCTCATCAATATCCACTCAATTTCACTTATCAGTCCGTCTCCAAAAATTACTCCAATCTTATTATTCTTAATTTCCTAATTCTATAAACATTGTTGTAATTGTGAGAGGCTCTAACATATTTATCAGGGGTGGGGGGGGGGGTCAAATTTGATGGTACGCCACTGTTTCTATTATAGTTTAAGCCGGGATCTCCAGGGTTGATTTTTTTTATATATAAATATTTATTACATTGTAAAGAAATTTCTTTAAAGGCCTCATATAACTAATTTGAATAGACCTTATTTTTGAAGTTATTTTATAGTTATTAGTTACATAGTTGCATTCAACATTTTCATGAAAATCTAAAAACTAAAACATATTAAAAAGATAAAGGAAGAATTCATTTGCTCACCTAACGAATTCTCTTAGATTGCTTATGTCGAGACAGTATCGGGATATCGGGTTCTAGTATGGATGTTTTTAGCTTCATTTGGTCTTCAAGATGCACATCTGTAATCTGAGATCTCATATATGTAACTTTAGAATTATACATCTCGTATATTTCATATATTCCTTACAAAATTTAGCTGTTTTCACAACAGGCGCAGAAGGCCAGACTTTATGGTTCTGAAGGCCGCAGGTTCCACCCCCGATCTAGACACTAAGGGCCGGTTGTATGTCGCAGTAACATGCTTTTTACCACTAACCAAGGGTAGATGGTAAATGAAGGGGTTGGGGTGGTCAATCAGATTACAGGAACTTTCAGTGCCAGTCATCTGATTGGTCATCTCAGTCCCTCCATTTACCATCTACCCTTGGTTAGTGGTAAAAGCATTTACTTTGCGACATACAACCGGCCCTAATAGTTTAAAGACTATCTTACTTAAGGGCCAGTTGTATGTCGGTTGGTAAACTTTTAAACGTTGACAAAGGATAAAACCTATAATTCACCTGGTGGCCGGCGGGATGGCCAATCAGATGACACGCACTTTCATCTGATTGGCCATCCCGTCAGGCACAAGGTGAATTATAAGGTTTTACCCTTTGTCAACGTTTAAAAAGAGTTTACCAACCGACATACAACTGGCCCTAAGTTAGGCCTTATCTCAGCTCTTATGCATTAAATTACCATTTCTGGATTTATTTGGTGAGCCCTGGACCCTATTCAGAGGACGTAGGGGCTGCAGCCCCAGTGCCTCCTCCCCTTCTCAGCACAAATGTTTTAAGCCAAAAAGCGGCTAAATCCAAAAGGTAACCCATGCTGTCAGTTATTGTTTTGTTGTTTCATCTGTCATTTGAAGAAATGTTTTATTACAATGTTAATAATTTCTATCGAAAGTATTTATAATAAACTACTTGATAGAGTTTTAAATCAAGAAGTTGGAAAGATAAATTGGAGCAGACATTGAAGGCTCAGGCTCGACTTGTCAAAATAAAAATTATAAAATAACATGCTTAATAGAATTTTTAAAAGACCTCTTTATTCAACGATACTCGAAGAGGATGGTGAAATTGTTATTCATCAACGCTTTTCATGTGGGGTGAGGTGCATAGCCCCCGCAAGGGGCACCTGTGGGTCCCGAGCCTCGCAGGGGTCCGGACCCATTCGTGGCATTTTTTACTTTATCCAATGCGAAGCATGGGTAAAGTATTGTAATCGCTCTCGCGCCAAGCGGGACTTCAAAGAGTCCTCAGGTAAAGACTACGGAACCCATGGACTCAATTAATGTCACAAATTGTAGTATTCAATTAGGTTGAATTTTAGCACGTGACGATTTTGTCAAAAATTACCAGGGATCTCGTCGAGGGGCCAAAAAGAGCCATTTTTTTTTGGAAGTGCGTGGGGATGGATGGATGTTATCGTTTTTTTCGTCCACGATTTTTTCCACACCTTTGCACCGATTGAAATAAAATTAAAAACCTACCATTAGTTTAACAAAATGAAGCGCTGATTAGTTTTTGGTGCATATCGGCCCACAAACATTAGTACTTTATTTCAGTACTTTTTTAGTTTTTTCTAAATATCTTGAAAATGAATTAACCAATTTTGATGAAATTTAATATCCTAATTAAGTATCTTGGGGACAACAAAAAAGGTTAAATAAAGTTTTTAGTAAAAGTATATTTTAAAGTACTTTACTCTAGAATAAAATAGTAATACATTGGATAAAGTTTAGCAACGATCCGTTTCAGTTTATTTATTATTCCACTTCATAAAAAACACATATAGTACTTATTCCATAATAAGGGGTCCTCTTCAAATTTCGGGCCCTGGACTCGAAATTTCATACGGGGGCTATGGTAAGGTGTGCTTCAGTTTTGTCGAACTTTAGCTCTGTTTTTCACACTACTATATGTTTTTAAATTTTATTTCAGAAAATATCAAGTTAATTTCAGAAAATCCCGATTGTATTATATTTCAGAAATTTCAATTCCAAACTAAAATATTTATTAACGAATATAAATTTAGGTTAAATCAAAGATTTTAATAGATATGTTTAAATTGCATGTACCTATAGGAGGGTCTTGTCCCCCTCGGAAGTCGAACCCAAGCACTAGTACGCTTTCCGGGCAACTATAGTCAATCTAATCTTAAATTCATTTTCGTTGATAAAATTGATTAAATATCGCGAGCTTATTTCGAGAATAAATTCGAACTTTCTTTCTTAAATAGACACACATTTCCTTGTATTTAAAATATTTATAATTAAAGAGTGTGTGATGGTTCTTAAAAAACCTGAATATTTGTAACAGACATTTTTAGCTTTAAGGGAATATTTAATGAATTTTATTTTTATTAATATTTTTTTTTTTTATTTATAAAAAATTCCAATTAAATCTAATTAATGACTTAATATTTTAAAAGAAGCTTTTATTTATTTCTAGTGAGATTAGAAAATTATTGAATATTAAAAAATATTAAGTTTAAAATTTGCTTTTATCCATGCGCGTAGTTAAGGGGCAAGGAGGGCATTGCCCCCCCCCCTAGAAAAATCGAGTCAATATCTCAATAACTATTTATGCTATGCTATTAGATTAATTTTAATCTTAAAAAATCAATACAGATTAAAAAATGTAGATCTCAAAAAAAATTATCTTCCTATATAGCCCAGTAAATAGGGGGATTTCAGCTTACATTATTTGCGGGAAAATATTTTTTTTTCTAGGATCGTTTGGTATGGTGTGGGTATGCCAAATCTAAGTTTGCGACCTCGAAAGTCTGAGGGACAACTTTTGGCGTCCGAAAAACCTCGAAATTTTCGGACTTTTTCCAGTTTTTATAACTCGCAAAGAGTTCATATTTTGTAAATAACCGTACTATAGTAAATTAAAGAGGACACATTTTCACGTTGATTAAAAAAATAAATGCAAAATTGGTCTAGTAGTTCGATTTTTAACGGAGATCCAAAAAACAGCCCCCGGGATCACTTTTGGATATCCCTAAAACTCGCACTTTTTTCGATTTTTTCCCATTTTGACCATGAAAGAGCACGTTTTCAACAAAGACAAATCTATACATTTTTAAACTAGATTAAATTTGCTACAATTTAAACAAAGTTTCATATTAATTGGATAATGGTAACCCGAGCCGTAATGAGGTTGAAATTTTGAAAAAATACAATTTTTTGCAAAAAATCTCAGTTTTTCCTTCATAAAATGAAAATTACTGATCCTAGAAACTTTATTTCTATTTCATTCTCTAGAAAATTTTGTTGACTTGAACGTTTACTTCACTTTTTTTGTTAAAACTTTTTGATTTATAGATATCCTACATTTTCCGGATATGATCCCAGGTAACACACAATATCCCCAGAATATTCTAAGAAGTTATTTAAAGGACATATATATTCCAATTATCTCCAGGAGATCTCCAGAATATTCAAATGGGATTTAATGTTCTGAGAATATTATTTTCCGAATATTTCAAGAATGCGCAACTAGGAATATTCCGAGAAAGGGAATTTAATGTCTTACTCGAATATTTTAGTTCTAAGAATATTCCCAGAATATCTACGAACATTGAAAGATTATTCACAGGATATTCCAATGTCCAGAGAAGATATTATCAGAATATGTATAGATTATTCTTGTGCTACATGGGATATGATCCGAATCCTCAAAAGCGTCATGGAAAATGCTGGATATCTATACAAATTTCAAAAAATAGTCCAAGTAAACGTTCAAGTCAATAATATTTCCTACAGAGGAGATAGGAATCAAGTTTCTAGGTTCAGCTGTTTTTTGGATCCCCATTAAAATTCGAACTACTCGACCAATTTTGCATTTCTTATTTTTAATCGGCGCGAAATTTTGTCCTCTTTAATTTACTAAAGGACGGTTATTTAAAAATATGGACCGTTTTCGAGTTATAAGCGAAAAACTGGAAAAAGTCCGAAAATTTCGGGGTTGTCGCCCACACTTTCGAGGTCGCATACCTAGATTTGGCATACCCACACCATACCAAACGATTCTAGAAAAAAAATATTTTCTAGAAATTAATGTAAGCTTAACCACTTTTTGGATCCTCTATTTAGTACTAATAAATAAGGTCTATAATATTGAACCTTTTTTTAATTTTATCAACTCTGATTTTCAATATTTTTTTTTGCTCAATGCTCAATTTATAGTTGTTCCGCCAAATGCGTTTTCTTAGGATTTTTTGAAATTTATACAGATTATTATTTAAATACTTCTGCATCGATTGGTGGCAAAACTAAATTTATGAACAATACAGTTCCGGAGATATTAAATTTCAAAAATCGAGTTTTTCAGGCTCTTTAACATTGCACTATACGGGATATCGGAAAATTTACATACATATTTAATTATAACTAAGAAACTCTTCTTACCATTTTTATAAAAAACTAAACCAACATTAAACAATAACCAATACATATTTTAAGATAATTTTGATTCATACTAACAACACAGTTTCTGAGATAATAAGGAATAAATAATGAAAAATGTATAAAAAAAAATTTAGACTAAAAACAATTTGGCAACAGCGCATTTATTTAACCAGCAAAAGTTGCATGCGCTAGATTTTTTCAAAATTATAATTTTCATCAGGTGTAACGTGGGCGTTGATTACATTGGTTAAAAAATAACAAAACGATTTTTATAGAAATTTAAAATGTATTTTAATATAAAAATATTCAATCTCTTACAATGGTGCCAAATTTGTCAAACGAGCTCGGGTTTGGCTAGAATTGGTACATAAACAGCAACAATTTTTGGGCTTATGAACTATGAATCCTTATTGATATACTCTAGCATTAACTTTTTGCTAGTATTGTCGCGAAACAACTACCTTAACAGGTTGGGCGAGAATAATTTGGGTTGGGCGGTCGGCACACCTCACTCAACCCTGAAGCCGCCACCTGGGCTGCCCCCCATGAAAATTCATTAACTCCGCCAATACTTCTATCACGTCATGTGAAGTATTATAGAAAGAACTTTTTCAATTCACAAAAATCTACTTGCTAATCGTAGAAACAATTTCACTATGGATAATTTAAACAAATATAGTTAAAATCATTTTTTTTTTTAATTATTTCAAGGACTATAAGAGGCTATTTAAAAGCGATTTTAAGGGAAAATTTATTATATAAAATAAGACCCTAAAAATCCGCTCTCTTGTTATAAGATTACACTGGTCAATAAAGCAATCGAATTATAGTATATAGCACCTAGAATTACGTCTTGTCTGCAATGGGAAGGGACCTGGGATCGAATCTCACTCGCCCTTGACCGCTTTTTATTTTTCTACGACGTCTTAATGTTGAAATTTTTTTGAATTTTTTATTTATTCTCTTTTTCGGCCCCTCCCAAGATATTCCAAAAATGGAACAAAAGTCCATTAAACATGGATAGATTCAGAAATAATTGACATCAGACATCAGAGTTTTAAACGCATTTAAAAAAAAAAGGTCACAGATTTCTGCTCATCTTTTTATAGATTATAGATAAATATTTATTAATTATTGTAGATAATAGATGCATTAGGTATATCAACACCAACTAATGAATGTTTATCTACACTAAAATTAAAGCAAGCGTTCAACGTCAATATTTAAATTCGTTGTAAACTAGAAAATTATCTAACATATTTTTCTCACATTAAAAGCCAATTGACCTAATTAACTTTTGCTTTATACCTACCCAGGTAGCACAAGAATAATCTATAAATATTCTGATAATATCTTTTATGGTCATTGGAATATCCCGTAATAATCTTTCAATCTTCGTAGATATTCTGGGAATTTTCTTATAACTAAAATATTCCTGTAGGACATTTAATTCAATTTACTAGAATACTCTTAGTTGAACATTCTAAGATATCCACCAAAGGATATTCCCGGAAGATTCGTACAAGAATTTTTACGGTTCAATTAGTCTAAGAATATCCTGAGGATAATTGGAATATATACCCAGGTAACACACAATATCCCCAGAATATTCTAAGAAGTTATTTAAAGGACATATATATTCCAATTATCTCCAGAAGATCCACAGAATATTTGTATGGGCGTTAATCTTCTGAGAATATTATTTTCCGAATATTCCAAGAATGCGCAACAAGGAATATTCCGGGAAAGGGAATTTAATGTCCTACACAAATATCCAAATGTCGATCATCCCTGGGATATTTTTAGAATGTCTAGAAAAGCCGTCGACAACCAAATTTTTTTGTTATATATAACTCAATATAATAAAATAAATACTGAGTGTGGGGACGAGAAATCTGGAAGGGGGGGAGCCACTGGTTATATATATTCCGATGATATCTGTAAAAGATTGTTAGAACATTCTTCGGGATATTCACAGGATATCTGTAGAAGATTGTTAGAACATTCCTCGGGATATTCCCAGGATATCGCTAGAAGATTTTTAGGCGGACGTTTTGTTTTTCTAAGCATATTTTTAGAATAGGACTTCGTCGGGATATCCGAATGTCCGGAAAAGATATTGAAAGAATATATATAGAATATACTTGTGCTGCCTGGGTATATGTACTTTTAATATATTTGGTGGATATTCGTAGAATCTCTTGTGCTACCCTCTATAGATATTTATTATTATAAAAATCGTGGGAAAGTGAATTAAAAATTAATAATTTTTTTGCTATTCTCTTTAGAAATGTCTAAAATGTGGAGAAAAATCATTTTCAAAGGTGATTTTTGTAGGGACCCTAAAACGTGACTCTATTAGTGTCATTACGATGTCTGTCTGTAAACCAAATAGATTATAAACTTGAAATTTAGAAGTTATATGTATGCCTTTTTAGCAAATAGAAAATCGTATTTAAAACTTTGATCATTTTGGGGAGGGTCGAATTTTTATGTGAGGTCAAAAAGACAAAATATTTTTTTATCATAGTGTGAGGTATTCTTATAAAGATTTCCTCTATAAATATAAATAGGTTTAATTTTTTTGTAATTTATTTCGATTTAAAATGACAAGCTCCAAAATGACATTTTTTAGGTGATAAACCCATTAAAAATGGCTTAACCTAAAATTATGAAAAAATTATTCAAATTCACTCATTTCTTTCTTATCAAAAACTAACTCGATAACTCAACTATTTTGGAAGATATAATCATTTTTCTGTTATCGGCCATTGGACGAGCCAAAGTATGGAATTCACGAAACTATTCAGTTAGTGAGTTATAAATAAATAAATAAATAAATAAATCTTTATTCCTCGACCTGCTTAGAGGCGCAAGTCCTCGGTGGCTGGGTCCTCCAAACATCAATACAATCTAGCTACAATACATTAACAAACATCAATACAAATTAATTAACTACAACAATTTAAAAAATAATATACAAGTACAAAAAAAGAAAAAGAACAAAAATAGAAATGTATGCTCATTAACAAATAACATGACTATAGATTTCCATCAAAAGACAAAAAGTAATTTAAAAATTCCGCTCAAAAACCCGATATCAGGAGCAAGCGGCGCATTAAAGTAAAAATTTCCCAGTTACTAACAGTTGTGGAAAATGTACCGGCTCTGTGAAAAGCTCCCACTTTTTTTTCAAATAAAATATTTATTAATTATCTTCGATCAATCCTAAGTATTGGAAAATCATCCCAAGATATATCTACCTATTTCGACAATTGCATGAATTATCACGGCCCTGAAATTTGTTAATTCTCACAAACACTTTAAATATATTTGAATTGCATTCAATTTATCTATAATTGTCCCTAGTTTATTTCCTTATTGTCCATAGGAGTTTCCTTAATTGTTTCTCTTCTATACTAAGTGACATTATTAATGCAATTTTTCCTTATGAACCTGTTTTTTTACTTTATTTTTAATTTAATTTAATTTCAATACGACTTAAACGAGAGATCAATTGATCGTTTCTTCCACTAAATAAGCATAGTATCTGCAGATGAAGACCGGGAAACGAAAAAATTAATTCAAGCCCGAAATTTATTCAAAAATTCCCTATTTTTTGCTCAGGAAATAGAAAAAAATCATTTATAAGCAAGATTTTTTCTGTCTGTGAGTTTAGGTTCCGATACCTACATAAACTCAATAATATCCTCGAAAGTTCTTTTACTTTACCATACATGGTATGATCAAGTATTGTAAATGTGCATGAAAAAAAGTGTTTTTTTTGCTTCTTTTTTTCAAAATATCTCAAAAACGACTGAAACTATTTTTATTAAAAAAATTGGACGAAACCATGGCGTTTCGGTCTACAAAAAAGTCCTAATAAATGAACATCGAAAAAATAATATTTTTCGAGATAATAATTGTTTTGTCAAAATATCTGTTAGTTAGTACGTGAGTTACCAAATTTTTGTGGACGAGCTAGCTCAAAAACTAGTGGGAATATCGAAACCAAATTTCACACGTAGTTTTGGTGCATTGAGATTATAAGCTGATTAGATTTTGGTGCATATCGATACAAAATTAAGGGGGTAGAGGGTGGGTTAAAAATTAAAAATCTATAGGCCATTTGAGCAAACTCAACCAAATTTTGTATACATAATCCGTGAGCCTCCAAAAGTCTAAAAATTCAAAAAATAACCGCCCAAAATAGGGGGGGGTGTATAGGGTGAAATGAAAATATTGGTCCTTGTACCAAACTCAACCAAATTTTGTATACATAATCTGTGGGCCCCCAGAAGTCTAAAAATGCAAAAACTAACCCCTCTACATGATTATAAATAATTCTATTAAATATTAAATATAAGAGAGTGGCCAGGTTGTATGGAAAAGTCAAGTGGATGGCCACATTAGTACGTGTCAATTCATTTTGTAATATTTCCAAAATGAAAATAAAAATAAAAAACTGAGACGCTGCCCGCCAGGGCACACCATGATAAACTTGCTAATAATATATTTATTAATTATATCTTAGTTATTCAACATCATGTTAAAAATAATCAAACAAACAATTTTTGATATTAATTGCTTCAGGGAAAACTTTAATTAAATTTATGAATGTTTAAATAACTTATGAAAGCAAGTAAAAGCGCTTTTGCTAATTACGATCTGGAAAGTAATGGCTTTTTCTTATCTCACCTATAATAAATTATTTGTTAACTTGTGACTGAGTATTTTTCATCTTTCTCTTCTTTTTTTTATTTATAACTCAAAAGATATAATAAATTCTTGTTATTATAATATTTATTAACTTGAATAGTAAAATAATGTATTCCTCTTTTGAAGTGATGATCTTTAGCCGAGGTAATTATTATTTCTGTTTACTTCGACTGACTCTGAAGTGTATTTATAATAAATAGCAAATAATTTTATTAATGACTATTTTTACTTATAACGTAATAAAAAATAATAACTCTTCAAAACAAAACGAATTTCTAAAAGGAAACTCAGAACTCGTAGATATTGCATATGTTCAAGTGATTTTTTTTTTTTTTTTTTTTTAATGTCACAGGGAACAAAGCCCATTTAGACAGCACATAAGTAAAGTGTTAGTAGGGTTAGTGAGGGTGCCTAGTTTTCAGCCGATATAAATTTTTATTTGCCAGCTAGGATCGAACCCCGGCCTTCCACTCCAACATCGTCATAATCGATCGATGCCGAATCGAGGCCAGTACGTTAGCTGACTGAGCTAACCTGACTCCCCTTTCAAGTGATTCAACAATTGAAAAGATTTTGTTTTGTCAAGAGTAGCAGACTTATTGATTCATAAAGAGAAATAATTGAGGTTGTCCTCTGCTTGATGCAAATAAACATATACAGATATATACCAAATATACCCGGGTTCGAATCCGACTCGAGGCATCCAGCTAAAAATCTGACCCCGGGAGTAGAGACAAATTTGAAAAATAAATATATAGTATCGTAAAGTGGCTTATGGCTAAAAAGGCCGAAAAGCCCAAGGGAAGAAAAAAAAAAAAAAACTTCGTTGTACTAAGATTTAAGAGATTATTTTATACTTAATAGAAGTAGTTAAAATTCTTGGGTTTAAAAAAGTTTATTTCTCGTGTCAATCTATTAGATAGTTATATTGTATTATAATAAAAATGGAGCATTTTTTTGGTGAAGACAGATTTAAAATGGTCTTAAGTTATGCGGTGAATGTGGAAGAAGTGTTATGGGGCTGCCATTGAAATGGATTTTCCTAATAGGAATACACCCTCAAGAGCTTCATTTTATCGTGTTGTAAATCTGTTTAAAAAAATAAGTAAATTGGAACTTGAATTCATTCAGAAGACTTGGAATACACTCTGGAATGTCTCAGAACAGTGTCGAAAAATTATTAAATTATTAATTATTATTAAATTATTTATTTAATAATTAAATATTTGATCATTATTATATGATAATTAAGTTGAATAATTGCTAAGAATATTTATTATTTGGATTTTTTTGAGATCTAATTGATTTAATATTTTGTTTATTTGATGTAGTATAAAAAATAGTTCTAATGAAAGTTGTTCAGTTTTTTTTGTAGATTTAGGCAATCTAAAGAAAAATGTAAGTTTCTATTTAAAAAAACAGAAGTTGACATTGAAATACTCTTGAAAGCTTGTTCTAGGTCGACAAGCAATAGTGTAGTTTAGTTTCCTCCCTGATATAAATAAACTTTTATTTGAAACTTTTTCTCATATAATGCACTGTTTTTGAGTTATAAGACTGTCTCAAGATAGTAAAACTCACCAGGTAAATAGGTAAGTACTTATAAATAATTTATCTTTTTAACCGACTTCAAAAAAGGAGGAGGTTCTCTATTCGACTGATTTTTTTTTTTATTGTGCCTATGTTACCTCATATCTCCGCCAATTGTCAACCGATTTTGAAAATTTTTTTTGCATTGGGTCCAGTCTAGCTTCCGATTGGTCCCATTTTTTTTCATAGGTATTAGACCTTTTTTATTAGGTTTGTTTAGACCTAACCTCTTTTTTATGAACCGATTTCGATGGTTCTTTTTTATCCGAAAGGGGGTGTCTTAGGGATGGTGTCATATTAATTTGGTCAAGTTCTGATGATATGATCACTATTAATAACATCACTAAAAAGAGAAAAATAAAAATAATTTTTAAGAAAAAAATAAAAACCGACTTCAAAAAATTAAATGCAACAAATAAAATACACTAAAAGGTATAAAATAATTATTATCTTATTTAGTTACAACTAAACGACGAAATATTAACATGAAATTACTTTTTGAAGTTGGTGCCAAACATATACCTTTTATGAATCGCACTCGACGGATCTTACTTAGTACGTTTGGCGGGTATACGCTCGCTTATAGGTATAGTTTGTTTGGTACCGACTTCAAAAAGTAATTTCATGTTAATATTTCGTCGTTTAGTTGTAACTAAATAAGATAATAATTATTTTATACCTTTTAGTGTATTTTATTTCTTGCATTTAATTTTTTGAAGTCGGTTTTTATTTTTTTCTTAAAAATTATTTTTTTGAGACTTTTTTCCAAGGTTTGACCTTCATAATCAGTCTTTTTCTATTTAAAAATAAGATCGCCGACAGTACCGAGTATTATTGGCGAATTTAATAATAGGCGTGTAATGTTCTTAAGATAATAATAGAATTAATTATTACATGTAAAATCAAGTGCCATTTATTAGTAGAAAGTTATCGGAGAAACAAAATCTATTCTTCCATAATATGGTAATAATACATTTACTTCCCCTCTGATTTTCGCCAATAAAAGAAAAAAATTTAATAGGTATATTTTTTTATTTAAATTAATCTGCCATATTCTATTAATTAAACATCTATAAAGACTTCGATGATTAATTTTAGAAAGCGAGATAAAACGATTGGATTCGCAATTAAAACTTTATCATTAACGGAAAGAAATGTAATTCAATTAAAAATCAACTTATAATATTTTGTTTAATTAATAATACAATAAAAAGTTAGCAAAGTGTTATAGCAAAGTTATATATAAGTATGTATGCCGCTGCAACAAAAGATAATAAAAATGTTCTTTGAAAGTTTGTATGAAGAAAAATGAAAAAAATAATTATGCTTTACATTCAACATAGGTAAAGAGAATAATATGATAAATATTAAAGGTAATAGTGCGTAAAATGCATTGGATTTGTATTTAAACATACACATTTTTAGCAGCTCGACGAGCTGTGCTCACCTGGTAGCCGGGATTTTAAATTTAATCCAAATTTTTCAATTTTATATTTTTACTTATTTATACATAATTAAAAATATCTATAATTTTTATAAAAAAAATAAAACCGACTTCAAAAAATTAAATGCAACAAATAATATAATAAGAACTCAAAAATAAAATAAAATGCACTAAAAGGTATAAAATAATTATCTAATTTAGTTACAACTAAACGACGAAATATTAACATCAAATAACCTTTTGAAGTCGGTGCCAAACATATACATTTTATGAATCGCTCATATACATAGTTTGTTTAGCACCGACTTCAAAAAGTGATTTCATGTTAATATTTCGTCGTTTAGTTGTAACTAAATAAAATATTTATATTATATCTTTTAGTGCATTTGATTTGATTTTTGAGTTCTTATTATTTTTTTGTTGCATTTAATTTTTTTGAAGTCGCTTTTATTTTTTTTATAAAAATTATTTTTATTTTTCTCTTTTTAGTGATGTTATTAATAGTGACTTATAATAATATTTTGTATGCATCTCGTAAGAGAAAGCGTCGAGCGAATGAATCAGAAAATGATAAAAAAAAATCAATTCATAAATAGAGAAATTATCTCGAAACATCTGCGGGTTTTAAATGAACGTTTTAAGATTGTTTTTTATAAAAGATTTTATTATTATAATTTCGATTATTTCCTCATAAGAATTGGAGATTTACGTTATTTCATCATTGATTATATCATCAGAACTTGACCAAATTAATATGGGACCACCCCTAAGGTACCCCCTTTCTAATAAAAAAAGAATAATTGAAATAGGTCTACGTCGCAAAAAGTTCTCGCTGAACATACATAAAATAAATAAATAGTTAGGTAGTTGACTATCTTGCATCTATACTGATGCAAACGCTTAAAGAATGATTAAAATCGGTTCATAAACAAAGAAGTTATGCCTGAACATACATAACAAAAAAAGGCCTAATACCAATGAAATTTATATGGTACCAATCAGAAACTATACTGAACCCAATGCAAAAAAAATCATCAAAATCGGTTCACAATAGGCGAAGATATCAGGTAACATAGACACAAATTTAGTCAAATTGATAACCTCCTTCTTTTTTGAAGTCGGTTAAAAAAAATAAAAATCATGTCGTTTCAATACTAGGGCCAATCGGTAGTACCTACCAAGTAAATATTTTAATTTTTCCCCAATTTTCTATTTTTATTTGTGCCCATTTGAACTTTTACTTGAGCTTTTTGATTGTCTGTCTGTCGGTTTGAGGTCTGAGATCATCGTCTGTTCCAGCCCACTCAGTTCCAATCATTCAAGATCGTGGGACCGAATATGGCAATAAAGAAGAAGTCTCTTAAGCGGTCCCCGAACAGGCAAATGATTAATTTTTAAATTAAAGAAAATTAATATAGGGAAATATAAGAATTCAATTTGCCGATTGAAATAAATTGTCATCTATTAGATCCGAGATAGAATAGATTATTTTAATTAACATATATGTCAGAAGGGTTGTTCTTACCTCCCATCAGATGTCAAAATTAACAATCCGGGCCGATCGGTACTCTGTGAGGTGAAAACCACTAACATATATATCGCACTAAATATTTCTCTCAAAGACTAAATCTTCATTAGTAAAATTTCTCAGTCTAGTGATTTTAAATTTAAACGCAGCCATCCCATACATATAGTTTAAAAGAAGTGGTTGAATCTTTCTTATATTCATTTTTAGAAAAGTCATTCGATTGATCCTCGAATTTTGAAAAAATTAAAATTTGAAACACTGAACCACCTTTTTACTTTACCATACAGGGTATGGTCAAGTATTGTAATCGTGCATGAAAAAGTGTTTTTTTTGCTTCTTTTTTTCGAAATATCTCAAAAACGGCTCAAACTATTTTGATTAAAAAAATTGGGCAAAACCATGGCATTTTTGATCCACAAAAAATCCCTTATAACTGAACATCGAAAAAATTATATTTTTCGAGATAATAATTGTTTTGTCAAAATGTCTGTAAGTCTGTGCGTTACCAAATTTTTGTGGACGAGCTAGCTCAAAAACTAGTGTGAATATCTAAACCAAATTTCTCACGTAGTTTTGGTCCATTGAGATTAAGAGCTGATTAGATTTTTATGCATATCGCCCCAAAATGAAGGGGGTGGAGGGGGGGGGGGGGTTAAAAATAAATAATCTAGGCCATTTGAGCAAACTCAACCAAATTTTGTATACATAGTCAGTGGACCCCCAGAAGTCTAAAAATGCAAAAACTAACCGCCCACAATAGGGTGGGGGTTTAAAAAATAAAATCTTGACCACTTACTAAACTCAACCAAATTTTGTATACCTACATAATGAATGGACCCCTAGAAGTCTAAAAATACAAAAACTAACCTAGAATGGGGGGGGGGGGGTGTATGGTCAAAAAATTAAAATCTAGGCTCTTGTACCAAACTCAACCAAATTTTGTATACATAATCAGTGGGCCCCCAGGAGTCTAAAAATGCAAAAACCAACTAACTAAATTAAATAATTTTATTAAATATAAGCGAGGGGCCAGGTTGTATGGTAAAGTCAAGTGAATGGCCACATCAGAACACGTCAGCTTATTTTTCTTTATTTTGAACCATATAACCACCCCCTGAAATATCTCTGTGCATTACAGATACACCCTCTATATGTATAGTTAAACAGAAAAATTAATTCTTGAAAATGATTCAGATACTTCTAAATTGAATAAGCAAAAAATTTAAAACTGATTATTTGATTCATGAGACATCAAAACGTCTCGAATTTGGTGAAAAGTTGAATTAACATTTTTGAAAAAATGTAAAAATTTACTTTCCATTACTTATGTAAGTAAACTATAATTAAGTTTTAAAATCTAGTCAATTTCCCACATTAACAGTGATAAAGCGTAAACGGTTCAAGTCATTTTGTTCCGCCACATTCCTATCAATTACGAAGTTTACGCTAGGCTAGGAATCTTAACAACAATTTTAGATTTCTATTAAACAACAAATACTATGCATTCTAGGGTGGTCCTTATGTTGGGTATTTTCGAATTTTTACGCGGACAAGGGCCCATATGGTTCGAAATAAATAAAAAAAATATCCCCCAAGTTCCAAGTCTCTATTCCAATTATAACCTGTACCCTCAGCGATGTAAGTTTCTCATCTAAATAACATGGGGGTTTTGCCATTGAAAGTTCAATTTTTTTATTCTGGCCAAAGTAATGGTTCAAAAAATTTGAAACTCTGTAGACTTTATCCTTATAATAGTAGCTATCCCTCAGAATTATTACAGACTTTTAGCTATTATAATTTTGGAATCTATAACTTAGTAACACTAAGATATAGCAGTATTTTGTCTAGCTGTAACTCAAAAATTATAATATATTAAAAGTCTGTAATAATTCTGATGGATAGCTAGTATTATAAGGATAAAGTCTTCAGAGTTTCAAATTTTTTGAACAATTACTTTGGCCGGAATAATCAATGGCAAAAACCCCATGTTATTTAGATAGGAACTTACATCGCTGGGGACACAGGTTATAATTGAGATAGAGACTTGAAACTTGGGCGATATTTTTTTTTTATTTATTTCGAACCATATGAGCCCTTGTCTCCGTAAAGATTCGAAAATACCCAAAATAAGGACCAACATACTATGCATAAGCATATACTATCTGGAGTCAGTTTGTCGAGTCCTTGCCTAAGAATCATCAGGTTCAAGCCCGACAACAGCAAATATTTGACTGGCTATAATCTGATCCATATCCTAATTAACACTTACCCAAAAACATATATTTCCCCTATAAATATGGTCACAAACCCTCCCTGAATTCTGGGATTTGTCCCGAATCTCTTGCCTAATTTTGAAAGTATATACATTTTTAGTTTAATCTTTGTCAAGGCTGTTAAATGTAAAATGATACTGCGGTGTATACTTTATTTATTAGTTAATTTTTGTCCAATAAAAAATGTTTTCCCGTCATTTTTTTTCTTTTGCATATTTCCCTGAATTTCCTCTTACAGAGTTTGCAACCCTACACATAAAGGTTGTTTCTTTTTAAACGATACTCTCTACACTTATTCTATGGGGTGTTACGACAACATTTGATTTTCTTTTGCAACCCTTCTTGACCAGAGAAAGGTTGACGATTTGTATGTTTTTATCTCGAAGAGCTCGGAGAAATTGGTCTGGATTTGGATGGAAGCGATTTGACCTGTTTTCAATCTTGATGCTGATTTAAGAAGGAGCTGTTTCGTTTTAAATAAGAGAATATTTAATTAATATTGGTATTTTTTAGTACTGCTTAAAAACATACATTTCTCTTCGCTGATGGCTTAGAGAACTTCAAATTTGTCTCTGTTGGTTGACCTTCTCATCTCCCAACCCTCAGCTCCGACTGACAACTGAGAATTGACTCAACTCAACTGCCCGCTAGTCTGCCTACTTTTTGAGTAGAAATTTCCCAAAAACTTCCCTTTGGTTTAATTCTTAATTAGCAGGGTGCTTTAAAATATTGTAGCCCGCCTTCTTTTAGAAATTAGTCTCTCGAAAAATTCCCACGCAATGACGAAAACCCCAATGAATTTACAATCAACATCTAGTGTTAAAAGCCATTCGATAGGACTTATTTATTAACCCAAATCTGACAACATACTTTAAATTTATTGAGAAAGTGGAAAATGTAAAATCCACTTTCCTATTGTCAAAAGGTTCGACCATAAAAGGGGCTAGCCGCCTGCAAAATATTACCCTTAAAATAATTATATTATATTAAGGAAAAAATACTCTGAGTGCCGCGCACAACAGGGGTATTCTTTCGGTTCGTTCCGAAAAACAAATATTTCATTATAATTCAAGAAGAAATTGTTTTCGCCATTCTCCTATCATTCCGTTGTCGATATAAATGGGTGGTAATTTGATAAAAGACAGTTCAAGTCGACAAAAATGCAACACCTCCCTAAACATAAATAGATTTTGGTAATAAAAATTTTTTCGTTATCTTTCAATCCCGTTCCGTTGTCGGATTAAGGGTTGTCTGGTACGGGCTGTCTGAATCACCCTGTATATATTGATTGCATTATCTAAATTGAAGAAATCTCTCTGTGAAAGAAGACATGTTTTATTTATTGCTTTTAAACATTCAAATTCTTCTACCTTTTCAAGGAATTAGGTCATAAATAAAATCCAATATAAGAATACCCAGTAATACTATATATATTTGTCTAGATTAATTTGCCCCAACGCTGACGTAATGCTGCCGTCAGAGAGCGCTGATGCCGTCTTTGCGGCAAATTTGAAATATAATTGTAATTGAAACTCGAATTTTGGAATGAAAGACTCCAATTGATTTTAAATTAAGAAACATTAAATTTATTGATAATTATTCCCCCCCCCTCACCACTCAAAAATTAAATATTCAATTCGCTTTTCTTTGCGCACAAAAAAAGAAATTAATCACATCTTATTTGATTTATATTTTATATATTATTTGTTTATTTTTTAAAAATTTGCCACTTTTTTATAATTTATTAAAAATCTAAATTTTGTTATTCTTATTTTTTGATTTTTACAAAATTGAACGACTTAAGACACGCATGCCCGAGTTTTTCATGGCAATACTGGAGGGAGCAGCCTGTCATACAAACAACACCTGATTGATCTCTTTTAAATATTTGGAGCCTTATATCGATTATCGATCCCAAATTTAAAAAAAAATGATATAATATAATTCTCTTCCTCACAGGACCCCACTTATTTAAATAAATCTACATATTTCCACACAAAAAATATCACAATGCTGTAGATTATAGAAAAAAATACTACCAGATTCATATCAAGAGCCTCATTTCTGTAGCTGTGTCAGGACGAAAATGAGGTGAAACTTTTAAGAGACTATGTATTTTCGGGAGTTTACAGGTATACATTTGGAATGTGGCTTTTCAAGAGGAATAAAATTTTTGGACCGAGACGCTGCCCGCCAGGGCACCAGGCCGGAGGGCCGAGCTTCGAGGGCGTGCCGAAGGCACGCTCGAAAAGCTCGTGTAATAATAATATCGATTCATCAATATTTATATTTAAGAAGCTTTAAAAAAATGAATTTGAATATAAGAAAAAATGTCTTTCTCATTTGGAAAAATTTTAATGTCGTGTATCTGTGTGCGTGAGTGGAGTGACCTTTGTAATTGTGGAAATAACTAACGTTGCAACGTCCAAAAAAAGAACTTTACAAAAGAAATCATCTAATTTAAATATACACTTTAACATGGTTTATACGTCACTCCCTCCTCTGGCGTCATTCTCTCTGTTAAACGTAAAATTGTACAACCTCCTGTTTATTTACGTGCATCGAAGAGGTTCATTTATATTCTCAAGAGATTTAAGAATACATCATTTTATATCGAATCTATATTTTTGTGGCTTTTTACTTTCTATTAGTGTACTTTTACCATTTAAGTATTTAACAAAATTCTAAGTAATGTATTGGCACCAGAATTTCGAAGTCCAGTTCTATAAACAACCTACATGACCAATTTCAAATTTTTTAACCGACTTCAAAAAAGGAGGACTGCATTTTTTTGTCTATGTTACCTGATTTCTTCTCCAATTGTGAACCGATTTTAATTATTTTTTTGCATTGGGTTCAGTCGTTTCCGATTGGTAAAAATATAAATTTCATTGGTATTGGACCTTTTTTGTTATTTTCGTTCAGCCAAAACTTCTTTGTTTATGAACCGATTTTAATGATTCTTTCTGCGTTTGGATCAGTATAGTCAAGATACCTAATTATTTATTTTGTGTATGTTCAGCGAGAACTTTTTTTTGCCACGGGGACCGATTTCGATGATTCTTTTTTTATTGGAAAGGGGGTACTTTAGGGATGGTCCCATATTAATTTGGTCAAGTTCTGATCATAGGATTAATGACGAAATAACGGAAATCTCCAATTCTTATGAGCAAATAATCGAAATTATAATAAATAAAATCTTTTATAAAAAAAAATCTTAAAACGTTCATCTAAAACCCGCAAACGTTTCGAGAGAATTTCTATGTTTATTAATTGAATTTTATTATCATTTTCTGATTCAAGGTATTATATTAAGTGACTATTAATAACATCACTAAAAAAGGGAAAAATAAAAATGATTTTTAGAAAAAAAAAAATAAAACCAACTTCAAAAAAATTAACTCCAAAATAAAATAAAATTCTCTAAAAGGTATAAAATAATTATCTTATTTAGTTACAACTAAACGCCCAAAAAGGTAGTACCTTAGAGGTGGTCCCATATTAATTTGGTCAAGTTCTAATGATGAATCAGAAAATGATAATAAAATTCAATTCATAAATATAGAAATTCTCTAGAAACGTTTACAGGTTTTAAATGAATTTTTAAGATTTTTTTATAAAAGATTTTATTTATTATAATTTCGATTATTTGCTCATAAGAATTGGAGATTTACGTTATTTCGTAATTGATCATATCTTCAGAACTTGACTAAATTAATATGGGACCACCCCTAAGGTAGACCCTTTCCAATAAAAAAAGAATCATCGAAATCAGTCCACGTGGAAAAAGTTCTCGCTGTACATACATAAAATAAATAAATAGTTATGTATCTTGACTATCTTGGATCTTGGAGCTATACTGATCCAAACGCAGAAAGAATTATTAAAATCGGTTCATAAACAAAGAATTTATGCCTAAACAAACATAACAAAAAAAGTCCAATATCAATGGAAAAAAAGGGACCAATCGGAAACTATACTGAACCCAATGCAAAAAAATCATCAAAATCGGTTCACAATTGGGGAAGACATCAGGTAACATAGATACAAAAAAAAAAAATCAGTTGAATTGAGAACCTCTTCCTTTTTTGAAGTCGGTTAAAAATTAAGTGAATTAGGCGAACCTAGTAATCTGAGTTTGTTTTTTGATAGAGAAATCTTTTTATAATGCCTATATATCAAATTTAATCCGAAGGCCAAAGTAACGTTAAAACCTTCGCCTTGTTTTCTATCATGATTTTTTCAAACATATTATATAACTTAACACACGTATATAGTCTCAAAGATGATTTTTTTGTTTTTCTTTCAATTTCGTACAACAACATATTTTTTAAAGGTATAAAGAAATACAAGTTTTCAAACTTTGGGGTGCGAATGATTTGTGGTTAGTATATATTTTCCAACATTTAAATAAATTACATTATGATAATATTTAGAAAAATTATTTATTTTAAAATATTTATTATTTTTAACCGACTTCAAAAAAGGAGGAGGTTCTCTATTCGACTGATTTTTTTTTTTTTTTTTTTGTGCCTATGTTACCTCATATCTCCGCCAATTGTCAACCGATTTTGAAAATTTTTTTTGCATTGGGTCCAGTCTAGCTTCCGATTGGTCCCATTTTTTTCGTTTTTTTTTATAGGTATTAGACCTTTTTTATTAGGTTTGTTTAGACCTAACCTCTTTGTTTATGAACCGATTTCGATGGTTCTTTTTTTATCCGAAAGGGGATGTCTTAGGGATGGTGTCATATTAATTTGGTCAAGTTCTGATGATATCATAACTATTAATAACATCACTAAAAAGAGAAAAATAAAAATTTTAGAAAAATAAAAACCGACTTCAAAAAATTAAATGCAACAAATAAAATACACTAAAAGGTATAAAATAATTATTATCTTATTTAGTTACAACTAAACGACGAAATATTAACATGAAATTACTTTTTGAAGTTGGTGCCAAACATATAGTATCTTTTATGAATCGCACTCGACGGATCTTAGTACGTTTGGCGGGTACGCTCGCTTATAGGTATAGTTTGTTTGGTACCGACTTCAAAAGTAATTTCATGTTAATATTTCGTCGTTTAGTTGTAACTAAATAAGATAATAATTGTTTTATACCTTTTAGTGTATTTTATTTGTTGCATTTAATTTTTTGAAGTCGGTTTTTATTTTTTCCTTAAAAATTATTTTTTTAAATTAAATTAGAGAATAAAGAAAAATTGTATTATAGACAAAAGATCGGCCGGGATTCGAACCGGAGACCTTTGCGTGCGAGACACAAATGCTCTCAAAGATCTTTAATCCATTCAATTATACTTAGGTATATTCAACTACACCCGAGGGGTGAACCGCGACCTAAAATCGTGTACACTTACTTCCAATTCCACTTTCATTTTCTACTAGAAGACAATAGATGACAATAGATTATCTAATGAATTTCAAAGTAATTTCAAATAATTCCAAAGATGGTGTACACCTAATTCCAATCGCGGCTCACACCTCGACTACACCTAAGCATATCCATCTCTAAACTTAACAAGATATTATATACGCCGAAGAGTTTTTTTCTACTTTTTGACTAAGTTTCTCTCCCAACATCAAATATCTAGTCCTAAATTTATCTAAAATCAACTCGTGTGTTTACCACATGACTTTCACATTTTCATTTATTTGAAGTTATCGCGACACTACTAATTTATATCCCCTTCCTTTGTTTCGTTTTTTTGATTATCTCAAAAAAGGCTCCAATGATTTTGAGAAAATCAAAAAAAAACGACAAATCTTTCATGTAAATGTCCACTTCCGGTTTTCTGATTTCAATGACTGATTTATTGCGCCACGCAGAGGGGGGCAGCCCTTTACAGAAAGAAAATAGATTTGTTTACAAATTAGGTTGTAACACCTCATCAGCCGTCCAAAAATAATGCCAGATGTTGTGGCTATTGGTAAAATGTCAATGTATATATGGGCGCCAGTAGAATACCAGAACCGAGGCCAGAGAGTTGGGAGCGCCAAAAGCGCCCCACAACTGTGCACTGCGATTAAGCAAGAATAATACAATATTACAAAAAAAAAAAATAATCAAAAAATATAAATAAAAGTTAACATTAATGTTAAAAAACGTTAAAATTCGTTTAAGATGGGCTGGCCACTGCAGAAAGTCATTTGTCGAAGATGGCCAGCCCAGCAATGCACATCAATTTAAACTTTCAATTTTAATCAACTGAGGCCGGGCCCCGTCGTGAAAGTCCGCCTCATAAAACTAGAAAAGTTAAAAAAAGCTTGCTGTACTCTTCTAGCCTATATCGAGCTTAGGTTTCGAATTTCGTAGCTCTTCGAGACTTATGGTTGCGAAACGCAAGAGGGGGTACATACGTACAAACGCACTGACCAATGGATTTTGGACCTCTTTTTGGGCTCTGGGAACCACAATTTCCGGTTTTATGTCCGAAATCCGATTTCCAAATATTAAGGGCAACAATTCCTGCCACCTAGAAGTTACAAAATGAAATTAACTTTTTTCATCTCTGAGATACAAGCTCTCAAAGAGTCAGGACCCAGACTGGCCATTGCAATACTCTCCCATTATATTCTATAGAATATAAATGTGAAAGTAAAAATAATTTTCATTAAATCACAAAATCATATATATGTATACTTCCTAATCAAGAGATTATATTGCATGTTCTATTATGAAATTCATTTCTATAGACATCAGTTCTTTCTTTCTTTCTTTCTTTCTTCCTCACTTTCGAATTGACCAATCTTAGAGAAATCTTATTAAAAATAAAATTAATACTCTATATCTAGTGTAGATATTTCCAGGTGGATGATGATATATATATATATATATACATATATATCTCAACCAAAACATTCTGTGAACAAACAGGCCAAGTTCGAAAAAGTAGTGAAATCTAGTGAGAAGCCAAGTTAAATTCTTCTAGATATTTATAAATTTAAGAGTTTTATCAAAAAAGTGGTCCAAGTAAACGTTCAAGCCAATAAAATTTCCTAGAGAATGAGATAGAAATCAAGTTTCTAAGATCAGTGCTTTTCATTTTACCAAGGGAAAACTGAGATTTTTTTTGCAAAAAATTGCAGTTTTTCAAAACTTCAATCTAATTGCAGCACGGGTTACCATTATCCAATTAAGATGCAACTTTGTTTTAATTGTAGAAAATTTAATCTAGTTTAAAAATATATGGAGTGGACTTTGTCGAAAACCTGCTCCATCATGGTCGAAATGGGGAAAAATCGAAAAAAATGCGAATTTTTGGGTTAAAGTCTGAAAATTTCGAGGCTTTTCGGCTACCAAAAGTTGTCCCCCAAACTTTCGAGGTTGGAAACTTAGATTTGGCATACCCACACCATACCAAGTGATCCTAGAAAAAATCTTTTGCCGCAATTAATGTAAGCTGAAACCCCGCTATATACTGGGATATTCCGGGGTTTTCTATAAATCGACCTGAAATTTTTAAATTGCTATAACTCCAGACGATTTGAAGATAAAAACCTAAATGTATATATCATTTTAAAGGAAAATGAATGCTCTACAACTTTTTTTCAGAGGACTATTACTGTAAAACAAAAGGATGAGGTGATAGAGACAAAAGTTTGACGTAAAATAAAGGAAATTTCATTTTTTTTCATACATAAACGATATTTGAGGGCGAATATCACAACAGCCGTAAGAAAAAGAGAAAAATTAAATAGAAGCAATCTTGTAGTAAATTTTATAAGCTTTTATTTTGCTAAGAATAGCTTTTTCCCTACAACCCACCGTTTTTTAGATATAAGCAAGACATTTCCACCCCTCCCCTCAACCCCTAAGCCCGGTAGCTAGTACTGGGGACTTTTAGTATTTTTACCACCTAAATAGCCCAAACACATATTCAATAAGAAAAAAATTCTACCCTCTTCAATGTTTTCTATAAACCATTAGTTGACTGGACTATAGTGATAATAAAGATATTTACATTTTTAAAAGCAACAACGGGTAGATAAAGATGCTCTGGGAAAATGAATTTACCAATAGGTATTAGTTTATTAGTAGATAAAATTCCATTTTTCCAAAACATCTAGTACATAGATACAGTTTTTTTTTGAAATATCTAGAGGTGTAGAAGTGTAGATACGAAAAATGTCATGATCTATAGTATGTAAAAAATCAGTATTTTTCATTACTAATAGATTTTATTCAAAATACTTTAATTATACAAAACAAGAAATAAATACAGCAGTGTGATTAACGAATAATATATAGCCTATTAAAAGGTTTTCGGGGTTAGATGTTTTTTTTTCCTTGGAAATTTTTTCTTATCTTAGCCTCTCTCTATAATATTAAATTTAAATAAAACACTCGTAACTTAACATCTAGTTTGGACCTTGGTCTAGCTAAGAGAAATCCTGACACGTTGATACAAATGGTGTAAAAATTTCAATAAAAAAAATAATTGATTCTGAATATTTGTCTTGTATCTTTTTACTTTATCCAATGGAAGCAGATAAGTTTTTTTTTTTTTTTTTTAATGCAATCGAATGCAAGAAGGTGCACCAGTAAAGATGTAGCCCCTATGGATCTCGAAAGACCCTTGCATTACCGAAGAGAAGGGAAAGTTGTTTAAGTGAGAGGGTGTAGACGTAGGTGTCTATGCACCCTGGTTTTGAAGGTTTGAAGATCATAGGTGCTGGGAAAGATAGAGGCTGGGAGAGAGTTCCAGTTCCTTGACGTCATGGGGATATATGAATTCGCGAATGAAGTGGTCCGGCACTTTTCTAATTTGACCGCGAAAGAGTGTTGGGAGTCGGCAAAACGTGTGCTGCGTGCAAAGCATGCTTTGGGGGGAATTATTGATTTTATCTCATCAGAGCACCTGCCGTGATAGTATCTATAGAAAAGGGAAAGGGCGGAGACATCTCTTCGATGAGCCAGCGAGTCGAGGGAGTCGGTGAGGGTAGAATCGTCAATTAGCCTGACGGCTCGTTTCTGAATTGCATCAAGGGTAGCAAGAGAATATTTTGAGGCTCCTCTCCACAGATGAGAGCCGTATTCGAGATAGGGGCGGATTTGGGCCTTGTAGATGGTGAGAAGTTGTGGGGGTTTGTAAAATCGCTTGGACCTGAATAAGAAGCCAATCTTCCTTGCTGCAGATTTCGCCACAGAGGAGATGTGTTCATTCCAAGACAGGTCAGATGCGACAGAGACGCCCAACATGGATAGGCTGTCACACATTTTCAGGGTATTCGAATCGAAGTGAATATCAGGAAATCTCTATTTTCGCGCCTGTGAAATTAGACAACATTGAGTCTTGTTTGAATT
>JALMQS010000128.1:1824014-1881878 GCA_024734495.1 Forficula auricularia
TAGGCAAATAAACATACCATATACCTAAAACGAATATATATATAATTTAATTTATTTGTTAGATTCTATAGTTTCGAAAGCTTGATCTTCAACATCAGTCTTAGAATATTTAAAATTAAAAAGACTGATGATGAAGGTCAAATCTTCAAAATGATATATGTAGATATATCGTCGCTGATCTTACAAAACCTCTTTTTTACTTAGAGAAAGTGGTGTAGGTTTTAGGTGAAACATGATATTAATTAATAAAGTAAGGGTGTGTAGTTCCACAGTGAATGAAATAAAACTCAAAGAGGTTTATACAAACTCAATATATTTCGGATTATTAGTCCATCATCAGGAGTTTTACAGGTTAAAACTAATGAGTTTTAACCTGTAAACTCCTGATGATGGACTAATAATCCGAAATATATTGAGTTTGTATAAACCTCTTTTGAGTTTTATTTCATTCACTGTGAAACTACACACTCTTTACTATTAATTTACAAAACCTCGTAAGTCCTAAATTCATTGTTTCCCAGAAAACAAGAAAACCATTTTAAACAACAATACATACAAATACAATGCAATATTTATTATTTATCCGTATCGCGAAATTAAATTGGAATAAAATAATAAGGTTTCAATAGAGAGATGTGCCGTGAAAAAGTTGGTCGGTATAAACGTATAATACGTATTTGACCAAAAATCGGATTTTGGTTTTGTAAGATCAGCGACGATATATACAATAATGTCTCATTTAATAGTATAACATTTCAGTTCTTATTATTGGTCTATAAGCACTTAAACAAGTACGCGATATTTAACTTTTGAAAACTTGTTCTTTTTCTTGAGTAATATAATCCGATTCTTGCACTCAAAAACAGTAGAAATCGACATATAAAAAAATCATATCACATCCTAATTTTTTGGTACATTTTGAAATTTCTATTTTTTTACTCTTCAAACACTCATATAACTTTTCAAAAATTAAGATTTTAGTATTTTTTGTCTTTTTCAATACACCAATAAACAAAAAAAAACATTGTCAATAATAACAAATGGAAAAGACAAAATATGGTGAGCCGACTTAACCCGTATAGTCAGAGACCAAAATAAAACCCAAATGCAACTTTTTTGATTGGTTGAATTATAGTCTTTATATAGTTTTAATTAGGTTGGAATTACGGTTTATATATATAATGTTGATTATTGTTCTTTATTAAAGAATTGTGTAATTATTCATTATATTAATCAAATCAAAGAAATATAAAATTATAAATAAACAGTTGCAAATCGGTGACAAAAATGTTGGCGACAACCTTTTTGTAACGGTTGCTTTATAAAAATCTTTGCGACTATAATTTAATGATAATACAACACAGTTGCAAAACGAAAAAAAGAGATATAACTGCCGTTTAGAAACCGTAATTCAACCTAATTAAAACTATATAATGACTATAATTCAATCAATCAAAAAAGTTGCATTTGGGTTTTATTTTGGTCTCTGTGCTATACGGGAAATGTATACATTTACAGTCATTAATTCAAGTTTTAAGAAAAAATGTGATATAATAGACAAAAAAATTATTTTTTCGTAATCAGCAGCTAAAAATCTATAAGAATGACATAAAATTATTCAACTGGGTATCAATTAGGTATGCGAGAGATGCAGACTCGCACGCCAATAGAAATAGAAAACTTCAGTTAAGAAAACTAGAATGGATAAGAATTCACCAAAAAACAGAACAATAAATGCGATTTGTAAATTCTTAATTGTGAAGGCTTGGTAGGGATTTTCCATCTCCTCATTTATTAATTCTTTGAGAAGATACTTCCACACCTGCATTTGGTCCAACCATTGAGCGATTCCACTTTCATAATGGAAATCTACAATTTTATAAGTTACATCAGCATAGTGTATCGGATAAAGGTTTGCTCCCCCTATTGTGATGTGATAAACTCCCAGTCGTTCCTTCACAATATGCAGATTGCTTCGATACCGACTGATAGAAGAGACAATTTTTTGCGTGGTTTCACAATTCTGAATAAGAGCAATATTTGGATTCAAGTAAACATCATTGATGGTGGTCTCGTTATTGTATTGGAAATTCAATTTCGTTGTAAAATATTGTTCATCATTAAGTTTCAAATAGTGTTCAATTGAAAAAAAATCAAAGCAATGAATGGATAAATTTGCCTCTGATAATTCTTTTAAGGTGTTAAGAGTTGGGAACCGACCAGGATTTCGTAAATTGGAATACAATTGGGACTGGAGAAGACTTAAAATGACGATCACTGAGACAAGACCCACCATACCTGTGAGAATTCTTGAATGGTTCAGTCTTCTGGAATTGAACCATTTTGTTGGGTAAGTCAGAAAAATCTGTAGCACCTCAACCATAGACTCGGCGAAGAGCTGGTTTCTCTTGCGGATGTGCCAGACGAGACCACAAAACAGCCAAACGAAGAACAAACCCAGCCAGAGAGTCCAGTGGAAACACCAGAACAACGCCTGCCAATCCGGATGTAATTGGCCTTTGTGGACCACAACGCACATCGAATACATCCAAAACTTTCTTTCAAACTTGAAATCCATTAATTTTTCACTTATAAGAAAATTTAGAAACTTTTCGCCTTTTAAATCAGTTGCGTTTAATTTTTTCAAAATTGCCTTATAAATCGACACAGTCTTATCCTTTTCTTTATCAGCATAAAATGAATATCTCAAATTAATTTTGTGAAGATTTGGTTTTTGATTGAAATACGCTGAAGATATATTTGCAATTTGTTTGCTTTTTTCTGACCATGGCTCTTGTACCCATAATTCTGACATTGTAGTTCCGTTCGGGGACGTGTATTCACATACAATTAAACTTCGGAAATATCTCCAAAAATTAAATCGTTTATGCACATTAACTTGAATATATTTTTCACATAAATTTATTCCAGTTTGATTGTAAAGGTCAATGTAGAATAGAGCATTTTGATGTGATCGAAGATGACGTCCCAATCTATATGTGTAATTAAAATTTAGAAAAATAAAATTAACATATTCTTCGTAGCGTCGACATTCATTGATTAATGGTAAATGTTTCGAAATAGATGCAAAAAATATATTCGCATACGGATAATTTTCTGGATATCTGATACATGTGGCGGAATTTTTAGTAAAATGCTTATCAATGCCTTCCCTGATAACAAAAGAGAAATTTCTCGCGGGGAAAACGCTGCTATTTGATAACATCATCAGCACAGTCGATATCAGAACACTCGAAGCCATTCTCGCAAATATCCAAATGTCCTTCTTCACAAGTTAGACAATGAAAAGTTACTCCAGCTGCCCGATTTCAGGTTACAAAGGGTAAAGTAAATATTTTCAAGGCATTAATCCATACCTGATGTATTTATTAGAAGAGAATCGACTCTCAAGTGCCAACTTCAATAGATAACAAATGAATAATATAATTAGGATTAACTTTTTTCAATAAATAATCCCCAAAACTCGCGTGATTTTTAAAATATTATTAATTAAATAAATGGTTAATCCGATGATTGGTTGATCCGATGAAATCAACTTGCATAAAACTCGAAACGATACTCGTTTTGTCCAAATTTGTGGAAATTAATCCAAATAAATACAATTTTCACCCATTATACATAAATTGAATTGAAGAGAATAATTCTAACAAAAGTGTCTTCTCTTAAGAGAAACATGAAACTAAAAATGTTATTGCTATTGTTTTATATGATGAAAATACTTGAAAAAACACGCATGCGCATTCAACTTTCAATAAAGTCATTATTTACTCTAAGAAAATTGTTAAATGTCAAATCATTTAATTGAATAAAATAATTTTAATAAAGTTCAATTTAATGCATGAGTAGTAGTAAAGTGTTATTAGAATGATATACCACGTGTTTTACTCTATAATTATATGTATAATTTAGAACAAATTTTTATCTTTCATTCTTTATCTGGTAAAATAAAAATGTCAATAAAAATTATTAATAATTACTAATATACGTAGTAAGTAATATAAAAAATTCCGGTCCCTTAATTAACAAGAGACGAATTTCCATTACAGAAGGAATTTTGTATGTAATTAGAATTCGTCCATTGTTAGGGAGAATGGTTTCTTGTTGCACAAAATATCCCTTTTGTTATTTGGGAGTTTTCACAATTAAAGACCGAAGTTTTCTTGTCTTAGCCAATCCTCATTTGGCCACTGCTTCACCCAATCCGGCCCCAGCTGCGATCACCCCCAACGTCAAAGTCTTCAATGGGAGGGGTAAAATTACCGAAGTTGGTAAGGGGAAAATTCTTCAAGCCAAAGCACTCCAATTCTTGATTTATTAATGATCATTTTCAACCCTGCTAAATTACATTTATTTATAGAGTAACCAGATATCGTAAATTTTTCCCAACGCCAAAATCCCCCCCAACAGGGGGAGAGAAGCAAATAACACAAAGAGAAACAAAGAGGTTGTCCTCTGCTTGATGCAAATAAACATACACACATATATAATCGAGATGATATATCTGTATATATATTATTTATTTGTTTGAGACTATAGTTTCGAAGACTTGGTCTTCATCATCAGTCTTTCTTCAATTATAAATGTTTTTCATGGAGTCAATATCATATGGATATTGAAAACTTGTGTTCCTTCAGTCACTGCTGGAGGGCTAGGAACTAATTAATAAATAAGATTAGCTCCTAGCCCTCCAGCAGTGACGAAGGAACACCAAGTTTTCAATATCCATATGATATTGACTCCATGAAAAACATTTATAATTGAAGAAAGACTGATGATGAAGACCAAGTCTTCGAAACTATAGTCTCAAACAAATAAATAATATATATACAGATATATCATCTCGATATATATGTGTGTATGTTTATTTGCATCAAGCAGAGGACAACCCCTTTGTTTCTCTTTGTGAATTAACAACTCTGCTACTCGGCAAAACAAAAACTTTTCAATTAGAAGCAAATAATGTGTATATTGTCAAATAAAGGCCAGCCTGCATCCGTTCTGGTTGATACCCCAACCTAAAGTCAACAACAATGTGGGGATATGGATATAATTTCCCGCGATCATAAACAAAAGGGCCTTGAACAAAGCATGTGTAATTAAATGAAAAAAAGCTAATTCCGGAAACCCCAACCCTAGGATTGCCATCTTCAACCCCAGCTGGCTCAAGGTAGACAATGCAATAATTTTCTTGAAGTCCATTTCAAAATTTGTCCCCAATCCGGCTATAAACATAGTCAAACAAGCAATTAAAAGAAGACCCTTGGCAATTGGAATATAAACGTTTCATAAATAAGCATGACAAAAATTAAAAGTTTATTAAATCCGCAGTCTCCCCTCGATCCGCCACTAGCCCGATATCAAATTTTAAGCACCTATATGAGTAGGCTAAGATGTAATAATTTATTTTCTCAATTGGACAGAATATTCTAGTATAACAAGATAAAAAAAGAAAATTGTAAATACCAATATTGATTGAAGAATTTGATATATATATATATGAATACTTTTAATGAGAAAATAATTATATGTAGAACTTAGTATTTTATAGTAATATTTATGTTTACTTTATTTAATTTATTTGTTTGTTTGTTCATTTATTAAAATGAAACCGCTCACGCATGGATGATTAATATTCTTTTAAGAATAAATTTCTAACTGTACATTTTGTAATATTATCTAATCAAAAATGTAAACGCTAACTCTGGCATATCAAAAGGATGTTAATGAATACGCTTAATTTTATGTTAGAAGGGGCATGAAGCCCCAAATATGAAAATAAAAATTTGTTGGGGGGGGGGGGAGAGAGCAAAAAAAAGATGATAAAACTCAAATGAAGCACTCTATATTTATATTAGCCATCAAACCTTATATTATCGGTTAGATATTAGAAAACAAATCTTGGATTTCTTACAAATTAATAATTTATACCTATACATATGATTTTAATTATTTTCAGAAAAAAATATTATAAATATTTTTTTAAATTAGTAAAAAATAATTCTTTGGTTTTTCTATAGGATTAAAATGGAAAATATTACAGAGGATTTTATGGAATTGGTGCAACTTGTTGCATCTGATAGGCGAAAAACGCGAGTTTTTTGCAACTAGTTTCAGATATTCCTGAAGATGGGATGGAAGAGAAACCGAAAGGAAATTGTCGACAGAATTTGAGAAGTGAGGAAAGTTATTGCAAAGGAGCGAGCATGGCTATGGACTATGGTGGACTATGGTCTCTGGGATACCATCAAAATGGAACACACAAAATTATACAATTTATTGATTTATTTTAACTTAAAGAGAAAATACATACATATATAGATAGATAGATAAATAAATAAGAGAAGACGCACAATATTCTATTTATTTGTTAATTGGTTGTATCTCGTAATCGAAGAATATCTGGAGGAGAGAATTCGAGATCAGGAAGCGGATGACCAGAATTATCAAATTCCTCAAAAAACAAAAACAAAACAATAAGTGACTTTAGGAATGAAATATTAATTGCTCACTATCTAGAAAATCATTTTCGAATGTTGTGCTATTGTGCAAGCTATCCCAAAAACACACAGTTTAACAACAGGATTACACACACACCCGGAAAATTACAATTATTAAATTAAATCCTGAAATTTTCAATTTTTTTCATAGTCACGCAAATTTAAGATCCTAGAAAGTTCGTTCTGTTGTCAATATCTTTCAAATCAAATAAATGATTAAAATTAAAGTTTTGTAATTTAAAAATGTTGAGTTAAAAATGTAGAATATTAAGGAAAATCGAAATTTTATGAATGAGAAAAAAAAAGTTCGCATACGAAAAATTGTCAAATCATCACACATAGCAATAAACAGAGAGTATGTAGAGAGTCTTGAAAAAAGGTTTCATTTTTTCCTTTTTAAAAATACAAAATAAACCAGCCAGGCGAGTCCAATTGGGATCTGAGAGTTCCATCCATTTCGTATCTTCCAAAATACCTACTACTTATTCTAATTTTTCAATGATAAAAATAATTTTTATGAAAAAAATAAAAACCGACTTCAAAAAAATTAAATGCAACAAATAAAATACACTAAAAGGTATAAAATAATTATTATCTTATTTTAGTTGCAAGTAAACTACGAAATATTAACATGAAATTACTTTTTGAAGTCGGTGCCAAACAAACCATACCTATAAGCGAGCGTACCCACCAAACGTACTAAGTAAGATCCGTCGAGTGCGATTCATAAAAGGTATATGTTTGGCACCGTCTTCAAAAAGTAATTTCATGTTAATATTTCGTAGTTTACTTGTAACTAAATAAGATAATAATTATTTTATACCTTTTAGTGTATTTTATTTGTTGCATTTAATTTTTTTGAAGTCGGTTTTTATTTTTGTCTTAAAAATTATTTTTATTTTTCTCTTTTTAGTGATGTTATTAATAGTGATCATATCATCAGAACTTGACCAAATTAATATGACACCATCCCTAAGATAACCCCTTTCCAATAAAAAAAGAATCATCGAAATCGGTCCATAAACAAAGAAGTTAGGCCTGAACAAACCTAACAAAAAGGTCTAATACCTATGAAAAAAATGGGACCAATCGGAAAGTAGACTGAACCCAATGCAAATTTTTTTTTCAAAATCGGTTCACAATTGGCGGAGATATGAGCTAACATAGGCACAAAAAAAAAAAAAAATCAGTCGAATAGAGAACCTCCTCCTTTTTTAAAGTCGGTTAAAAAGGAAAGAATAAATGAATTTATGGAGTTTTTTCATAATTTTAAGTAAAGTCGTTTATGAACCCCGATAGGAATAAAAATCACCTAAAATTGACACTTTGGGACCCTTTCATACCGTAATTTTAAAGGGAATCAAATTTAAAAAAAATAATCTAATTTTCTACTTAAAGATATTTTAACAAATAAATACAAATCTTTTATTAAAAACAATCTTCAAACGTTTATTAAAATACCAAATGTTTCGGGAGAATTTCTCTCTTTCTTAATGGAAAAAAAAGATTTTTCTTTTTTAAAAAATTTTTAGAGTGTATGGTCATTAAAAGGGTTCCGTTTTACTTTTGAACGGAAGCTCAAAAATAATTGTAGCTAAATGTTTTTTTTTCAAAGTGAAACGCTAATGTCCCTAGTGTAGTAGTGCTAGTGCTAGTACTTGTGGTAGAGGTATATAGTTACCAGGCATTTTCCACTGACGCAGAATGCGTTTTTGGTTGGATGACAGCTCGTGCCGAAGGGCAGCCACCCGTCCACCCCGTTCACGATGTAGAACCGATGGGTTACATTCGCATCCTGACATGCCACGCGACAGACACGGTCAGGGTCACCTAGTAGTAACAAAAACAATAGACACATGTACACTAAAGTTAGAAGTTACACCTCTCTCTCTCTATATATATGTATATGTATATATATATAATTTCTATAGATGTCAATCAATATGGACATATGGAATTAAATAGTTAAATAATTATTTAACAAAAAAATAATCTTGAATATGATTAAAAAATTAAAAACATTATAACTAAACCAAGATTTAGTTTTTTTAAATGAAATTTCTTATTCGAGTTCGGGCAGCTAATTGTTAAATATTTATATCAACGTAGTGGGGAAGCTAATTAATTAATACTCCTAATATTAATTTATCTAAAATTTTTAGGGAAAAATAATTTTTTGTGAATATTTATATTTTATATTATATATATATAAAGCAGCAAAAGAGAAATTCTACGTTCTTAGGTAGGTATACCGGGTGAGTTTTTTTATCTTGAGACAGCCTTATTAACTCAAAAACAGTGGATTATATGAAAAAAGTTTCAAATAAAAGTTTATTTATATCAGAGGGGGAAACTAAACTACGCTATTGTTTGTCGACCTAGAACAAGCTTTCAAGGGTATTTCGAGGTCAAGTTCTGTTTTTTAAATAGAAACCTATATGTCTCTGTACATATTCTGAATCTACAAAAAAAACTGAACAACTTTTATTAGAACTATTTTTTTATACGACATCAAATAAAAAAATATTAAATCAATTAGATCTCAAAAAAAAATTCTAATAATTATTTTTAACAATCATTCAACTTAATTAACAAATAATAATGATCAAATATTTAATTACTAAATAAATAATACTTAATAATCTAATAATTTTACCACACTGTTCTGAGACATTCCAGAGTGTATCGCAAGTCTTCTGGATGAATTCCAGTTTCCATTTCGTTAATTTGGCCTGTTTCAGTTTCTTCATAGCATTTATATTTCTTGTTTTTTTTTGTTTTTTTAACAAATTTACAACACGATGATAAATGAAGCTTGTGAGGGTGTATTCCTATTAGGAAAACGCTCGGCATCCATTTCAATGGCAGCCTAATAACACTTTTTCCACATTCACCATAAATTAAGACCATTTGTCAATTCTGTCTTCAACAAAAAATGCTCCATTTTTATTATTGTAATACAATATAACTATCTACTGGATTGATACGAGAAATAAACTTTTTTAAACTCAAGACTTTTAAATAGATCTATTAAGTAGAAAATCATCTCTTAAATCTGAGTATAACAAAGTTTTAATATCAATTTAAACACTTATTTTCTAAAGATAAGAGTAAATAAATATTATATTTAATATTGATTTACTATGAGTTAAGGATACTAGGTCAGTTACTTTCTGTACTTCCTGAAGATGGGTTGATAGCCCGAAATATATATATTGAAAAAGAAAAAAATTTATATCTTTTAATTTTTTAATTTTAATGTGAAATAAGTGACCTAGTATCCTTAACTCATAGTAAATCAATATTAAATATAATATTTATTTACTCTTATCTTTATTAAAGATGTTTCACCTTGCACCAACACCACAATCTCTACTAATTACACTTATTTTCATTGTTGGGACTTTTCAATTTAATGATTATTTATTTAATAATTACTTATTTAATAATTATTATTTGATAATTAAGTTGAATAATTGTTAAAAATAATTATTAAGATTTTTTTGAGATCTAATTGATTTAATATTTTGTTTATTTGATGTCTTATAAAAAAATAGTTCTTATAAAAGTTGTTAAGTTTTTTTGTAGATTCAGAATATGTACAGAAACATATAGGTTTCTATTTAAAAACAGAAGTTGACCTTAAAATTCCCTTGAAAGCTTATTCTAGGTCGACAAACAATAGCGTAGATTAGTTTCCCCCTGATATAAATAAACTTTTATTTGAAACTTTTTTTCATATAATTCACTGTCTTTGAGTTATAAGACTGTCTCAAGATAAAAAACTCACCCGGTATAATTAAATAATATTAGTAAGAATAAAAGCAGCATGTTTGTGATGCTGACTTGTTACGGCTGAGAGTTGCATTCCGAGACCAGAAAGACGTCGTACTCGTTTTCGAAACTTATCACAAATGGCAGTGGCGTACTCAGACGGGGAACGAACCTCGGAACATACCTTCAAAAGAACAAATTAAACCAGAGTCAAAATCAATACAATACAGTGTGTATCTGTAATGCACAGATATAATTCAGAGGGTGGTTATATGGGACGAAATAAAGAAAAAAGTTTACATAAACATATGTCCAGAAAGGCTTATTTTGCCAGCCATCTATCCACCATTTTGTTTTGTTTTGTTTTTATCAAAAAATAATTTATATCTCTGAAACAGCTTAACCAATTGAGTTGAAATTTTCAACAAAACTCATTAATGTAAAGATCTAGTTTGCAAAAAAAAAATCAATTCTATCAAATTATTCGTTTCAAAATAATCGATAAAAAATGTTTCACCAAGTACCAACAACAAATTCCTTAAAAACTAACAGTTTAATAATGGGTATTTAAAATTTTTGTATGGAAAATACTCAAAAACGGTAATTTGTTTTTAAAAACGTCAAGAATAATTTTTTCTAGGCCGTTTAATTTCTTATCGAATAATATTACTGTCAAAACCAACGGATCAAGGGTAAGAGTAAAACTGCTGGTTCTTGAGTTTAAAGATGGTATTTAGATAATTATAGCTATGGCATACCTCTCACAACAACACAAACTAATTGAGGATGTTTTAAAATGTTAAATAGCCGCCATTTTGAAACAGATAATTGGATCGAATTGATATTTTTCCAAACTCAGTTTTACATTGATAAGTTTCAACCCAATCGGTCAAGCCCTTACAGAGATATAAATTATTTAGTAAAAAAATCGATTGTCTGTAAAGTCGGTTTACTGACGATAGTTGAACGTGACAACGTCATAAGAAAATACTGATGGAATGGTATTTTCTTATGACGTTGTCACGTTCAACTATCGTCAGTAAACCGACTTTACAGACAACCGATTTTTTTCATAAAATTCTTCGTTCAGAAAATCATTTTAAATTTACAAAATACTTGAATAAAATTTATTGTTTAAATTTCTACTCGACTGTTAAAATTTAATTTTTGATTTTATTATTTTATAATAATAAATTTTGTATTGACATTATTTCTTTCAGCAAGTAAACTGAATAAAAGTTGTTGTTCAATTAGTTACTTAATTATTTTTGCAAATTTAATTGTAATTTGTTGTAAAAAAGTAATAATTTTGAATAATTTATTATAAGAATAAACTGTGATTAAATTATTGTTCATAAATCTTAAATTTAAAATTTAAAATTTGGAAACATCATTAAAATTTTTGTAACTGTAGCTTTTAAAAAGCCCGCCTCAATCTTTGTCGCTCGTTCCGCGCTCTCGCTTGCACTTCAAGCCTTAAATGGAACGCCTCAGAGCGAGGTAACGCCGCATGAGTCATGTTTTTTCGTGCTTGCAGCCGGCTCCATCGAATTATAAGACGTTGTCACGTCAAAAAAAATGGTAACTTTAAAACAAGCGTTTCCGGAGATAATTATTATTATATTATTTTATGAACTTATTTATTTATTTTGACCCACATAACCACCCACTGAATTACATATCTACACCTTGTATAGATATTCTAATTTAAAATGGTAGGAGTGTTAGTAGCTAAGTACCGTCTCGTTGGGGGGCTGGCATAGCTGAAGAGTGTCCCTGACGGCCAGCAGACACCCCGTGCAGTTGTTGTCAGCGACGAGAAGGCGCATTCCCCGTCCAGGCGAAATACAGCTCCATCTACATGGGGCGGGTAGCATTCTTGGGGTGTTGATGGTGGCCGCCCTGAGTACAGAAGGGCTCTTGGGCAAGGGCACCAAGGGCGGGGCCAGGGCAAGGGCCTGGGGGGCAGTGCGGGCACGAAGCCGTCCCGGGGGCCGAGGACACAACTCCTGACCCAGGGTGTAAGTCTTCGTGTCCGACAAATCACAGACGAACTCCTTCCGGCAACAGAATAATCATCGTTTTAGTTGTTATTAACTTAATAACACCCAAGAGAATCAAATGCTGTAGGAATAGTTTAGAGTTACCTCGCATCTCCCAGCAATACAGTAGGCAGTCTTAGAATCAGCCGAACTCGACTTTTGACAGCTCGTGCCGTCCGGGAAAGACCAGCCTCGGGATTTAGTGCCACCACGACGTTTGTAACACCAGACAGTGCACGCCTCAGCAGCTGAGAAATTATTACAAAAGATAAAACAATATAGCTATGCATAAGATCAAGCTGTTGGCTTGTATTTTTATGAATAAATTTATTGAAGGTTAAAATTTTGTTTAAATCTCACACAATTAATTATAACTAGTTATTCATTGAAGATAAACAGCTACGACGTTTTTTTTATTCTGGGATCCTTCACAACTACACGGAAAAAAATAAATGTCAAATTATGCTCAGATTCTGGTTACTTTTTACTATTTCAAATAGTAACTCGGAACCAAGAAGGCAAATTGTGAAATATTACTAAGTAAAATGTGAAAACACTTAAAAATGCTAATATTTAACTACTATGTTGTGAGAGAAATAATAATAAGAAAAGATGCAATTTTTAAAGTTTAAAATGGTAAAAACTGCCAGTGACTTTAATAAATACTCAACCTTAACTTTAAATTCTACTATTTCAAATGGTAAAAATCGACATTTGAAATGTGTAATTTCACATGTGTCGTTGTTGTTTTTTAGTAAAAATATAATAAAAATTATGCTCATATATATGAGCAGCTAATCAGATTTTGGGACAACTGATTTGACTACTTGAGTGTCGAGTAAAGTAAATAGTCCGTGAATACAGTACGCTCAAGAACTTACGATACTAGCCAGCCCAGCGCCCTTTTTATGATTTTCAAAACATGTAATGATGATCCACCCTCAAAACTTTTTATTTTTTTGACATAGGTAGATCCGTAAGTAATAGATATTTTTTAAATTTTATTATTTAATAAATTTGACTTGATCTTTAATCATTCATGATTTGTAATGAGAATTAGCTTAAAAAAATTTGGGTCTTTGGGTTTAAAAATTTAAATGGAAAATCGAAAGAGCTTTTCGTGGGACCAGTCTGCAACTTGGCATTAATAAACATGGAATGTCTTTAACTTACGGTCGGACGCGCTCCTCTGCGTCCCGGTGCCTAATAATTCGTTATCCAGTTGAGCCGCCCGACGACACACCTGGTCGGCGAATTCCCTCACCGTGGTTTTTCTAACATTCGCACATAATGGCGAGACACATGAACGGAATCGCCTGTCGGGTCCAGAACAGGGACGCCCTCCACGTTCAGGCCTGCAACCAAACAGGGAATGAGAAGAGGAGGATTTTAGAAAGAAAATCACCAGTTTTAAGAAGAGTAGTGCCGGTATATACCGGGGCTTGTTGCATCGTCTTGAGGCGACCCGCAGACCCGAGCTGCCGGCGGAGAGGAGACCAGACTCGCCATACAGGCATCCAGAGGCGCAGTCCGAAAACTCAGCCCAGTCGGACCAGCCACCGTGCACGGGCAAGTGTGGGCTGAAGCCCGCCTCGAGGGCAGACAGCCCTTGCGTCACACATCGGCCCGAGCGACACCACTGCCGAAAAACAAGCAGAACCCACACATGATTCGATTACACTAGACATTTTTTGAAGCAATTAGTATTTATATATTATTATAATTATATACATAGATAGAATCGGTTTCTCGAAAACGGCGCTAACGATGTCGATGAAAATCAGGGATTAGGGAGAGAAATCGATCAGTAAGGATCTCATCTTCGGTTAACTTTATTTGATTGTTTTTTTCTTTATTAAAGTAATTATTAACAGGTGTGTCAATAAAAATTTATATGTATTTATCTTAAAAACAATTCATTTTCATTTTTGATTAAACATACGTTTTTAAATAGAAAGTTTCTTTTTGATGAGAGTAGCAGAATTTTTATAAATTAAAGAGGTAATAAAAGACTGTCTTCTGCTGGAATAATAAATTTGTAATTAACTAGAGAACTAGACTATAGTTTCGTTATAAATAAATTAATAATTTATTATAATTAAGTAATGGAGAGGGATTCAGCCAATGGGTAGCCTCTGCTGAATAAAAAACTCCCAATTATAGAAAACGTTTCGGCTTTAATTAAATAATGCCATCATCAGTTCCTAAGAGCTGAAAAAAGCGATAGAGCACACATGTAAAATTACAATAAAATTTTTACAAAAAATCCAAACTTGTTAATTACAAAATTATATCTCAACAGTATTAGCGATGCACAATTAATTTTATAAATAAACTAGCTGTGAGGCCCGCAATCGGCGGGCCTCTAGTATGGAGGCAGGGGCTTTGCCCCCCGGACCCCCACGCAACTTGTTTATTGAAGTTTTATTAGTACTGTTATTCTATAATAAAGTCTTGAATAGATATATTTGAAGATTCTATTTTACTGGCCCAAATGTATATTGTTCTATTATGATTGTTGCTAAATTTGTTGGGGGGGGGGGGGCGCAAAATATAAATTTTCTCTTAGCCCGGCCCTGTTTATACCTTTAACTTATATGTATACTATATACCTCTACATGTATATTGTTCTATTATGATTGTTGCTAAATTAGCTGGGGGGGGGGGCGCAAAATATAAATTTTCTCTTAGCCCGGCCCTGTTTATACCTTTAACTTATATGTATACTATATACCTCTACATGTATATTGTTCTATTATGATTGTTGCTAAATTTGTTGGGGGGGGGGCGCAAAATATAAATTTTCTCTAGCCCGGCCCTGTTTATACCTTTAACTTATATGTATACTATATACCTCTACATGTATATTGTTCTATTATGATTGTTGCTAAATTTGTTGGGGGGGGGGCGCAAAAATATAAATTTTCTCTTAACCCGGCCCTGTTTATACCTTTAACTTATATGTATACTATATACCTCTACATGTATATTGTTCTATTATGATTGTTGCTAAATTTGCTGGGGGGGGGGGGGGGGGGCGCAAAAATATAAATTTTCTCTTAGCCCGGCCCTGTTTATACCTTTAACTTATATGTATACTATATAACCTCTACATGTATATTGTTCTATTATGATTGTTGCTAAATTTGTTGGGGGGGGGGGCGCAAAAATATTTCATGCTTGTAGTAAAATTTTCTCTTAGCCCGGCCCTGCTTATACCTTTAACTTGTATGTATACTATATTGCTATACATTTATAACGTGTGTCATTTTTTTATGAGTAATCTTCTCTATAAATATTTTCAAACTTTAAAAAAAGAAAAATGAAAAAAAAAAATGCCAACTTCCTTTGTGCAGAGGGGTTCTTTGTTTGTCGGCCTGACCATTTTAACCTTTTCTTGCTATTTTCCATGACCCTCTTAGAGCTTTTGAATAAAATTTATGGCCTTTAAATAAAATTGCAAAAATTGTCCGCAGGCAGAGTTGTTGTGGATTTTTATTTTTATTTTTATATATTGTCATTTTAAATTCGAATTTTGTTATTCTTAATGTTTGTTAATTATTTTGAGAAATCTTTTAATTAGAGATGTTTGTGAGGGGTCAGTGATCCTAATTAGATCAATGTCCTCATAATTATTAATTATTATTAATTGAATGAAATTGAAATTTGCTATATTTGTACTTGAGACGTTGCGCATATCAAGTGAGAGCACACCAAGATTTATGTACCATTTTGTAATTCATATAATTTTGTATATTATGATAAAATCCACAACAACTCTGCCTGCGGACAATTTATTTATAAAATTAATTGTGTCGCTAATACTGTAAGATATAATTTTGTAATTAACAAGTTTGGATTTTTTGTAAAAAATTTTATTGTAATTTTACATGTGTGCTCTATCGCTTTTTTCAGCTCTTAGGAACTGATGATGGCATTATTTAATTAAAGCCGAAACGTTTTCTATAATTGGGAGTTTTTTATTCAGCAGAGGCTACCCATTGGCTGAATCCCTCCATTACTTAATTATATACATATACAGCCATCAAAATTGTATCAACTTAATAATTTATTATTCCAGCAGAAGACACACTCTTTTAATGTCTCCTTTAACATACGTTTTTAATCTAACTCTCTCTTTCTAACTTTATGCTCACTCTGTTTCTCATAAAATTTTCGCGTTAACCCGGCTAATGAAGCTTCATTTAAAAAAAAAAAAAAAAAAGAAGAAAAACGAGAGACGCTTGCTTGGTCTGCCAGGGTTAATATAATACCTTGTTAACTCCACAGGTTGTTCCCTCAAGAGCAGGATGGGATGTCCAAGTATGTCCGTCCCTGTGGCAATGCAAATCCCGGCAGATATCCTCCAGCGGCTGCTCGTCCGACGCATGGACAGCGCCTCGTCCGAACTTCAACATGCCTAACTCACAGACAAACAATTTTTAACAATTTAATCTCACCCCAAGATTAAAGAAATTAAGTTATATACCGGAGGTATGATTGACATTAACAAGTATGACAACAATCTGGCTTCTTTAATTATTTTAGAGCAAAAATGCAAAAGGTAGAAATTAAAAAATACAAAATATAAATAGAAGATAGGTATTTTCTAAATGAGATGAATTAAAAAAATCAAATCAAAAGATCAGATATGGGCTGTTTTATAATATTTATCATGTTTTTTGTAATATTCATATTTTTTTATTTTCTTCAAGATAATTTCATCTCCCTGACAATCTCTGTATTATTGTCTACTTTCAAAATAACTATTTTTAGGTATAGTTGCTTCATCATTCTTTAAAGCAACTACTTCCCAAATTTCCATTGATTAAGCACAATTTCTCCCGAAATGTTTGAATGTTTAATAAACGTGTTGAGATTCTCTTTATAAAATAATCAATAAATTATTTCAGAAGAGACTTTGTACAACTTTGTTGTGAACCCAAATTAATTATTTAGAAAAGAATAAAATCTTCTTTTCATATTTAACTAGAAAATTACATTTATTAAATCTTTCTATATTTTCTGTGAGCTGTGGCCTATTCATGAAAGTTTATGTTAAGGGGACGAAGAGTCATTAATATAATTTTTCAATATAAACAAAGGGGGCAATCGATGAATTGGTCCTCCGAATCCATGACGATTCAATTTTTATGAGAAGGCACACGTGCAAAGGAAATGTATCATTTATATAAAATTAATATAAATAAAGGGTGCTGCTGGCAACTTGGCTTTTAGTTTCTTGACCAGTAAACATTTCTATTCATAAGGATATTTACTTAAATAGGAAAAATAAGTTTATATAAAATTAAGAGAGGGCCACCTGCAACCACGATGGCTCTTTTAATGAAATTATTAATAAGAAGGGGAGAGATGGGCACCTATAAATAGGGCCACCAGCATGTGCTGAAGATATTCTCTCTCCAACACTTGATCTGTTAACATCACTTGTTGAATTTAGCCTTCAGCTAAGTACTTTATAAAATCATACACCAAGTTGTACTTTTAACTATTTTATGAATAAAGCACTTAAAAACCTACCAATTTCAAATCGTATTCATATCCCGAGTCACCGGTCCGAGGTGGTGAATAGGTCATTCACTGCCACTGCTGCCCGACTGTGGAATTCATTACCATCATTCACCCGTTCATCTTCATCATCACTTATCTTCAATCGTGGTCTCTTGGCATGTATTCGCGGGGGCGGGTCTCGGGAGTGAGCGTCTCTTTTTTGGCGTCTCTCTTTATGGTGTATCTTTTCCTCCTGCTGGCTCTCTCACCTTCCTCTCAACTTCCTTTCGCTGGAGCTTTCTTTCTTTCTTTCTTTTTCGCACACACTTGTTTTTATTTTTCTCTTCTTTGTTTTATGTTAATTATTATTTTTTACTGCTCATATGAGGCAAACTGTCTCAGAGCATTGTGTAAAGTTAAATTGTAAGAATTATGAATGAGTGAATAAATAAATAAATAAATAAAATTTTCAACTTTACTTCATGTTGTCCGTGGTGACAGCAATAATTGACAAAACCTTTACACCCTACATCGGCACTCTCAACAACTTTAATTGAAAAATCTCTAAGACAAAATTAAAAGAAATTAGCTATTATTAGAAATACCAATTAAGAATACAATAATTAACTATTAAATAAAGTACAAATAAGAGCAATGCCCACACTTTTTCTGAATAAAAAAGTTATTTTTTGTTTTCGCTAATTGTTTAAAATAAATCATTTTTATTATTGTTATAAACATTAAAACTTAGACAATGACAACAATTAAGTTTTCAAATTTAAATCTTTTTAAATTAAATATTTGGGGGGTCGGGTAGGCTAGGCGGTAGCATGTCCAGCCAGCTAACCAAGAGGACCCGAGTTCGAATCCGACTCGAGGCATCCGGCTAAAATCTGACCCCGAGGTAGAGACAAATTTAAAAATAAAATAATTAGTATCGTAAATGGCTTATGGCTGGAAAGGCCGAAAAACCAAAAAAAAAAAAAAAAAAATTAAATATTTGACCGTCTATAATTTGATCCCTACACTAATTTACACACACTTCCTCACACACACACACACTCTCAATAGCCATAATGGACTATAGTATCCGAAGGCCATGGAAAAAGAAATTAAATATTTAGATTTTAAAGATGTTTTTGATTTGATCTGATGTACTTATATTTTTTGTATTTTTTCAATTTTGCTTTAATTTTTTTTTTGTCTCTTGTACTTTTGCTCTAGAAGAGTTAATTAGAGGAGCATAAATGGTGATTTACATATTAATTTCATATGTATCGGTGAATCAATCAAAGGTAGAACATGTACTATATATTTACATTGATTGTCTGCGTTGAATCTCTCGCCTGGGAAGGCTCCCTCCGCAGAATGGTCCAGATGATCTGTCCCGCCTGGACCAAGGGGTCGATCCCATAAACAACGCGATTGCGATGTCCTAAACAATATCATTTACTTACAATAATTGAATCAGAAATTGAAAGGTATTTTTTTTATATATAAAAACAAATTATGTGAAAGAAACAGGCGTTGATTTAAGCTCAGGCATCAGGTAGCACTTACTCAAGGAACGCCTGTAGATACCGTTGACTGCACTGGGACCAGGTGATCTTGCCGCTTCCCAAAGTGGGAGACATAATATAGCTGTGGGCGTCGCATTCGTTATCGGCGAGGGCGCCGTCGTGGCGCATCCCTAGGCTGCAAAATACATCAATCAATTTGTCAATCAATCGATATTATTATTTATTTATTTATTCTTGTAATATACATATTATCTATTACAAATGATATTATGTTCATCCTCAGCTATGCTTTGATGTAGAAATTATATAACTTGATCTTGTTTTATTTAAAAGGGTAATATTATTTGAAATTAAGTCTGAATCAAATTATTCAAGTTTTCATCCGAGCCCCGTGGCAAGATTTGAAATTGACTATTTGCTAGTGAAAAATTATTTAAGTGTAATTCAGGCTTAGTTAAGAGAATTGTAAATCTGCAAAGTTTAGTTGATTATTTCGAAAAGTCGTATTTGTGACTGCTCTGTAATTTTAGGAAAGTATTATTATTTATATTTCAGTTTTCTTACTTGTGCCCTATTTCATGAGCGACGACGTAGACGCTTTCGAAATGACGACCTTCATTGACAGTACAGGAACTTGTCGAGGTGCACATTCCAGCCACTGGAGCCAAACCTTGTAAGAAAAATGGATTGCTTTAGAAATCGATTACAGGGATTCATTATTAATATTCGAAAATTAAAACAAACTCTAAGTTTATCTAATTGCTGATAAATAGAGAAATTCATGTACAATTAATTAGTTTGTTTGCTTGGTGATTGAATTTTTAACAATAAAATAAAAATAATCAAACAAATCAGAGCCAATTTGATCTGAATTATAGTATTCACTATACTTACTATATTATATACTTAAATAAACAAATGTTTTTTAGGTTTTGTGTTTATTTCTATAGAAAATCAAGAGAGATAGTCAACTACTAAAGTCCGAGCTGTTATATGGATAATTTAACATTCTTAGAAAATCATAAGAGGGTGTCATCTATTAAATCCGATGGAATGGAATATTTTTAATTATATGTCAGAAGGGTTGTTTTTCACCTCTTCGGGAATCGAACCCGAGTGCCAGTAACAGCAATCCGGCCCATCTGGCTCACCTGAGAGGTGCGAACCTCTCTGACATATTGACATGAATAAATTTTAATTTTCTCATTAATATATCAAAGAATAATTGATACGTCAACAAGAATTATTTTGACCGCGCTGATTTGAAAAAAGATATTTTTATCTCGCGAGACTACTGCGGATTACGCTATTGGAGTCTGCGGAGTATTAAGTCTGGACCAAGAGAGAAAAAGATGTAATGTCTAGCGGGCTAAACGCGAAATGACGTTGGATTGTAGCTAAGTGGATTACATCTTTTTCTCTCTTGGTCCAGACTTAATACTCCGCAGACTCCAATAGCGTAATCCGCAGTAGTCTCGCGAGATAAAAATATCTTTTTTTCAAATCAGCGCGGTCAAAATAATTCTTGTTGACGTATCAATTATTCTTTGATATATTAATGAGAAAATTAAAATTTATTTAATATCATTATTTCAAGTTAGAAATATATAAGTTCAAATATTATTTTCACTCAATATTTGACAAAAATTCCCTACATTAGAGTCGCGATCGAATAAAATGTAGAAAACCTTCAGTTAATTAATGGCAGGCATCTAACATACATGCTAATAGATCTAGCGCTCTGGACTGGGAGATCGAGTATATAACATCTGAGATTTCCAATTCACTCGGTGATCCATCCGAATGTCTAGCGGGCTGTACGCGAAATGACGTTGGATTGTGGCTGGGTGGATTGCATCTTTTTCTCTCTTGGTCCAGACTTAATACTCCGCAGACTCCAATAGCGTGATCCGCAGTAGTCTCGCGAGATAAAAATATCTTTTTTTCAAATCAGCGCGGTCAAAATAATTCTTGTTGACGTATCAATTATTCTTTGATATATTAATGAGAAAATTAAAATTTATTTAATATCATTATTTCAAGTTAGAAATATATAAGTTCAAATATTATTTTCACTCAATATTTGACAAAAATTCCCTACATTAGAGTCGCGATCGAATAAAATGTAGAAAAACCTTCAGTTAGTTTATATTGACATGATTCTGACATAATTCTCTCCTCGCAGGTGAGCCAGATGGCCCGGATTGCTGTTACTAGCACTCGGGTTCGATTCCCGAGGGGGTGAAAAACAACCTTTCTGACATATAATTAAAAATATTCCATTCCATCGGATTTAATAGATGACACCATCTTATGATTTTCTAAGAAAATTTGAATCTATTACCATCGGCAAATTGAAATCTTTCATAATTTAACATTATAAAAATAATCCATAACATAGTAGTTTAAACATCTCTCTAGATTTTTTTCTATATTATATAAATTTTAACGCTATTATTATCGGCATTTCTCTTATACATATATATATATATATATTTATTGTTTATCATCATTATCATCGAGTATACAGACATAAGGCTAGTTTGACTCAACCATCAGGCTCAACTCCACAACGACAATATAAGTTAGGTATCCTATCAACTATAATACTTTTCTAAATTGTTCATCAATCATTATCACAAGGATAATACTCCAATCTAGGTCTTCCCCTCTCCGTGTTCTTTCTAATCACGCCCTCTCAAATATCCCTTACCAATGAATGTCTTAACATACATGTATCTTACGTATAAGTTAATACCATATGAGGTCTTTTCTTCCTCAGATTCTTTCACACTACTCATTTTACTCATTTTTTTTTTCAACAACATACTCATTTATAATTTTATCCATGCATTTAATCTTTAACTTCTCCTCTAGCACGACGTTTCGAAGACCTTCTCTCTCTCTCTTTCCAGTCGTTTAGGTTTCACATCCATTAAATGCGCTTCATAAATATTGCTTCAGATCTTTCCATTTGCCTAAGCTAATTTTCTTCTTTTTCTTTTTTATCTAGGCCGATGACTTGTTATTCCAGAGCGTCGCATTCAGTTTTGTTTCCAACAATACAACATCTTTTAATCAAAGCGTAAGCTACTTATTTCAGAGGTGACACGGTGACAGGTGCCCAGCAGTCATACATCATTTCCGGGAATTAAATTGTTTTAATTAATATATAAAACATGCAAATTTACTTTCTGTTCTTGATCTGATTTAAAAATTATTATTCATATACTTATATGTATAATTCAGAGATTTTGTTTTTCTTCGCAAAAGCCGGAATAAGCAGCAATTAGCGGGGGCAAGTAGTATGCATTTTTTATGCCAAACCGGAAGTGGCTTAATTAACTCGCCTGCCTTTTCTGCCTCCCCCATCTATCATAATATCATCTAGTTTTGCTCTTGATCTTGAATCGTGATTCGTGTTCAGGTCAACGCTCTCAATGTCTCTCTTTGCGTCACTCACCACTAATTTTACTATAATACTTACTAATCATACTATCGTACTTACCGACTACTTGGCTGGAAACTTTGCCCGTTTTGTCGACAACGTAGAGATCGAGTCCTGTGAGGATGAGCGCATGATCCCAATGCGCAGGGTCATTGTCGTCTTGAGGGTTTTCGCCCCGTTGCCAATTGCAAAACGAGGACAGAAATCGGTCAATGTCGTGCGGTCGAGCGAGACCTGGAGGATCCTCACGCAAAATTTCCAATCGCTAGAACAATACAAAACAAAAAGATAATCAAGCAATCAATCAATCAATTAAATTATAGAAGATACAAATTAAAGAATTCAGAACAGCGTGGCCTCTACGAGAGAAATTGTTTGAAATTTTAATAAATGTGAGTCCTGTTTGAACTCATATTATTTTAACAATAAGGTAGGTATACTTAAATAAACAAACAATTCAAGGCTTCTTTGAAAATAAAAATGTCTAATTACAAATAAATTTGATCTCGGGGGCCAGGTTGGTAGAGTGGGTAAAGTACATGTCTTCTAGCCCGACTCGCTGCAAACCGACTTTAATTTCTGATCCTTACATAATAGAGGAAAAATTAATTAATATAAAGTATCGTAAAATGGCTAATGGTTAAAGATGAGAAGCAAAAAAATCTGATCTCAGATGGTGTTCCAAATGGAATTACTCGACTTATTGAATAATTTGCAAAGATTAATGTTGTTTTTAGATTTTTTTTTTAATCTGAAATCGGTGAATTACTTTTAAGACAAAATGAACTTTTCTGCCTAGCGAGGGATCCTGGTAGAGGAGTTGGACGGCGTTGACCATCGCGAGGACAACCCGAAGAAGATGCCTCTCGGTGTCTTTGGGGAAGTTGGCAGCCATGTGGCGGTGCAGGTCACGGTCAGCGAAGACAGCCGTCTCCACATAGACACTCGCGAGCGGGCGGTACCGGCGGTAACCCATTCTAAAATTACCAACAAACAAACAATTGTAACAATAGCATTTAACAAAACAATTATTTCAACCAGAAAGTAAGTAAATAATTTTATATATGTACCCTATGCATGTAAATAAATATAATTCCTTTATAAAACAATCTCAAAACGTTTATTAGAATACTAACGTTTTGGGAAGAATTTTCACTTTAACAAATATAACATATAATAATCTTCTAAAATCTTGGATAAAATTGTCCTTATATAAATACTCATATAATTAAAATACTTCGGAAGTTGTTCTTTTGAAAAAAAAAATTTCCATCCATTTTTTAAAAAGATAAGACACTTGAATTTTCAAATTAACAAGTATAATTAAAAATAAATTTCCTTTTTTAAAACAACTATGTTTTCAAATTCCATTGATAAAGTAGTAGGTATGTTTCTCGAAATGTTTAGTATTATAATAAACGTTTTGACATTGATTTTATAAAATACTTGTATTTATTTATATATAATATTATATAAAAAAATCATATATATTAAGTGGATATTGATGAGGCAGTCCAAAAAAAAGAAGATAATTTACACTATCTTTTTATTCATAAAACCGACGTTTCGGAGGCTATTCCCTCCTTCTTCAGGGTTTTGAAAAGTCAGTGAAGGAAATCCAATGCGGCATTCCCTCTGTCTCCTCTTTCAGTGGCAGTAACAATAATATCTTGTATTTCATTCTCAGCAGAATTATAATGTAATAATGATTTTTTTGGACTGCCTCATCAATATCCACTTAAATCACTTATCAGTCCGTCTCCAAAAATTACTCCAATCTTATCATATATATTATTTCAATATATTTATGTATATACAGGGTGTTCCAAAAGTCAAGGATCAAACGTGAACACGAGATAGGTGAGTTCAGGATTGTCCAAAATAAAAAAAATTTAAATAAAACTCTCTTAGTTTTCGAGTTATGGGCATTTATTTGAAAACCGTGAAAATCGCTACCCTGCTCTAAATATTTGAATGCTGTGGCTACGAATTTTCATATTTTATAATTCTAATTTTTGTTACGGAATCCTGAATAATACTGCTATCGATCACAAAACAGAAAATAACTAAGAGGATTATACTTTTTGAGAAAAAAATATTTTTCTCAGATTCAAGTATCAAAAAAATTTTAATCAGCTAACTATAACTCTTGATATCTTAAAAAAACTGTGTCAAACAATAATGGCAAATTATCTAAAAAATTGACGCATTTAATCAAGATTTCAAAATGGTATAAAACATTCCACTTTTTTAAAAAACAAAAAATAATAACAAATTCAAATTTAGGAAACGAAGAAAAGATTATTTTTATTACAGACAAAAGGATCAGCCGGGGCTCGAACCCGGGATCTTTGCATATGTACTGCAATGCTTTGTCATAAGAGGTTTACCTCCTATATCCACTAAGCGATCGATTGGGAGGCGCTGGAATAATTAATTGTTTAATTAATGAATCAAGGTCTACGCTGCGAAAAATGAACGAGGAGAGGATTAAAGAAAGAAATTCCATAATTCATATAGACAAGAGGTATTAGTTTGGGTTCAGGGATCAGTAGCTTAGTGGATATAGGAGGTAAACCTCTTATGACAAAGCATTGCAGTACATATGCAAAGATCCCGGGTTCGAGCCCCGGCTGATCCTTTTGTCTGTAATAAAAATAATCTTTTCTTCGTTCCCTAAATTTGAATTTGTTATTAATTGTCTTTACACGGCCTCGCTGTGGTCGCGCCCCGGGTGAAGAGAAAATTATTTTCGATCTTTGGGGTCTGCGATCGATTGGGAGGCGCTGGTTGAACAAAAAATAATATTTGCATTTTTATGCGAAAGAAACTAATTTCAAAACACAATTCGTAATTGGCTAAAGGGTAGAATTTAACATGAAAACAGATATCAAATAATTTAAATTTAAATTTTAGGTTAAAAATAAAATGAGAGAGTCTTCTGTTTTTTAAATAAAATAATTTTTAATTATTTCTAGAGACTATAGTTTCGAAGGCATCTCGACTGATGTGAAAAAATATATCAAATATTCTAATGTCCCAAGAGGAAACATGAAGAAAAAGACATTATATATTTTTCAAAATTTTCAATGTATAAATCTTAATTTGTAACTAATTTGAAATATTTGTGATAGACTGATGATGAAGGCAATGCCTTCGAAACTATAGTCTCTAGAAATAATTAAAAATTATTTTATTTAAAAAACAGAAGACTCTCTCATTTTATTTTTAACCTAAAAATAAAAACAATTCTGTTACCATCGACAGTGAAATCTTTTATTCAACTAATAATAAATTTTAATTTATAATTTTAAATATTATTAGATATTGAAAATAAAAACAATTATTATTTTGAACATTTACTTTAATTGAATAAAAATATTTTAATAAATTAAATTAGTTTTCATGTTAAATTCTACCCTTTAGCCAATTACGAATTGTGTTTTGAAATTAGTTTCTTTCGCATAAAAATGCAAATATTATTTTTTGTTTTTTAAAAAAGTGGAATGTTTTATACCATTTTGAAATCTTGATTAAATGCGTCAATTTTTTAGATAATTTGCCATTATTGTTTGACACAGTTTTTTTTAAGATATCAAGAGTCAAAGTTAGCTGATTAAAATTTTTTGATACTTGAATCTGAGAAAAATATTTTTTTTTCTCAAAAAGTATAATACTCTTAGTTATTTTCTGTTTTGTGATCGATAGCAGTATTATTCAGGATTCCGTAACAAAAATTAGAATTATAAAATATGAAAATTCGTAGCAACAGCATTCAAATATTTAGAGCAGGGTAGCGATTTTCAGGGTTTTCAAAAAATGCCCATAACTCGAAAACTAAGAGAGTTTTATTTATTTATTTTTTTTATTTTGGACAATCCTGTACTCACCTATCTCGTATTCACGTTTGATCCTTGACTTTTGGGACACCCTATAATACAAGAATTGCTCGTTTAATATTATAAGATTTAAAAGTGAGATGTCTGACTTTGTTCTGTAGAGTTAATTGCATCAAAATTGACCTCGACTGATGTTGTCGCTACACGCAAACAGTTTTCTAAATGAACTTCAGTAATTCGTGTTCTCACTTGTGATTTGATGCACTTCATACAAAGCTGGTGAAAAAATATATCAAATAGTCCCCAACTGCAAGGGGGTCGAAATTGGCTCGAAATGGCTCGTGTAAATAGCCTACAGCGTGTACGGCCAAGCAAATGCTCGAACTTGGCCTGCGCACGCTGTGCGCTTTGAGACTAGTCCGATATTCAGTGCCTGTTGACGCAACCCGCAATGCAGGGCGTTCTATTTGAATGCATACACTTTACTTTACAGGCGCGCCCCTGAATTACTTACTTCTTACTTCCTGTGGCCGAACAACATTTCCAATGTTTTAGCCTCCTCTATAATGCCTCGCCATTTTGTCCTATCCCGTGCTATAGAGTTCCAATTTCCTTGAGCACCTAACTCTTCAAGATCTCTGGCTATATTGTCCATCCATCTTTGCCGTGGTCTACCTGGTGGTCTTCTTCCTATCGGTTTTGCTTCGTAGATCCTGCTGATAGCTCGATCTTCAGCACGCACCACAAGCCAGCCTTCGTGATCTTATACAGCTCGTGATGTAAGGCTGCCCTGTTATATTGTTGAGTTGCCCAAGTTAGCTTCTACATCATTAGTCCATCTTACTTCTTTTAGAGCACATATATCGATTTGATACCTCTCTAATTCAATTATTGCAGATTGTATTGCACCAGTTTTATATAGAGTTCTAGTATTCCAAGTTCCAATTCTCATTTCCATTTTCCTTTGTCGGGTCCGTTTCCGATTAATCAGTCCAATATCCGAGGCTTTTCTTAGAGGTTCCTGAACCAGCAATTTTTTACGGGGTTAGGTGGTTGGCCTAACGCCCAACCTTCCTCCTTTATCTGGGCTTAGGACCAGCTAGGCAGCATATCTACTACCTAGGCGGAGTGCCCTGAAATGCTTATTCAATCAAAGGCTTGCTTAATTATGTCAAAAACACATCTACATTTTTTATTATCTTTCATTTTGAAATTTTTCTACTTTTCACTGTTTTTGTTTTCCAATTCATTGGAGGTATGTACAATAAAATTAATATTTATGTTCATTTGACTCAGCTCCGCGGGTCTCGTGTTGGCCACCCCTGCTTTAAAGTAAGCATCTATCTACCTTTCTGTACCTTTAATTGAAATATGTTTCTTCCTGAAAAACAGATTACTTTCTTACATAACGAGAAAAATAAGGATTTTTGAAGATACATGTTCTATAAAACAAAATTTTAAGCCAAGACAATCTAAAAAAAGATCGCATGTAAGAAAATTAAAAATTGAAATCTTATTTGTCCAACAAAATCTGATTTTTTTATTAACAATTCATATTTTATGCTCATCCATAAGATTTTAATCAAACAACTAATATTATCTATCTCAATGGATTTTAAAATGTTTTCCAAAGAAGATAAAATCTTTTAATGCGAAATTGACGTGTCGTGAGGAAATCATATTTAGTTATTATTTACTTGTCTATTCTAATTAACAACCTGTTGGGCGTGAGATATCAAAAACATCCAACTAGATAATGGTAATATATCACTCTTTTATATTGATTTCTTCAACAGGTTGTTGATTAGAATCTGTCAGTAAATCATTAGAAAAACAATTAAAAAATCTCTAATAAAAAAATAAACAATAAATCATATTCTAGATAGCATTTACAGGGTGATTATTAAAGTCTAGTTAGATAAATTTATATCTATACATTTTCAAAGTACTTAATTTTTATTTATTTATTATTTAATTTCTTACTATTAAATGAGCAATTCTTATGTACCACGCCAAATCGTATAACATTTCGCTTTTGCATCTCCAATAATTTTTATGTTTTTATACTGAGTGAGACTACCCTTCATAATTTTTTCAATTTTTTTTTTTTTTTTTTTTTTATGAAACAGTTCATGAGATATTAATTTTTGAAAAATTAAGTTTTTCTTGGGAGTCGGGTAGTTCAGTCTGCTAACACACTGGCCTCGCTTCGGCATCGATCGATTATGACGATGTTGGAGTGGAGGTCCGGGGTTCGATCCTGACTGGCAAAATAAAAATTTCTACCGGCTGAAAACTCGGCTCCCTCACTAACCCTACTAACACTCTACTTATGTGCTGTCTAAATGGGCTTTGTTCCTGGGGACATTAAATAAAAAAAAAAAAAAAAGTTTTTATTTTTTAAATGACCATAACTTTGCGAAAAATGAGCCAAATTGAAAGGGATTTTTTCAGAATTTTTGTGCTTATTTTAAAAACGATAGATAATATTATGAGATTCTTAACTTTATGTATTGTATGTATGTTAAAAGATTTTCTTCAAAAATTTTTCTAAAAACCTGTCGTCTATTTAAATTTTTTTGCCTGGTCTGGTATAATGGGCAAACGATGGAATCCCTTTTTTCGCATTTTTAATTATGATGTTATTTGGCTTGGACATTATTAAAAAAAAAAAATTATGCTTAGGAGCAACTATCAATGTGTTGGTATTATATTTGGTAAAAAATCTCTCCTTTTCTTACACGCTTGAATATTTTACAAATTTGAGATTCAGCAAATGATGAAAATTCTTTAAATGTTAAACTGGCGTTTCCGTCTGGAATCACACAATGATATTTGTGCGTCCCTGTTTTTCCCTTTTCTTTGTCAAATCTTGTCCCCAATAATTCCTTAGCTCCAATCTATTCTTCTTTAGATACAAATTCAACATTAATTTTTGACAAACAATACATATATCGAGCGAACCTCGGTCTTCCAGGTACTTTCCAATAATTAAAAAACTAACTAAGCCATGTCGTATAGTTTTTTCCTAAAGGAAGTTTTAGATAAAAATTAAAATAATAAGCCATTTACCTCAAGAAGTGTTGAGGCGAGATGCGAGCCGCGGATGCCCAAATGGACGTTCCGTTTAATTCGTTTGAGTAAATGCGGCCCCGAGAATGGATCTTCTTGTCTTTGGCGAAATCGAACAGGCAGAGGCTCAATTACGTACAGGTCTCCGTTGTCCAGGGAGACAACGCCTCGCTAACAAAAAACAACAACATTTTTTTGTTTAGTTTCATTTCTAAAATACAAAATATGTTTTTAACTTTCAATAAAGCAGAGATCTTCAGTCAGAAAATGAAAATTATTAACTTGAAAGAAATAAAGATGGTACTTGGTCCATGGTTTCTGGACAGCAGAATCATTTGAGATATTCGCCTGGCCAAGATCGAAAAACTCTTTTAGAGATTAATGAATATATATATTTCGCAATGAAATTAAAAAAATAATTAATGTTTTCTACAGCATTTTGTTTTTATTTTATTTAATTCTGAATTCATTTTCCATTAGGAATCGATGAGATGAGATGGCTCGAGCCATGGATTCTGAATCGGAAGCCGAAACGTTGTAGAAAACATTAGAAAATATATTGTGGGCATTCTAAGCTCAAAGAATTACCTAAGATCCCAAGTCTGACCACCAAAGATCAACAAGTAAAAAAACTCTATTGTGTATCACATTAATTTATTTAATTTATATTTTTGTATATACTAACTGACCACCGGGGACCTTTGGCCGTTATTTCTAATCATTCTAGCGTCATGAAAACTGGCATGCTAGTTTGCTAGTAGCGTTTGAAACACAAATAAAGGAGAAATTCAAAAATGCGCGACTTTGTTTTCTCTCTTTCAATCTCTAAATTGAAAGGGCGAAGATCGTTGGATAAATTTACTTCTATATAATAAATATGAAATGACTCTAGAATGTTAAAATTTGGTATGATCGTAAATTTTGGAATACTTAAAAACCTAGACTTTCTCTGTTTCAATCCCTAAAATATAGGAGTGAAGGTTGTAGGAGAAAGTTTAATGTATTAAATATGTATTGAATCTATGATGATAAAAATTGGAATATTGGATAATTAATAAAGTTGAAAATATATTATAATCACAAAATATTTACTACCCTTAACCTCTAAAATGAAGAGGTGAGATTTGTAGGGTAAATTAACATCCCTCCCCCCAAAAATCAATAAGTAAATATAAATTACATTACATATTAGCTTACGAAAACATAGAAACCCTACCCAACACTCTCGTGGGAAAAAACAGGTCAAGTTCGAAAAAGTAATGAAATATATTCCATTTTAGGCAGTTAGTTTTTACATTTTTAGTGGGGGCAACAGATTATGTGTGGAAAATTTGGTTGAGTCCGATCCAAGGGCCTAGATTTTCATTTTTTGAGCCTCCCCGCCCAAAGTTTAGTTTAGGGATTTCTAGTCTTCATATTAACAGAGAAAATTTTGAATTGATTTGAAAATGATTACGTATAATTTTTTTAAAAATATGGCCAATCTTCTTGGCAAAAGAAAAGACATAGCGCTGTCATCTATATGTAACTAAAAGTAAAGTACCTATCCCCCGTACGTACCACCGTACCCAATACTCTATTTTGATTAATATAGATAATTAATTATAATTGTTAAGTGATTGTTTATTGATAATTTGTGATATTGTTATGATATTTACCATTCCGTGACAGAGTTCGAGGGCGGCTTTCGGCCCCCTATAGAAACAATGGTCGATATCCGTTTTGAGTCGACGAATGACATCGTCGGGAATAAGCGAAGTTGTGTTTGTCCATCTTTGGGCGAAGACAACGTCCTGCAAGGCAAGAAGCGATTTTGCAGAGACTGGCGTGACGTGGAGCCGAGGAGAGGATTCTGAGTCCAATAACAAGACTCGCCGACGTCGGCGGCGACGACGAGGACTGAAATACGATGGCGAGCGTCGTCTGCGGAGACGAAGCTCCTCTTGAGGGTGGACAATTCGCCAATCACCGTCTGAAATAAATAAAAAATTAGCCAATTAACTCCGTCCATATGGCTTTAACATTGCATACCTTGTGTATAGTGAAATAGAAGAGGAGGAATTTAACATTTTGTTATGGCCCTGTCCAAAATAATAAACCCCTAGTTTCTGATAAAAAACAAACATGATCAAACATAATACCAAAAATTTCACTATTTCAAATAGTGAAACAAAATTCTGAGGGTTTATTAATATGTGAATAATAAAAAAAATCGTTATTTTGAATTCATAGATTGTATAAAAATAATTAAACTCAATCAACAATACTATTAGGTTGATGCATAATTATGGAACGTTTGTATTGGCGCGTTTTTCTTTAGCCAAAAATGGCGTTTTGTTTATTTTTTTAATAAAAACAATCTTCTCTATTTATAGTTAATAAAAATGCGTGTCGAAAACCATATTCATATTCGTCATATTATGCTCTACCACTACGAGAAAGGATGGAAGGCAGCACAGTCATTTCGCGATCTCAACGAACTTTTTGGCGAAGGAACAATTACTGATAGTGCAGTACGGAAGTGGTTTGCCCGTTTCAAATCAGGTGACACTAGTTTGGAGGATAAAGAAGGAAGAGGTCGGCCATCGGATTTTGATGATCAGGCACTTCTGACAGCCGTGGAAGAGGATGAAAGCCTTACAACACGAATGCTGGCTGCAGACTTCAATGTCGACCAATCAACGATCGTTCGACGCCTCAAAAAGCTTGGCAAGGTATGGAAATTGGCTGGATGGGTCGCCCGCGAATTCAACATAAACAGCGACGTCTACCTGGCACAGCTTGACCGTCTTCACGGTGCAATCGAGGCGAAAAGACCGCTCAAAAAGAACCACATCGTGTTCCATCACGATAACGCACGTCCACATGTTGAGCGCCGGGTCGTCGAATTCATCGCCAATAAGGGCTGGGATCTACTCTCACATCCACCGTACTCACCGACCGAAGCACCGACGGACTATCACATCAACCGCTCTTTGAAAAACTGGCAAAAGACTAAGATCTACGACGATTTGGATGACTTGGTGGCCGATGTCAAAGCGTGGATTGCCTCCAAGAATCGTGACTTCTTCGCCCGTGGAATCGACCGACTGCCAAACAAATGGGAAGCAGTTATTGAAGTAGATGGTGAATACGTTTCCGAATAATCATTTAAACATGTTTTTGTAAAATTTTATTATTGTTTTCGCGTGAAAAAATATATTTTTAAAAACGTTCCATAATTATGCATCAACCTAATAATAAACATTATGGCGCTTTCCATTAATTTAATTCTTTCCTGAGATTGTTTATTTTCTTTGTTATTTGAAAATATGAAAATATCTTAATTAAATTTATAATTAGTTTTTAAGGAAATAATGTTGATGAAAGGCAACTAAAATGATTTCGATTAAAATCTCTCGAAATCAACATTTTATTAAGTTAAGATTAACTTAACCTTTCGCCGCCAATGTTAAATAAAAAAATATTAGATTATAACTAACTTAATTTTTTATAATAGTTCAAGTCTCTATTTATGCTTTGGTTAAGTTTGAATCACACATTAGAGAGCAAATTTTTGAAAATAAATTTTTTGAATGTAAACATTATCTTAGATTCTTATGGAAAATTAAGATCTTGGCACTTTCTCTTGAAGTATACTACTATTAGTTGATTTATAAAGTTAAAAAAACTAAAAATTAGCTTTTTTGAAACGTGAAGATTTCTTTTTTTGCAATAAAATATATGATTGACCGACGAATTTACTTAGATATTTACTTTAAAAAATCACATAAATGCTATGCCTGGATGTAAACATAAACAGTATTAATACAACGCATTGCCAAATCATACAAGACTTATTATCAGCTGATTTGAATAAATCAAAGTAAATAAATAAATAATAAATAAAGCTTTATTTCTCGACCTGATTAGGGCACAAGTCCTCGGTAGCTAGGTCCTCCAAACATCAATACAATCTAGCTACAATACATTAACAAACATCCATACAAACTAACTACAACAATTTGACAAATAATAAACTAGTACAAAAAAATGAAAAAGAAAAAAATAGAAATACCTATATGCTCATTAACAAATAACATGACCATAGATTTCCATCAAAATACAAAAAGCAATTTAAAAAATCTCCGCGCAAAAACCCGGTGCTCAGGAGCAAGCGACGCATTAGCCGCTCCCAGGCAGCTGTCACATGTTGTTAAGGAAACCTGGTCAAAACCTTTAACAAGGATGGTATTACCTCTCTCTACATCAGCCAATCTCTGCTTTGTGAGAACTAAATAAAATTTGGTACAACTTCTAGAACAATAGGACTTGACAAAATGTATAATCGATTTAATCATAGGAGAGAGAGGACTATGATCCCAAGTAATAATATTCAGACTGTTCTTCAAATGAATGCCAAGTCTACATATTAATATCTTGAATTAACTAACTTGTAGAAACCAGACCTATTTAAATGAATACCATTCTTCCCTAAATCCTTATAATCTATATAACCATCTGAATCATTCTCATAACAAAACCACCACTGGTTTCAACACCTATACTTCTTTGTCCCAACCCTCGATTGGACTCACCATATTATCAAAAACAACTTAGCCTTCTAAGATGAGACCGTGACAGATCGAATGTCCAACACAAACCTCCTCCCAACCCATGAATTTCATCCAAATCGTTAGAGCCGTTTTCGAGAAACCGACCGGATATATATTTATACAAACTTTGCTCATACTATATATATTTGTCTAGATTAATTTGCCGCAACGCTGACGCAATGCTGCCGAGAGAGAGCGCCATCGGTATATTTGCGGCAAATTTGAAATATAATCGTAATTTGGACTCAAATTTCGAAATGAAAGACTCCAATTGATTTTAAATTAAGAAACATTAAATATATTGATAATTATTACCCCCCCTTCACCACTCAAAAATTAAATATTCAATTCGCTTTTCTTTGCGCACAGAAAAAGAAATCAATCACATCTTATTTGATTTATATATTATTTGTTTATTTTTTAATAATTTGCCACTTTTTTATAATTTTTTAAAAATCTAAATTTTGTTATTCTTATTTTTTGATTTTTACAAAATTAAACGACTTAAGACACGCATGCCCATATGAGTTTCTCATTGCAATACTGGAGCAGCCTGTCATACAAACAACACCTGATCTCTTTTAAATATTTGGAGCCTTATATCGATTATCGATCCCAAATTTTAAAAAAATGATATAATATAATTCTCCTCCTCACACGATACCACTTATTTAAATAAATCTATTTCCACACAAAAATATCACAATGCTGTAGATTATAGAAAAAAAAATACTTCCAGATTCATATCTAGAGCCTCATTTCTGTAGCTGTGTCAGGACGAAAATGAGGCGAAACTTTTAAGAGACTATGTATTTTCGGGAGTTTACAGGTATACATTTGGAGTGTGGTTTTTTAAGAGGAATAAAATTTTTTGGACCGAGACGCCGCCCGCCAGGGCACCAGCCCGGAGGGCCGAGCTTCGAGGCGTGCCGAAGGCACGCACGAAAAGCTCGTTTAATATAATAAGATATAGATACTATATGTATTTGTATTGATTTATTGTTGACGTGTATCGAATTTCGGCATGAATTTGACATTGAACTGAAACGGAAATGACAAATGGAAAATGATATCGCGCGCATCAACCTAAAAAAATTCCACAATTAAATCTATTACAAATGGGTATCTTCTAAATCTAAAGATATATAATAAATATTATATAATTGAAACATTCACTTTCAATAACGAAAATGAAAATGCTATTAGATGAATAAATTAATAAAAAAAAATATTTAAATTTTTAATAGTAGTAAATTGAAAGTTTTTGTGCCGAGGGTAGCAGAATTTTATATATTGAAAGAGACAATAAAGAGTGTGTCTTTTGCTGGAATTATAAATTTTATTTATTTATTTATATATAATTTTTATAATTCTATAAATTTATAATTCCAGCAGAATACACACTTTTATTGTCTCCTTCAATCTTTAATAGTAGGTATGAAATTGACAAGGTGACGTCATTTTTATTTTAACATACTATATATGACCTTCTCAGAGAAAAGGGACCTAGTGTGTCAAAAAACGGGTTTGGACTTAAGAGTGGATTCTGGTACCTAAAAGGGTGTAGAATAAGATGAAATGAGTTAGATTTCTGATAAAAATTTATTTACCCCATAAAAACGTACAAAACGAACTTGAGAAAATCGATAAAAATGAGAAAAACATTAAAATTTTATTATTATTATTATTATTTATTATTATTATTATTTGAGTTATGACACTTACTCAGCACAAGTGCTGGTAAAATTTCACCTACCCCTGGTTGTTCTTATGGGGTTAGGCTCGGACGCCGTAGAAAGGAATTCACCCTGGCCCTCAGTTACTCTTTCTTTTTTCTTCTTTTTTTATTTATTATTATTATTATTAATATTATTATTATTTTTTACATTAAAATTTTATAACTAACTATACCAAATCGCTATCTCCCAACTGAAGGTGTGTTCAAAGTGATAATGCGTTATGAAAACTTTAAATGAAGTTTTTCTCAAAACTTCATTTTCACACACTAGGTCCCTTTTCTCGGAGAAGTTCACATATATATTATATATCGTCACCTTAGAGAGTAAACCTGCTAACTCACAACAAGGAAATTGTAAAGAACAGAGAAAAATATTGTATTGTTGTTATGGAAAAACTATTTTTCGCATTTTTTTCTATACCTACGATAGTACTTTTAAGTAGCAGTTTTACTTGGACGATGCTGCATCTCTTTTTCTTTCAAACGGTATTAATATGTCATATATGATAAAAAATGGAGTTAGCAGGTTTACACTCTAAGCCGATATATATATATAAAGGCATTCCACGCCAAATTGTACCCCATTTTGCTTTTGTATCTTCGATTTTTTGAAAAATTTTCATGTTTTAGTACTAGTTGAGTCTAGGCCTTAATGATTTTTTTCAATTTTTTTAATTATTTAATAAATGAATAAATAATCATTTCTATTTGAAATTACCATAAAATATCATTAATGTATTTATTAATATTTGTTTATTTTTTTAAGTCGATCTTTAATCAAAAACTTTCTTGATCCAAAGAAATATTTTTCTGACTAATACTATACAGGTGATTCACGGTCGATGGCACGTTAGACGTTTATGGAAAACGGAACGCAGGATTTTTCTGAAAATTTACCACCTTACATTTTCTTAACTGTTCTATCGATCTAAAATATTTTTCAGTATTGCGACGTTTTGGCTTCCATCTAAAAGTCGTGGCAACTTTATTTTTTTAAATAGAACACCCCGTATATTAACACGTTTTTAGAACCGCCTTTTTATTAAAATACTTTTTTGTTGATATTGTCCTATACCTATCTCTATTGGTTTTCGAGATAAAAAATAATTTGTGTTAAATATGCTCTAAAACATGGGCCTAATTAAACTTAAATAAATTAGTGCTCTCAATTCATAGAAAAGTTGATATTTTGATGGTAGTTTAGACACACCCGAAGTATTTAATTTACGCCGAAAAATCGACTCCATATTATACAGGGCGTGCTAAAATTATTATTATTTCGGTTATTCATAAAAGGGGTCAAAATTTCATTTTTTCAATGATAGCCCTCGTGTATTATTCACTAAATTGAAATACGAAGAAAAACGCTTTAAGAGGATATATCATGTCCCTATACCTAAAACATCAAGTTTTCTTAATAAAGCCGCTTTTTCGTGAAAAAATTACATTTTAATGAATTTAATTTTAACTACCATGGAAATATCAGTTTGTTGACTATTTATAAGTAGCTTATAAACAGTTTATTGACGATGTTGAAAAAAATCTCTTTCAAAATAACCGCAAATATTGATTATTCAAACGAAGTTCTTATGAAATTATTAATTTTGTACTATAATATAATTTTTTTTTTTTAATTCGGTGGATCGTCTCTCCTTCTTCAGGGTTTAAATAAGTTAACGAACGAAAAACTCCGTGTGTATTATTTATTATTATATTTTTAATTATAATTAATCTCAAAACTTTGAGCAGAGTGCTGCCTTAATGATGGCCGGAGCGGATAAAAACGTTGGCAAAAAATAAATTTAATTTAATTCTGGTTGAAAATAAAAATTAACCATATCTGAATTTAAAATTAAAAACAATATTAATATATCGTTTTTAAAACCAAAGTAAAATATTACCGAGCAAAGTTCGGGCCGCCAAGTACTCAATATGTTATAAAAAACTTCAGCAAAAAGAATATTAATCTAAATTTGAATCTAAAGGTTATGAAAATTAGTTCAATATCATTTTAAATTATTATTATTATACATGATAATAATCAACGTACTTATCTAAATATGGATTTCCCTATAATAATTAATTCTCTAAATTAATTTATTTTCTAATTTATGTTCGATAAAAAAAATTGAGATCGGATGTAACGAAATGACACCAAGGTCCCCTCTTATGGCATACGTCCATTACAATAAAAAATAAAAAATAAATAAAAAATAAAAGAATTATACACAATCATCCGACCATCTATTTTTTGTTATTTATTTATTTATTCAATTTCTATAGAGTGAAATTTAATTTTTATTGAAATAGTAAATTCAGTCCAGTGAACTCAAAACCTTGAAGTTATATAAAATGTTAATATAGTATATATATATATTATCTATATATTATACAATCTAAATATAATTTGTTAATCTAGTTACTTATTCAATCTTTAATTTAGCATACGTAGTATATATGGAAAAGCATTATAAAGTGGACGAAAGTAATCCCTAATCATAAGGAGAAATCAATGAGGTTGTCCTCTGCTTAATGCAAATAAAAAACATACACCTATATATAGTATATATCGGGTGAGATTTGTTATCTTGAGACAGTCTTATAACTCAAAAGCAGTGCATTATATGAAAAAAAGTTTCAAATAAAAGTTTATTTATATCAAGGGGGAAACTAAACTACGCTATTTTTTGTCGACCTAGAACAAGCTTTCATGGGTATTTCGAGGTCAAGTTCTGTTTTTTAGAGAAAGAAGAGTCCCAACAATGAAAATAAGTGTTTATACGAGCCCCGTCCCATCTCAATTGGCCCACCAATATTTTTTCTTTTTAAATAAAATTATGCTAATTCACTGTAAATTTAATTTAAATATTTATTTTTATTATCATATGGAACAACATTTTAAACAATTTAAAACATTTTATTGTAACATTTAAATTTAAATTATTTTTTAATTGTTAAAAACATATTTTTATATAAAAAATAGTTCTTTGCTTTTCACGAATTTTTTTTTTAAGAATCTTTGAATATGTGAAATAATCAAGTAGGCTTTTCCTTTTTCCAACAAAAGAAAGTTTGTTTTGTTTATTATTAGTAAAAATGACTCGTGGATAGGTTATTGATGAAAAAATTCGCTCAATTATTATCAATTTATTTAAAATGGGAAAATCAAAGGCGGAAATTGGCGATCTAGTTAATTTATCAAAGTTTACTGTCCGAAATATTATTCGAGTTTATAAAACAACCGGTACAATAGCTACAAAACCTCCGTATGCGTCAAAATCCAAAATATCAGATGCTGATAGACGGGCATTGAAGAAGATTATTAGAAAAAACAGGCGTTCGAACTATGGTGAATTATCTTGTTCTTTAGAGCGATGCTGTGGAGCGAAGTGTTTCAAGATCCACGTGCCATAGAGAAGCCCTTAAGTTAGGTTTTAAAACTTACAAGGTAATTTTATTGCAATTTATTTCAAAAAATTTTTTTTGTAATTTTACTAATTTTTTTTTAGGCAAAAGAAAATCTACTCTTGACATTAAAACAAAAGAAAAACCGGCTTAAATGGGCTAAAAGTCACATTAATTGGACGAGTGATGAATGGAATAGTGTCCATTGGAGTGATCAGTCTCGTTTTGAAGTTTGTGTTGGGGACAATCGAAGCAGAGTTATTCGTCAGAAAAATGAAGCTTTCAATTCAGATTGTTTAAAAAAGAAAGTAAAATTTCCTGCTTCAATTATGGTATATACCATATGGGGTATGTTCAATGTCTGCTAGAGGTGTTGGAAAAACTTCACTTTATTGATGGAATTGTAAACACTAATAAATATTTAGAGATTTAAAAAAAATCTTTACTTCCAACAATGGCAGATGCATTGCAGAATAATAATAATGTTGTGTTCCAACAAGACGGGGCGGCCTGCCATACATCAAGAAAAATCTTTAAAATGGCTTTCTGATCATAATGTTCCACTTTTTGGAGTGGGTGGCAAACAGTCCCGACTTGTCACCAATAGAAACACTTTGCGCACACAATGAAAAAACTATTACTGAATACAACCAGCTAGAAATGTAGTCGAATTAAAACACAAACTTCAAAATATTTGGGATACTTTCACTCAAAATGAGTGTCAAAACTTAATATGTACGTTGTCACAAAAGAATTGAAGCCGTATTTAAAAATAAAGGCGACGTTACACAGTGGTAAAGGTTTTGGATTTTGTATGTTTTCCTTGTTTTTAACAATTAAAAAATAATTTTAAGTTAAATGTTACAATAAAATGTTTTGAATTGTTTAAAATGTTGTTCCAAATGATAATAAAAATAAATATTTAAATTAAATTTACAGTGAATTAGCATAATTTTATTTAAAAAGAAAAAATATTGGTGGGCCAATTGAGATGGGACGATTTCATGCACGATTACAATATTTTGACCATACCCTGTATGGTAAAGTAAAAAACATGGAGTGTTTATTAATTTGCCGTGTGTTTCTTTGTATTTAATAAAAAAGTGCGCTATGATGTTTAACCAAACTTTGGGTAGTTTTTCTGGCCTTCATCAGAGTTCTCTAAAGGTAACAATTAAATAATAAAAACATCCTTGTTCCATGGGCAAGCAAATACTGACGGGCAGCCCAAGTACAAAAAATATTCATATTTTATTTTTATCTAAAATTCATAACAAGGGTGGCTTTATTCCTAGCTTCTCTGGAATGAATTCGAAACTAGGGCTCTCCCGGCAGGCAGACTTCCCCTGCCATCCTGGATTATAGAGTAATTATCAAAAAATAGTAGGTACTAGAAATCTATCATATGAAATTTGTATTGCTTCTGTATTATATTACTATCTCCTTTTGTTGTATAATACATTACAGTAATTAGACTTTGCTCTCGGGTAGTTTTACTTTGTTTCGAAAATAATGCATGGAAATTGGCCCAAATAATTTTTCTCTATTATATACGCAAAACCATATTATGAAAACTTATTTAATTATTTTTTTGTTTGTCCTTAGCGAGACGTTAACCAAGTTCCATATAATTAAATTATTAAAATAATTTACGTAAATCTTATTTTTTAAATACCTATTTAATTATTTTATTATTTCTTTATTTTTTTATTTTTATTTTTTAATAAATAAATAAAGAAAAGTGTGTGCGAATATTTATTTAGAAATTGAATTGTTCTTTTAACAAAGATATTTTTTATATAGAAATATATATAGTTAGATACATATTTTAATTAATTATCCAGGTCAGTGATTTTGTTTTGACTAAATTTGATTTTTGTACTAGTATATTTTTTTATTTTTTATTCCCATTTGGCAATACGTGAATGGGTAGATATATTTAAAAAAATTTTAAAATAATAAAATTGATTTTTTTAATTTGGTATTAATATTTCGAAATACATTAAAAATTGAAAAAAAAAATTGGGACTTGAAATAATTTAATTTTTTAATTTAGGGTAAAATTTAAATGCCAGAATTAAGGATCTTAGTTGATATGTTTGTTTTACATGTCAGAAGAGATCGTCTCTTCGGGGGTTGAAAAAAGTGGCAAATTTGCATTTCGGTCAGATGGCTTAAATCATGGAGACAATATATAGGGTGATTCATCGGTTGTCCTCTTTATAATTCTTTTATTTTAAGTCTGGAGAGAAAAACTCTTCAAATATAATTTATATAATATATAAGAAATCATAAGTTGGTGTCATCTATTAAATTCGATGGAATGGAATATTTTTAATTATATGTCAGAGGGGTTGTTTTTCACCCCCTCGGGAATCGAACCCGAGCGCCAGTAACAGCAATCCGGGCCACCTTTACGCGTGTACATATGTCAGAGAGGTTCGCATCCTGCAGGTGAGCCAGGTGGCCCGGATTGCTGTTACTGGCACTCGGGTTCGATTCCCGAGGGGGTGAAAACAACCCCTCTGACATATAATTAAAAATATTCAATTCCATCGAATTTAATAGATGACACCAACTTATGATTTCTTGTAAATTTGAATCTATTACCATCGGCAAATTAATATCTTTCATATATAATATATTATTGTCTATCTACGTACCATATGCATTTGTATACAGGGTGCTCCGTTTAAGCGCAACAATATGTAACTTTATATTTCTTAATGGAACCAGTGGCGTAGCGGGGGGGGGGGGGGGGCAGGGAGGGGGACTGCGCCCGGGCGATACTCACAAAGGGGCGCCAAATGGTCCTCAAAACAAAAAATTGCTGGATAATTTTTATTTTTATTATAATTGATTTCTGGAAAATATATTTTAAATTTAGTGCCAGTGTAATATAATAAATATTAATTCGTAAAGTACAAACATTCTTTCTTTCAGTACACTATTTATTTTTATTTCTATAAACGCAATGTAGCTTACGCTTATTCTTTTTAAAACGATAACAATAACACTCTAATGTACTTATATGTATACTCACGGAAAAAAGTATTAAAACTGTGTGTTTTTAACATATTTCTTTATAAATATGTAAAATAAATAATAGGTATCTTTTGAACTAATTCTAGATGATCATATACATTTTAGAATCTAGTCGTGTTTTCTCAACTATATTTTTGTCTCAAATTTAAAGCCTAGCTTGAGCCTATGACTTTATTTATTTTACTTTATTTAGTATTTATTTAGGCATTGTGCCCCGGGCGCGAGTTAAGACACTAAATGGAACACCTTATATATATTTATTTATTTTGATAGTAAATTAGATTCCCTTTAAAAAAGTATTAAGTACTTAATAAGGGTCTAAAATTATAAATTAAGAAATTATTTACGTTCATAAAAAATAGTAGTTCATAGTGAAAAAAACCATAATTTAATACTTTTTTTAATTAATTAACTTCTTAATTTATCATTTTAGACCCCTTATTACTTAATACTTTTTAAAAGGGAATCTAATTTACTATAAATATATATATATATATATATATAGGGTGTTCCATTAAGAAATATAAAGTTACATATTGTTGCGCTTAAACGGAGCACCCTGTATACAAATGCATATGGTACGTAGATAGACAATAATATATTTTATAAATTATATTTGAAGAGTTTTCTCTCTGACTTAAAATAAAAGAGTTATAAAAGTTATAAAAGAGGACAGACCCTGTATATGCTTAAATTTTAATTTTTTTAAATTCAAAAATAGACTCTTTCTAGTGATGATGGGAAGTTTACGTAATTAGGTATGGAGTGTCCAAGCCCGTCTCGCACTTGTCCGACTTATATTAAGTTCTTATAGTGACAAGTTATGCTCCGTCGAGCGTAACCGATTAACGATTAAATTAATTTTCATTTTTATACTTTTGATCAAATTATTATCCAAATATTTATTTCTCTCATCATGCGATGATTTTGCTGAAATAACTTTCTTTACAGTACTTAATATCAAAACAAAAGCAAACTAAATAACTAGAATGGTTAAGTAAATTGTTCTTCCGGTTGAGTCGTCACTCACTCTCTCGGCTCCGAAGACGGAAGCACGGTGAACGAACCAGCAATGCACAAATAACGAGATGCAGATAGATGCAAGGTGGATAGGTGGCAGCCAGCCAGCCAGGAGGTATAGTACTTCTAGTACTCCAAGGGGGGAAACATTAACTGCGATTGCAAACAGCGAAAGCTAAATAAAACTAGCCGTTTCCTTTATTTGCACTCTTCCAGTTTCAAACTGAATAAATAATCGATTTTTACGAAACAGTTTACTTCCCTTTTTAGGCAAATCCCTTCCTTATCTCTGATCTTATCTCTATTATTTCTACATTTTTAACTACTTAGGTCAATCAGTTTCACCAACCAGGTTTAATTTTCAATTAATTGATATTTCCCAAACAATATATATATAAATTATTTAGGTTTGACTTCGAGATAAAAAAAAGCCAATTTTTGTTACCTATCCAAGGGGGTTTAAGAGATATCACCATTTTTATGTTTTGCAAAGACTTTCTATGTAATTGACTGAAATTTTGGGCTTGAGTAAGTTCTACATGTTTTACCCCATGTATCTAAAATTCGAGGTGTGAACCGCGATTGGAATTAAGTGTACACGTCTTTTGGAATTATGTGGAATTATTTTGGAATTCATTAGATAATGCCCCTTCATCTATTATCTTCTACTTGGAAATGAAAGTGGAAGTAGGTGTGCACGATATTAGGTCGCGGTTCACCCCTCGCTAAAATCATTTTCTTATGAAAAAGGGGTTAAGTTCAATCAACGTTTAAAAAAAAATTACTTTGGATATATAATCACAACCCAGTTGCATTTTAATGGACTTTTATGAACTTGGCAATCATTTAGAACTAAAATAGGTAAAATGGAAGATCATATCCCCCTGTCAAAAAACGTCTTTAATCTAGGCACAATCTAGAAGCGAAAATTCTAACGCCAACGTAACCGCCTGAAAACAAGTAAACATTACCACTTAGAATCTAATAAACTAATTCATGATAGTCAATACGGCTTTAGACAATTTCGGTCCACCGGCGATATTTTAGCATATATAACTCATATTTGGAATAAAGCACTAGAGACTGGTAAAGAGACTTTCGTAATAGGCTTAGACATTTCAAAGGCCTTCGATCAAGTCTGGCACAAAAATCTTCTTGCCAAATTACCTGCATTTGGCCTCCCCCCGAGCCTCTGCAAGTTGCTTGAGAGCTTTCTCTCAAACCGCTCTATTAAAGTCGAGGTTGACGGAATATCATCCTCGTCCTTTAATACTAATGCTGGAGTTCCTCAGGGCTCAGTCATCTCTCCCACGCTCTTTATTATCTATATTAATGACCTATTAAATCTGCCCTCCAATCCAATACATTGTTACGCTGACGATAGCACCCTCCACAACGCTCAATCCTTACTAGACAATCGCGCAAACATAGCCTCCTCAATAAATTCAGATTTAAGCATGCTTAAAAAATGGGGATCTCACAATTTGGTAAACTTTAATGCTAGCAAAACACAATGCTGCCTAATTTCTAGGCGCGCAGATAGGAACCTTCCGGACATTTCCTTTGATTCGAGCTCATTGGAATTCCGTAATAAAATATCAATGTTAGGTGTCACCTTAGGTTCTGACCTCTCTTGGAATGACCATATTATCTCAGTAGCAAAAGCTGCAGCATGTAAGCTTGGCTTTCTTTTCCGAACCAAACGATTTTTCACCCCCACTCAACTCCTTATATTATACAAGGCTCAAATTCGCCCCTGTCTTGAATATTGCTCGCATTTGTGGAGAGGAGCCTCCAAGTATTCTCTTAATACCTTAGATGCAATTCAGAGGCGAGCTATCAGACTGATAGGCGATCCTACATTAACTGACACTCTCGACTCCCTAGCCCATCGTAGATCTGTCTCCGCCCTTTCCCTTTTTTATAGATATTACCATGGCTTTTGTTCTGACGAAATAAAATCGATAATCCCACCAAAGGCTTCATTTGCGCGAAATACACGATTTTCTAAAATTCAACACCCCTACGCGCTTAAACTAGATACTAATCGAACAAACGCATTCGCCAATTCATTTATCCCTATGACATCTAGAGACTGGAACTCTCTTCCCCGACCGTCTTTCCAGCTACTTATAACCTTCAATCTTTCAAGACCAGCATCCACAGATACCTTCGACTGCTACCCAATCCCTAAATCTCCCCTTATCTTCACGTTACAAGGGTCCACCACGGACTTCAGAGGTTGTACCTTCTTGGTGCAACTTCTTCTTGTATCAATATCGTTATAAAAAAATTAAGCTTATTTAAGTAATTTAAATTAAAATAGTGATCTTGTAAACCACCTGAGGGCCTTCGCCCTTTAAACTTCAAGGTAGCAAAAATCCTTTACGTCTTCAGCTTCCGAAGCTGAAATTTTCCTTGTAAACTACCCATTGCTAATGGTAAAAATTCTTCTTTTTGCCTTGAGTACCAGTTTAACATATTTGTTTGTAAATGCCACCCATCCTTTCCTTTTGAAATCTTTCTGAAAAGAAACCCTCGTTGAAATGTCCACTTTGATACGAACCGAAGAACCGAGCAGAACTGAATATATTTTAACCGTACCTTACAAGGTTTGTTTGGGGACGGATTTTTTATCTAGTCGAACCGAGATCATAAACTGAACCTACTCAAGTTGTTTTTTGACAGAGGGCATCTGGTCTTTAGTCCTAAAATAGGGTTTGTCAAATCCGTAATCGACTTTTTGTAGAATGATGTCTATATATATAAAATTAAGGTTTTGTCTGTACATTGGTCCAAATCACGCCAAATTTTGGTTGCACACGTTTCAATCAATGTTATGAACGAAAACACCCTCAACAAAATTCCTGTCTGTCTGTCTGTCTGTATGTATGTTTCCGTGGGTTCCGCGAAAAGTTGTTCACGATTCACGTAAAAACGGCTGAAGGGATTATTATGAAATTTCATATTTGTATCAGATGTCTTCTAACTTACGTTTTTAGCTATATAACGTTTTGATATTTTGATCCCAAAAGGGGGTTTGGGGTGGCGCACGAATGAAAATTATCAAATTACTCCTAAACTATTAACCCTACGGCAAATTTTATTGTGATTTCTGAAAACTTTTATTTAAAAAAATTCCCCCAAAAAACCACCCAAAAAGGAGGAGAGGGTCAAAATGTGAAAATTTTTGCTCTTGGTCCAAACTCAACCAAATTTTGTATACATAATCTGTGGGTCACTAGAAGGCTAGAAATGCAAAAACTAACCACCCAAAATGGGGGGGGTCAAAAAATGAAAATTCTTAGCCTTGGAGCCAACTTTACCAAATTTTGTATACATAATCTGTGGGTCACTAGAAGCCTAGAAATGCAAAAACTGGGTGCGGGTCCAAGTAAACGTTCAAGTCAACAAAATTTCCTAGAGAATGAGATAGGAATCAAGTTTCTAGGATGAGTGGTTTTCATTTTATGAAGGAAAAACTGTGATTTTTTGAAAAAAATTGCAGTTTTTCAAAAATTCAACCTCATTGCGGCACGAGTTACCATTATCCAATTAAGATGAAACTTTGTTTGAATTGTAGAAAATTTAATCTAGTTTAAAAATGTATAGAGTGATCTTTGTCAAAAACGTGCTTTTTCATGGTCAAAATGGGAAAAAATCGAAAAAAGTGCGAGTTTTTGGGGATTTGCAGAAACAGAAAAAATACGTCAATTTTCAACTAGTGCTTGAGCCCGAACGGTTGGTCAGAGAAAAAACCTCAATAATGAAATTTGTAGAAAATTTTATGAACTTTTGAAAAGGAAGGCTATTTACGAGAAGTTGAGAGTTTTCGAGTTATAAGCAAAAAAACCGCACGGAATTTTGTTAGCAAACCTCAGATTCGGATTCAGCACACCAAAAAACATATAGGATCAAGAAATCACAACTACCCCAAAACTTTCCCGTGAGGGGCCCTTTAGATAACAATTTACTGGACTAAAAAGGTACTTCAAGAAATTAAAAAAGAACATAATTCTTGATTAAACATATGAAATATATTTAATTACTGTTAGTTTGCTATAAGAAACGTTTTGTCGTTGTCAACGATTACTCATCCCATGAGCCCTGCTCATGGGGGAGGGGAGTTCTGATAAATTGAAAATTGAAAATTAGGATAAAATGGGTCATCAATATAAAAAAAAAAAAACTGAGAAGAAATTGAATAATATTAATAGAATATCTATCGTAAAAGCGAGTGAATGTTACCTTGGTCATCTTGTGGGTTCGGAAAGAGGGCAGACCACTCGTCGCTCGTGAGCTGTTGGTGCAGATTCAATTCATCGACCTGAAGCAAAGGAGATTGACTTGCATTAATCATCTACAACTCTGGAACTTGTCTCTTCCGGAGACTGAACCGTGAACTCTGTCTGTGCTATGACCCCAGCCAACCACACCCAAGCCTGCCCTTGGATCACGCCCAAGCATTCCAGAGCAGTTGGCTCTCTTCCTGGTCCTGGTCCCTCCTGACTCCTGCCTACCTGCCCCCGCATCCAACTCTCTTCATCTCTTTACCGAGATGCAGATTAAAAAGAATTTTGCAACGTTTAACTACTATAATCGATAACAATCTTTATTCTTAGAACTAATACCTTGCTCCTTTCATTTTTTAAAACAAGCAAATAGAACACTATTTGGAAAAGACTTCAACACAGGAGTGAGATTTTTTCAGTCTTAGAATCAGTGAATCATTCATTTTTGAGCTTAGATAATGCAATGACATCTAATGCCAAGTTAAATTAGCCAATATTTCAATTAAAATGCATGGTTGCCAATTTAAAGGACAATCTAGGCCTAAAGGTAGTTGTTTCGCGACAATACTAGGAAAAAGTAAATGCTAGAGTATATAGAACGGACAATAAGGATTCATAATTCATAAGCCCACAACTTTTTGCTGTTTATGTACCACTACTAGCCAATCCCATGGTCGTTTGACAAATTTGGCACCATTGTAAAATGTTGTATTTTTTATATTAAAATGTACAGATAAAATGCATTTTAAATTTCTATAAAAATCGTTTTGTTGTTTTTAACAAATGTAATCAACGCCTACGTTACACCTTATGAAAATTATAATTTTGAAAAAAATCTAGAGCATGCATCTTTCGCTGGTTAAATAAATGCACTGTTGCCAAATTGTTTTTAGTCTCAATTTGTTTATACATTTTCATTATTTATTCATTATTATCTCAGAAACTGTGTTGTAACTATGAATCAAAATTGTCTTAAAATATGTATTGGTTATTGTTTAATGTTGGTTTAGTTTTTTTTTTTTTACTTAGAGAAAGTGGTGTAGGTTTTAGGTGAAACATGATATTAATTAATAAAGTAAAGGGTGTGTAGTTTAACAGTGAATGAAATAAAATTCAAAGAGGTTTATACAAACCCAATCTATTTCGGATTATTAGTCCATCATCAGGAGTTTACAGCTTGTTGGTTTAGTTTTTTATAACACTGGTAAGAAGAGTTTCTTAATTATAATTAAATATGTATGTAAATTTTCCGATATCCCGTATAGTGCAATATTAAAGGGCCTGAAAAACTCTATTTTTGAAATTTAATATCTCCGGAACTGGATTGTTCATAAATTTCGTTTTGCCACCAATCGATGCAGAAGAAATATTTAAATAATAATCTCTCTAAATTTCAAAAAAATTCTAAGAAAACGTATTTGGCGGAACAACTACCTTAAGGATTTTATATTTTTAATTTCAAATATTTTCATGAAACTTGGCTGTTACGCATTATGAGAGATATTAGGCCCTCTATACCAGTGTTCCGCAAAGTGTGTGCCGCGGCACACTGGTGTACCGTGGTCATTAGTTGGTGTGCCGCGGAAAAATGTCAAGTTTTGTGAAGATAATCCATCTACACATAGCTGAGAGGTAAGCGACCAGCCTTATCAACGATTGCACCAAATTTTGATCGCCTGTGCTCAGTTAAGCAGGCTCACTCACATTTCTCATTAAATATATTTTCATAATACATATCATCATCATCATCATCAGCCTGAATATAGGCCTCTTCCATCAAATGGAAGGGGGTTGGCATTAAGTCACCACGCTTGCCAGACGGGTATAATACATATATTGATTTTAAAATATTAAATAAACATTGGTTTTTTCTTTGGTGTACCTCTAAAATTTCTTGATTTGCTAGGTGTACCTTGAACACAAAAAGTTTGCGGAACACTGCTCTACACACTAGGCAATTCCCAGCCGGCGCAACAGAAACTCGAGTAACCTAGGAGTATCTTAGAATCCATTTCCAGTATCATAAATCTCAATGACAACATTATAAAAAAGGGAACAGGACTCTATTTTATTTGGATACCCGGTCATATTGGACTAACAGGAAATGAAAGAGCAGACAAACTTGTAAGAAAAGCTGCCTGCAAACCAACTTCAGACTTCGATACCAATTTTTATAATGATATAAAGATATATATCAAGGGAGAAATACTAAAGCAATGGAAAGACGGAACAGGCTCCATCTAACTGATAAGTGTCCAATCTATGAGAGAAAGAGCCCAAAATAATATAAATCGTAGTATGAAAGAAATTCTAAACAACACACAAGATGATAACATCAATAATATAATCAAATTTCTAAAAAATATAAATTTTCTATATCTTATATGAAAAAATGCGATAACTAAATCTATTTAACTTATCTAATCTGAGGCGCTAATGACCCTTGCCGTTGATGCGCCCTTAAACACCTATATGTAATCAATATTAGAATCCATTTCTAATGTTAAATAGTGGGGAGACACAAACGGAGCGATTCCCAAGAGACGCGTATTCTACCAGTCAGTCAGGTCGCCCGTCAATTGAGTCTCTTGGGCGCCTCATTTCATTAAGGGGAATCATGTCAGGCAAACAACCATTCAATATAAAGTTTGTGGGTGAAATTAAAAAATTCCCTGAGTTGTCACATTTATAACTTACCTTAAATTTCCATCAAATTATTTTTACAAAATATGTAGATTCACATCAGTGGCCAGAGGTGACTTTTCAAACAGGGGATTCTGTCCAAAAAAACCCTCATTTTTTTAAATTTTACTTTAATCTTGAAAATTTCATCAAATACGACATCATAGAATTTGATGTTATTTTTAAATAATTTAACAGTAGATTTTTATGACATGGTATGAAAATACTCTCAATGGTTTGAAATTTTAGGAATGCGCCGCATCCACAGCATCCATGGACCGCACGCCACTGGTACACATATGTGTTTTATAATTATAATTATGAAAGTTTATTTTTGCCGAGAGTAGCAGAATATTTATAAGTTAAAGGAGACAATAAATTAAATACATTTTTTTAATTTATTTATATTGAACTATAATTTCGAGTTCTTGCTTGTAATAGACTGATGAAGAGTGCAAAGCCCTCGAAACCATAGTCTCGATATAAATAAATTAAAAACTTTATTTTCTCAGCAGAATACTTTTATTGTCTCCTTTAATGATAATTATTATTAAAATTATTGATAAATTATGTTGATTAATCGTCCATTATAATTAGTAGATTAAAAATTCAGTTTATTGGACAAAGTTTTTTTATTGAAGTTCTTTTTCAATTTTTGTACAACGTTTCGCTCTCTCGAGACTTTTTCAAGTACTCAATTGGTTAGAACAACATTGGTTGAAATCATGCGCGGATCCAGGGGGGGGGCGGTGGGCGTGCCCGCCCCCCCCCAAAGCATTGGAGATCAATATTTTTTATGTTTATTTAATTTTTTTTTTATAACATAAAAATTTTGAAACATTGAAGAAAATAAAGTTCTATGTCAGAGACGCCCCCCCCCCCCCCCCCCCCGCTTGGAACCAGGAATTCGAGTAAAGTAAAAGTAGATCTTATATACCGTATGTCTCAGTTATTTTTATCAACCAATGTTGTTCTAACCAATTGAGTACTTGAAAGTCTCGAGAGAGACGAAACGTTGTACAAAAATTGAAAAGAACTTCAATAAAAAAACTTTGTCCAATAAACTGAATTTTTTAATCTATTAAAATTATTAGTTTTATAATTTTAGACAAATTAACATTTTTTTAAACGTTCGTTTTAATTTTTCAGTAAATTATTTCAAAGAAAAATTAAAACGAATGTTTTTCTATGCATGTAGATAGACTAATTATTTTTACTTTATCCAATGCGAAGCATGGGAGAAAGTATTGGAATCGCTCTCGCGGCAAGCGCGACTTCAAAGGGTCCTCAGGTAAAGACTACGGAACCCATAGACTCAATTAAGGTCACAAATTGAAGTATTCAATGAGATTGAATTTTAGCACGTGACGGTTTTGCCAAAAATTACCTGAAATCTCGTCGAGAGGCCAAAAAGTGCCATTTTTTTGGAAGTGCAGTAGGGATGGATGGATGTATGTATGTGTGTTATCGTATTTTTCGTCCACGATTTTTTCCACACCTTTGCGCTGATTGAAATGAAATTGAAAACCTACCATTAGTTTAACAAAATGAAGCGCTGATTAGTTTTTGGTACATATCGGTCCACAAACATTAAGTACTTTATTTCAGTACTTTTTTAGTTTTTCTAAATATCTTGAAAATGACTTAACCAATTTTGATGAAATTTAATATCCTAATTAAGTACCTCGGGGACCACAAAAAAGGTTAAATAAAGTTTTTAGTAAAATTATATTTTAAAGTACTTTACTCAAGAACATATTAATATTTCAAATGAATTTGGATAAAGTTTAGCAACGATCCGTTGCAGTTTATTTTAACAATTTATCGAGTTTTCTAATCAATTAAATTGACAAATCCTAATATATAATAATATTTGTAATGATCTTTTAGTGGGATTTTAAATAAAAAAAAAACAGAATTAATTTTATTATTAAATCTCGCCTGAATTTCTTTAAAATATTCTCAGTGGGAAGTACTAAGTCGCCTCTGAGTATTCCTACGCACAGGCAACACAAATTGACGATAGTCGAGTTTCATTTGCCTAAGCTGGGAATTGCCAAGTGTGATGAAGATGAGGGCCTTTGAGTAAATTAATTAAATACGTAACAGCCAAGTGTCACGAAAATAATTTAAACAAAAAATATAGAATCCATAAATCTAGATCTTTATTTAAAACGAACTTTTCGTGCGTGCCTTCAGCACGCCCTCGAAGCTCGGCCCTCTCGGGCTGAATGCCCTGGCGGGCAGCGTCTCGGTCCAAAAATTTTATTCCTCTTAAAAAACCACATTCCAAATGTATACCTGTAAACTCCCGAAAATAGATAGTCTCTTAAAGTTTCGCCTCATTTTCGTCCTGACACAGCTACAGAAATGAGGCTCTAGATATGAATCTGGTAGTATTTTTTTTCTATAATCTACAGCATTGTGATATTTTTTGTGTGGAAATATGTAGATTTATTTAAATAAGTGGGATCGTGTGAGGAGGAGAATTATATTATATCATTTTTTTTAAATTTGGGATCGATAATCGATATAAGGCTCCAAGTATTTAAAAGAGATCAATCAGGTGTTGTTTGTATGACAGGCTGCTCCCTCCAGTATTGCCATGAGAAACTCGGGCATGCGTGTCTTAAGTCGTTCAATTTTGTAAAAATCAAAAAAATAAGAATAACAAAATTTAGATTTTTAATAAATTATTAAAAAAGTGGCAAATTTTTAAAAAATAAACAAATAATATATAAAATATAAATCAAATAAGATGTGATTAATTTCTTTTTCTGTGCGCAAAGAAAAGCGAATTGAATATTTAATTTTTGAGTGGTGAGGGGGGGGGGGGGAATAATTATCAATAAATTTAATGTTTCTTAATTTAAAATCAATTGGAGTCTTTCATTCCAAAATTCGAGTTTCAATTACAATTATATTTCAAATTTGCCGCAAAGACGGCATCAGCGCTCCCTGACGGCAGCATTACGTCAGCGTTGGGGCAAATTAATCTAGGCAAATATATATAGTATAGAAAGAATGCGTTTTAAGTGAAAGTACTTACTATTTTATCGACTTACTTATTCTTGGCGAATTTAACTTGGCTGCGCCCTAGATTTCAATTAGCAGCTTTTGGGGTTCATAAAAAAAGACCTAAGAGTCTGAAATGCATGAAATTCGGCTGGAGGTTCATTCATCATTTTAGAATTTAATTTTTTACTATAAAATAAACTTTAACATTATCCCTCAATTTATATTTCGGGGATGAATTGCTCTGGCAATTAAGAGACCTTGGAATAAGAAGAGAAAGAGGATAAAATCTGAATCGCAAGGGAAATCTTTTGCTTGATATCTCTTAATATATTCATAAATGGCTAGAGAGTAGAGATAGATGTAAATGTCGATAGGAGATTTCTTTGCAAAAGACAAAAGAATGTTGCAATATTTGTGTAAAGAGGGAACCAAGGTCAATGCCATGGGAAATGCAATTTTATATTATATTCATTTATTAAAAGAAAGGAGAACGATTCACACTACTTTCCAATAAGCAATTTTTACTTCCATTAGGAATATGCATTAATTTTTAATTTTTATTTTTAACACGCTATTATTTCATAAATGGGCCTGCCTGATAATGACCTAGTCTGCTGGCTGTGCTATTTTTGCAGCAGGTGGGGGCTAATTACTGCCTATGGATGGTTTTACTTTATCCAATGCAAAGCATGGGTAAAGTATTGTAATCGCTCTCGGGGCAAGCGTGGCTTCAAAGGGTCCTCAGGTAAAGACTACGGAACCCATGGACTCAATTAAAGTCACAAATTGTAGTATTCAATTAGGTTGAATTTTAGCACGTGACGGTTTTGCCAAAAATTACATGGGGTCTCGTCGAGAGGCCAAAAAGTGCGATTTTTTCATTTAGTGCGTGCGGATGGATGTATGTATGGATGGATGTATGGATGGATGTATGTATGTATGGATGTATGTTATCGCTTTTTTGGCCCACGATTTTTTCCACACCGTTGCACCGATTGAAATGAAATTGAAAACCTACCATTAGTTTAACAAAATGAAGCGCTGATTAGTTTTTGGTACATATCGACCCACAAACATTAGTACTTTATTTCAGTACTTTTTTAGTTTTCTAAATATCTTGAAAATGACTTAACCAATTTTGATGAAATTTAATATCCTAATTAAGTACCTTGGGGACCACAAAAAAGGATAAATAAAGTTTTTAGTAAAATTATATTTTAAAGTACTTTACTCTAGAGTAAGAGAGTACTTTTTTAATTTTTTAAATTCTTTAAAATTTATTCATTTGAACCTTTTAATATAGCTCATTTAGCCTTGCTTAAATAAGAATGGATAGGCTTCTCTCTGTGAAATGCTAAAAATTTGGGAGGAAATTTTATAAGTAACCATAGCAACTGCGTTGTTTTCTTATCCCTTACCTTTGCAGAAGACATAGAGGAATCGACTTTAAACCAAAAATAGCGATTGATTCTCATCAAATACTTGAGGAATAACCATTCTATATTGGATTTTTGACGTTTCGGTTTTTATTGGTAACCATTGCTGAAGACATAGAGAAATCGACTTTAAACCAAAAATAGCGATTGATTCTCATCAAGTACTTGAGGAATAACCATTCTATATTGGATTTTTGACGTTTCGGTTTTTATTAGTAACCATTGCTGAAGACATAGAGAAATCGACTTTAAACCAAAAATAGCGATTGATTCTCATCTAGTACTTGAGGAATAATCATTCTATATTGGATTTTTGACGTTTCGGTTTTTATTGGTAACCATTGCTGAAGACATAGAGGAATCGACTTAAAATCAAAAATAGCGATTGATTCTCATCTAATACTTGAGGAATAACAATTCTACATTAGGTTTTTGACGTTTCGATTATTATTGGTAACCATTGCTGAAGACATGGAGGAATCGACTTAAAATCAAAAATAACGATCGATTCTTATCTAATACTAGAGGAATAACCTTATTGAATTCCATTTTTGATGTTTTGACTATTAATGGAAACCTCTACTGAAAATGTAGAAGAATCGACTTAAAATCAAAAGACTAAATTCTTTTTTGGTAAACAACTCAAGCTTGAGTTGTTTGCCATAAAAGAATTTAGTCTTTTTGATTTTAAGTCGATTCTTCTACATTTTCAGTAGAGGTTTCCATTAATAGTCAAAACATCAAAAATGGAATGCAATAAGGTTATTCCTCTAGTATTAGATAAGAATCGATCGTTATTTTGATTTTAAGTCGATTCCTCCATGTCTTCAGCAATGGTTACCATATAATCGAAACGTCAAAAACTAATGTAGAATTGTTATTCCTCAAGTATTAGATGAGAATCGATGGCTATTTTTGATTTTAAGTCGATTCCTCTATGTCTTCAGCAATGGTTACCAATAAAAACCGAAACGTCAAAAATCAATGTAGAATGGTTATTCCTCGACTCTTAAATGAGAATTATTTTTTGAATTAATTTCAATATGAACTACAAATTGCAAGTGATATCTGATTAATAATAAAGGAACAAACATATTAATATTTCAAATGAATTTGGATAAAGTTTAGCAACGATCCGTTGCAGTTTATTTATATATGGTACATGTATTATATATAATAGAGCCCGGAGTGCTTTTTTTGGTACTCGGATTTGATTCCTGAAGGGGGGGGGAGAAGTATACAACCAGTCTGCCATTTATTAAAAATTATCCATTACTTATAGGATTTTTTTATAAAAATTATTTTTATTTTTCTCTTTTTAGTGATGTTATTAAAAGTGACTTAATATAATACCTTGCATGCATCTCGTAAGAAAAAGCGTCGGGCGAATGAATCGGAAAATTATAATAAAATTAAATTCATAAATATAGAAATTCTCTCGAAACGTTTGCGGGATAAATGAAGATTTTTTATAAAAGATTTTATTTTTATAATTTCGATTATTTGCCCATAAGAACTGGAGATTTAAGTTATTTCGTCATTGATCATAACATCAGAACTTGACCAAATTAATATGGGACCACCCCTAAGGTAGCCCATTAACAATAAAAAAAGAATCATCGAAATCGGTCCAGGAGGCAAATAGTTCTCGCTGAACATACATAAAATAAATAAATAAATAGGGATCTTGACTATCTTGGAGCTATACTGATCCAAAGGCAGAAAGAATCATGAAATTCGGTTCATAAACAAAGAAGTTATGCCTGAACAGACATAACAAAAAAGATCCAATACCATTGAAAAAAAACGGGAGCAATCGGAAACTAGACTGAACCCAATGCAAAATCCCGGCCATATTGGAATAAGCCTCTAGTGTTGCTTGCCTTGAGCATTGTTGACGCCAGTGTTTCAATTATTCAAATTCAAATTTAAAGGGGGGTCGGGTAGGCTAGGCGGTAGCATGTCAGCCAGTTGAATTCTCGCAAATTTTTTATTTATTTATTTTTGCTCTTTGTGTTAAAAATGTCTGGAACGTGGAGAGAAATCATTTTCAACATTTTTTTTTCTGTCTGGGTTTCTGCCTGAGTGTTTAGATTCAGGTACCCACAATAAACAAAAAGTTGTAGAAATTTCGTTCTTGTGCTAAAATGTTTGTATTTCCAATTCGGAGAACTAATTAGATTTTGGGCTTTCTAGCTCTAAACCTCCCAGTAAAAAATGCAAAATTATTCAAATAATTTTTTGAGATTTTAATCCGTTTCTATAGAGCAAAATAATATATACTCGAACAGGTGTTTTTGCATTATTCACCAAAAATGCAAACAGTGTAGCTAGTCTTAAAAAAGTTTCACTTTTTCCTCCAATTCCTATTGAATGTAAATTCTAAAAAAAAATCTCCTGATAATCTTCTGAAATATAATATAATTTTTGAATCCCTGTGAGATGAATAATAATAGTTGGAGAAGCGACGTTGTCCCGTTGCGCCTGGTTGTTAGGCCACACGCCACACGCCAAGCAAAGATGGTTACCCTCTACTTAATCTTAAAAAAGTTTCACTTTTTCCTCCAATTCCTATTGAATGTAAATTCTAAAAAAAAAATCTTCTGATAATCTTCTGAAATATAATATCATTTTTGAATCTCTGTGAGATAAATAATAGTAGTTGGAGAAGCGACGTTGTCCCGTTGCGCCTGGGTGGTAGGCCGCACACCCGCACGCCAAGCAAAGAGGGTTACCCCTCTACTTACCCTTCACAACTTCAGTATTAACACAAGGAACAAAAATCACGACACATGATTTGTATTAAATAATAGGACTATCATTGAACTAAAAAATATTTATGTAATAACTTAGGAAAATTAATTTTTCATAAACAAAGCATTTTTGATATAATACAAATTAATCTTAAA